>CM059037.1:46721265-47325742 GCA_030279155.1 Forsythia viridissima | reverse complement strand
TAATTTTTACCACTACAGTACTAACTCAAGAATTCGGCCAGTGTTCTATTTAGTTTCATCAAATAAGTCTCTAACTTGGATGGAATAATGTGGCAAGTGTGGGTACTGATCAGCTAATGTAGACTCGCACATCAATAGTCAGCCAAACGAATATCTGCTCCCTCCCTAGTTGCCAAGTAATGTGTGTCTTCGCCTCTGGGCCTATGTATTTCAGCCTCTACCATACAGCTCAAGCGTTGTAAGGAATAGTAGCCAGTAATGAATGGGTATCCCGACAATACTTACTCAGTAAAAACTAAGTCCATAATGACTGCTGAGATCTAAATAACCACTAGAGCTTTAAGTAGAATATATCAACAAGATCCTTCAGTCTCCTAAAAATACAGTCCACCCTCCTCAGTAGGAATACAAAGGTCTCTTCTAATGTAATATGTGTGCATGGTCTCTAGAGTCCTAAAGAAACCTAGCAAATATGCCTTCTAACTTCTTCAAGATAGCCTTGGAAGACTTCATAGTCTGAAGGAGATAGAGAGGAATATAGAATAGCACTGATCGTATTAAAATAATCCATCCCCCAAATGATAGAAGTCTAGAGACCTAGTCAGAAATTCTACTCTAGACTTTCTAGACTAAGTCATCATTACAATGGACATGCTTGATGCTTATATATATCATCATTATGCATTTTGTGGAACTTATTGAGGTTTTGTAAGATTAATCCATAATCAATATCCGTTATAAGATAAAGGTCTTTAAGTAATTACAAATTCACAAATCTCACCACAAAAAAATAATATACTAGTATATTAAGTTACACTGTCGAACACAATTAAAGTCGTTACCTACTATTGTATCACATGTTCACTAAAGCTTTGAAAGTCAAATTAAAACAATCTTATTTTATAATTAAAATTATTTTCACATATTTTTAGGGGTGACTGATTAGGTTTTTGTCGGAGCCACGTACATACGCCAGAGATCGTTGAAGTGCAATGCACTGTATATCTTACTCCCCGATACAGGCTAAGGGACAATTTTCGCCGTTAATAAGCTTCCGTCATCGTTTTAATTTTTTTTTTCTATAGTTTGCCTATTTTACCCCTTGTGACGCCACTTTTCACTTATTATTACCATTCCAAATACATTGGCTTCACTCAGCTAATTGGCTTGGCTAGCTGAACACAGTATAATATATTTGATTTTTTTTATTAACTGGATTATATATACCTTTGGACGATTAAATTTTTTTCTCTCTTGAATTGTTACGGTTGTATGATGTATGAAATCCTTCTGAAGTTTCCGGCGTTGGTTGGTGGGGGAGGTGGGTGGGTTGCCAGCCCGGGGTGGGGTATGGGGACTGACGAAGAAGACGATCGGTTTCATTTTCTTTTAATTATTTTTTAATTTACATTTTCTTTTAATTTTAATTTTCTTCTTTTTATATTAATTATCTTTTCCATGTTAATTTAATTTTAAGAGCAATTTTGTCTTTTACACTCTTGTATGTTTCCAAACATGTTTATAAGGTAATTATATTCACATAACATTTTTTTTATTTTGCTATATTTTAATTATATTTAACATCCTTAATCTATTAACATTATAACACTCATGTCCCTAACGTTTTTTTATTATATTTTTATCCTCAACTTTTCATTAATTAGTACATCTTATAGTTGATAATAGTTTCTGTCTAAAACATTTGTTGGGAATTCATAAAACAACTTATTTGTCTATCATATTTAAAAAAAAAAATAATAGATACAAAAGTACGATAAAATATTTTTCTTCATTTCAAAGCACGTAGACAAAATATCTCGACAGGAACCATCATTAATGATGAAATATGCTAATTAATAAAAGTTGAAGTTGAGAATTCGATGACAAAAAATTAAGAATATAATTGTAACAATGAACAAAAGTTGAAGATCTTAAGTACAATTAAAATATGGTGTGCTTATAACAAATTGTAGTGTAAATATAACAATTCTGTTTCTAATTGTCCATGAATAAACATTGTTTGATACGACAAATTGAATAGAATTTGATTTGATATAATAGCAAACCTCTTTTAATAATATTCAAAACATAACGATAAGTTTCTTCCCTGTCCTTCACTCGATCTATTAATTAATCCTATTATATTCGATTAAATCTCCTCTCTATCTCTTACTCGACTCTTAAATTAATAGTTACCTAGCCAAGAATGGGCCAACCCGATCATGTGATATTCTGCAAATAATACCTAGGATTTTGAGCTTTCAATTAAGAATTCCCCTCGGAATTATCCCTCCAACCCCACTTTTTGACTTCTATACATCTGAATCCTTTTATTACTATTAGTCGTTCATTATTATTTTTTGAAAAACAATAATTTGGTCTATAACAATTCATTGTAATTATTTTAAAGTGAATTATTTTTGTATAAGACTTTAATAATACAATTTTGTATAGTGGACCAACACGATTGAACAGAACTAAAAAATTGTCCTGTAATAATTTTGTTTAGTACATGGACGGGTAGGGGGGTAGGGGGCATGGTTGCAGGCAATTTGTCTATTGCACTTGGTTCAAGAACAAATTAGGAGACAGTTTCTTAATATATATGTAATTCGTGCCAATTTGATTCTTACACATCATGTGCTTTTGTATCCCTTCAAATTAAGGATAAGACTGAATTTTAGTGGCATTTTCAGACAATCACTCACCATATTTTATAATGAGTTGGGATACAAAGATATTTATTTAAGTTACTTATTTTGTTAATTGTGCTTTCAAATTTACATTTTCAAAAAATTAAATTTACAGTCTTTATTCTTTCAATTTTATAACAATATCATCTTAATTCAATTTTATTTACAGATATCATTCCAACAATTTATAAATTTGCACATATGGTCTATTTGGACAATTTTACTCTTGACTTAAATAAATTAAAAATAAAATAAAATAAAAAAAATTAAAGTTGAGGTCTAACCTTTTTAAAATTGTAAATAAATTATAAATTTTTTATTTTTAAAAACTTAAAAGAAAAATTAAAAATAACAAGAAAAAAAATCATCTTCCCAAACCGCCCGCATCCTATCCAAAGAATCGGGCAACAGCAGGAGCCCTAAAGACGAAGGAGGAGAGCACTAGACCTTTGATGTTCTCTTATTCTTGTCAAACCCCAAATATGAAGTTTTGAATAGGGACCGAAAGTCGTGACCCTACCCCAGCAGGAATAATCGAAGGGGATTTCTCCCACCCAGTTGTTCCGTTTGGGGTGGGGGTTTGGGGACGATGAACTATTTTTCTGTTTTTGTTTTTTATTTTTTTATTTTTTAGTTGTTTTAAATAATATAATGTGAAGATAATATTTTGTTTTTGTTAAATTGGTCAAATTTAGGTCACGAGCTTGATTTTATGTCAATTAACGGACCTCTGAATGAAATCTGTCCAAACTCCAAAGGTCCTTTCGATGAACATAATTAGAAGATTTGGACTTGGTAGCAAAATTTTTATTATTTTACATGAAAATCAGTTGAAAAAGTTTAAAATTTATTTACACTTTTGAAAAGGTTAGGGACCTAATTACAATTTTTTCATTATGTTTTCAATTTTTTTTGTAATTTTAATTTATTTAATCTAGGAGTAAATTTGTCAAAAAAGACCATTTGTGCGAATTAATAAAAGGATATAGATGATATTTACAAATAAAATTGAATGAGAATGATATTATTACAAAACTGAAAGAATGAAAAATGTGAATGTAATTTATCCATAGAATAATGTTGAAGTGTAGCCAAACTTGTAATAAGTAAATTGTACTAAAGTATGACATCGTTTTCAACTTTTTTTTTTTTTTTTTAAGTTGACTCGAAAAATATTTTCATAGTTTTAAATTATTCATCGGCATCCCCAACAGTGACTACAACCTATAAACAAAATTAATAGTCAAAATTGATAATTTGAACTGACCATCGTATAGTAGATTAGTGGTTGGCTAGTTATCAATCTGTAAACTTTGAAAAAAAAAAAAAAATGAACCAATTAGTAAGTTGAGTGTAACAAAAGTTTTTGACCCTATGTTAGTAAAGAAATCATTTGTTTCTTCTTTTAATTATTAGAAGAGGTTCTTACGAAATGTGTAGATAAAAGTTGTTGATCTTATTAAATATGTAGATAATAATAATATTTAATTAAATTATAAATAATAAATACTGACAAACATACTCTAAATCTCTAACACTATGTTTGATTAAATTCCAAAAGAGTAGTGTTTTATCGGTTAAAGATATGAAAGCATATTTTTATTAGGTCAATGTGCATGGAATTTTGAACTTCATTTTTCATTGGTGGAATTTGACAGGAGGTACTAGCAAGAATGACAAAATATTGAGCCTAATTTTTTTGAAAAAAGCACATACAACACTTTCGTGTTTTCGAGCTAAAGTTCTAGCACCAAGAAGTCGTAGTGTATACTTTATTCAATACAATTTTTTTTTTTTTTTGGAAGATCTGCTATGATAAAGAGAAATATGTTTGCATAGACATCCAAATCGATCAATAATATCAAAATCTGATAAATCAGTCTAGAATAACAAAGAATAAGGAGACTATGTATATGAATTCTTAATTAAAGAAGAAAAACGTAATATTTGTCTAAAGATTTAGGTGGTACAATTTCTATGCATAAAAAATAAATCAAGTCAGCGTAGTTATAGAAAGAAAATTGTAGTGCATAAGGATGGTGGAGGATGCGCTACTGGGAGATATGGCTTGGGGTGGGGACGAGGGCATCAAAGAAGATGACTTATTTTATTTTATTTTTTTCACTTTTTATTTAATTATTTTTACACTTATTTATAATAATTTCGGTCATTAGAAACCAAATGCGACAAAAATAAAAAATAAAAAAGATGGGTGGGCCACAAGATTCAAAATTAAATGTAAAAAATTACTATTGCCATTATTCAATATTGATTGGAATTGTTTGATTGGGTTTTTTTTAAAAAAAAAAAGAAAAAGAAAAATGAAAATCATTCTTTTTCCATTCTTACTTGATTGAATCAAATATATAAAAATAAAAAAGAAAATAGTAATTATTTTACGAGGAATTTTTTTTTTTTAAAAATCAATCCCAAATATCAAAAAACACATTGGTGAGTGTCAATTTCTACATTCCAAGTTCCAAAGATAAAGAACTAGCTATTATTGGATTCATATGAAGAATTAATTGACACTTTTGAGTAGCCATCGACTGAAAACGACACAACTGCTTAATAATGAAGCCAACTAATAATTTCGTGCACTAATTGCTTCTATTATTAATTAAGGAAAATAAATGTCTATGATGTTAAGTTTGAACAAAACTAAACATAAAAAATACATCAATTATTGTGTTCAGTCTAATTTATTAATTATGTCTGAAAAGTGCTAACAATGTTTGTGTCATGGGCTGCATTAAATTTATAAAGTAATAAATTTTGTATTTAAAATTATGCTGTAATTTCTTGCTCCAAAATGATGATTTTTAAGAGCATGTTTGATAAGTAATACTCCCTCGGCCTACAAAGATAAATTAATTTCTATTTTCACACATATTAAAAAAATTTAAATAATATAATTGAAAAAGTAAAATTTATTTACGTTTTTCCTAATATACCCCCACATTAAAATCATGATAATTGTTCATATTTGTTGATAACAAATCACATCAAATAGGAACATATTAGGAAATTAAGAAATCAGCTATGCTTTCAACAAGAAAAATATAATTTGAGATATATGAATACAGAAAGTAAGTTTATTTTTGTGGGACGGATGAAATATTATACAAGACTAAACACATTATAATAAAAAAAATAAAAAAAAAATTTAACTTCTTTTTTTTAGGGTATTATCTAATGGTATCTAATTTTCTCTATCAAATCTAATTTGATCGAATTTTAATAAGAATTAATTCGAACCTATCTAAATTCGACCCACCCAAGATTGGTCTATAGAGATTTATTAATTAGTCAACTGCAATTATTGGCTTCTTTTGGGTGCTAGATTGGTCTTATTAGAATAAATATGATAATTATATTCGAACCACAATTTTTATTATTTACACTATATTATAATTATACTGAAGATCCTTCAATTTTTGACATTTAGATACTTATGTCTCTAATATTTTTCATCTTATTTTTATCATTAATTTCCAATTAATTTTTACATCTCGCATTTGATGACGATTATTGTCCAAATATTCTGCTAATGTGTATTGAAATGAGAAACCAATATTTTATTAAATTTTTGTATTTTTTATTTGTTTTGCTTATTTAAAAATACGAGAGATAGACACATCATTTTACGTTATTCTAGTTAACTTTTTGGACAAAAATCATCATCAAAGAAAAAGATAAGACGTGTAAATTAATAAGATGATGATAAAAATATGATTAAAAAAAAATCAATGACATAAATACAAAAATGAGTATTAGTTGAATATTTTTATTATAATTAAAATGTAGTGTATTTAACAAACTCTCTCTTTTGTAATCTAAGACATATTTTAGGTAATGGACAATCATTGGAACCATATAAATTATTATAATTACTAAGTGATTTCTTACCAAAGCCACTTGAGTTGTATAATTAAGTTGATAAGAGAGTTAATATATTAAAATAAAAAGCTATTTAAATTATCAAAAATATAAATAAATAAATTATATTTAATTTACTAGCTTTAAACATTTAGATAATACAATCATTCAATGTAGAAAACATGTGGTAGCCTGTATTGGATAGTACGGTAAAGAATTAGAGGGGAAAAAAATTTAAGTTCTCAATTTTTATTTATTTTATTTAATATTGTTCAATTTAATATATTGAATACATTGAATAATATATATTCGAAAACTATTCTAAAAGACAAGTAAAGAAAGTCAACAAAAGTGCAATTTGCATGTAAAAATATCATTATGGAGTAGCTTTAAAGAAATTAATCAAATGATTGATTTCGAAGTGTTTGATTTTGAATTTCTTGTCAAACTGCAGTTGATGTTACTAATTAATAACAAATGTTGTTGTAATTAATAGTAATGCGATATTTCGTAGTATAATTTAAGGTTCTATTTAATTAATATGGTAAATTGACTAAATTAAAGTTCAAACAAAAATACTTGGCCCATGTTTGATTTTCATAGAACTTACAACTTAATATACACTTATTATCCATACATTCTATATACTCTACAACTTATAAGCATTAAAAAAATAATTTTAACACTGCCAAAATATGCACTTAGTATTATTCATCTTGAAAAATCTCAATCTCCATGTTCAATAATCAGAACCGTCTCATCAATGACAGCACTCCATGTCCTTCATTACCTCAAACAAGATTTGTTACGATTTCTATTTCTCTTCTACCTGAATCTCGATTTCTAAGATTTTAACCAGTCGGATTACATTTGGGGTCTCGGTTGGTTGGGGCTTTAGAAAGCAACTTTAATTCATACTGTTCGACCATAACATAATCAACAAATTCAAGACGCGCTCCAACAATTAAAGGGAGTTCGAATAGATATTGGTTGTGCTCGAAAAGTTATAAATCAATTTACTAATCCAATGTCTCGATTTTGAGTGATAATATATCGTGTGTGTGTGTGTGTGTGTGTGTGATCGTTCCTCCTACCAATGTATATAATCATGACCCTTGATTTATATTAGTCTAACTGTCTAAATGTATTAAATCGTTATTGGGATGTATTTGGATGTGAGTATATAAGTTTTAAAAGGTTTTAATAGATTTAAATTGTTAAATTAGCACAATCAAAAGTTTTAATTATTTGTCAAATTAATTGACAAAAAGATTGATCTCATATATATATATATATAGATAGATACGAGATCAACAATAACTAATGTTGAAGTACAGAACAAAACTCTATTATGAATGATTAAGTTAAAGAGATTGATATTCATGACACTCGACATAAAATGCAACTAGACACTTCTGATCAAAATAGGAGAAAATTTTTGATAGGACATTTATATAGTCCTACGTGGTACACTCAACTACTTAAATGATGACATGTGGCTTTTGTATCTTATTTTATTTTTCTCTATTTACTTTTTTATCCAACTTATCTACTCTAATTATGACACTTGTCATTTTTTTTAAAATTAATTTTTAATATTATACGGGTCTTATTTTTTTATCCGAAAGTTATTTTAGTATCAAGTACTCGCTAAAAATTTCAGTTAACTACCTAAATTACGTGTGAAAGCTTTAAACTTAATTTTCAATAAATTAATAATTTTAGATATTAATAACATTCTTCAATGTCAAATATAATAATTCAATACCATTTTTTTTCTTTTTTTTTTAAGTTTAAATATTATATTTGATTTTGAAGAAATTTATTAATATTTAAAATCATTAATTTATTGAATATTAAGTTTAGACATTTCAAACGTAATTTTTGTGTTCAATTGAATTTCTTGGTGAGAATTTGATGCTCAAATAATATTCGAATAAAAAATAAGACTAACATAATATTAAAATTAAATTTTAAAAAAATAAGAGAAAAAAATAAAGTAAATTAAATTTTATATAATTGACAAGTGTCATCATTCGAGTGGGTGAGTTAAAATAAAGTAAATAGAGAAAAATCAAATAAGACACAAAAACCACGTGTCATTATTTAAATAGTTAAACATACCACATAGAATTATATGAGCGTCCTACCAAAAATTTTCTCCCTATTTCAAAACTAGAGAGTTGAGCTCAGCCACAAATAGAAGTTGACATATTACTATGTTGCTAAACTCGACAAAGACCAACACATTTATGACATTAACATATTTTCACTCCTAGTGGGTATGGTCTATCTAGAAGTTTAGGGAGTGACATTGTGACAAGCATATCCATCATATATGCAAACTACCATTTTGAAAAAAAAAAAAAAATTGTAAATGGTACATGCTTTATGGTAGCTACCAGTCCTCTTGTAGCATAAAAACAAATAACTTTTATATATAAATATGTCAAAAATAAAAATTATTTTTAAATACATCAGAAAGTGACACGGTTTTGTACACTATATGCGGTGGCAGCAAATTTTTGGTGAGTGGTGGTTGGCGTCTTGGCGACTGTATTTTGAAAAAGAAAAAGTGGTTAGAATTTAATTGCAATTTTTTTTTTTTTTTTTGTTGGAGTTTAGTTGTAATTTTTTTTTTATCATTCAATTTAAGGGTAAAATTGTCTATTTAACAAAATTTTGACTATTTAACAATCAAACTGACGATTTCTGTAAAAAAAAAAAAAAAAAAAAAAAAAAAAAAAAAAAAGATCTCAAGTGCTAACGTTTTATATTTTAAGGATGTAAGTACTAGAAATTAAAAATTTGAAACTCTATCATCATAAGATTCAAAAATTTGGGACCTTGGATGTTATTTACCCATTATAAATTGAAAATTACAAAGATGGTATCAATTTATCACAAACAACTAAAGGGAAAAGTGCAAAATTTTAAATTCACAAGTTTTGTTGACCCACTTCCATGGTATGTCCCGTCATGTTATAAAGCTGATGAGACACATTATAAATAAATTACAAACAAGCCTGTCTTGAGTCAATACCAACTTTTAACTTTTATTTATCATTGCTGAAGGGCAAATGGGCAATTTCAAATAAATGGGGCCAACCGGCCAAATATATAATTTTGTCCATTTTTCTAAAATGACATTACAAACAAAATTTCCCATCATGGTTAAGTGGTTATTGACACACAAATAAGTATATTTACTTTGTTGAAAATGGCTTCCTAGACCAATAATTCACAAATTTAGTAAAACGTGTTCTTCATCTTATTTGAATTTGATGTAAATAATAATATATTAAATGAGGAAAAAAAGTTTTACTTTGTTGAAAATGGCTTACTAGACCAATAATTCACAAATTTAGTTAAAAACATGTTCTTCACCTCGTTTGAATTTGATGTAAATAATAATATATTACATTATGTTATATTCTTTCGTATTTTCTAAGCTAATTTATTCTAGAAGTTTAAACTGTTATATGCTGAATTTTTTTTCAAATCGTGAGCAAGCGATAACATGTCCAATCTATCACAGTCAACTCGTTTGTTTCTATAAGTTTCAATTTTCAACCAAGACTCATTAATATTTTTTACTATTTTTTTTTTGACACTCTACTTAAAATGTAATGTTATTTGTTACGCCCCAACCTCACGTGGGTAGGGCCATCCCACTTGGAACTCCACGTGGACACGGTCAAAGTCAACATGCTTTGGTACAACCCTTCTCTGAAGCTGTTTGTGCCGAGGCTATTTATGCCGAGGAGCTTGAATAACCGAGGTTATTAAAATCCGACCCTGGTTGAATGCTAAGGAAGCCTTCCCTGCCAAATCTGCGATTCAGACTTGAAAAGACTGATGGGACAACTTGCCAATGCTGCTTGTCACAGTCATAACTCGACTGAAAGAAACTTCCTCATTAATGCTAATGACGTGACACAAAAAATGTGATTCAAGAACCTTTCAGATAGAATCACGTGTCGCACATTGAAAGGGATCATTCTAGTAGAATTTGCCTATAAATACTATGCTTATTTCCACAAGAAGGGGATGTTAAAATCATTATTACTCTCATAAGAAATATCAAGTTCTCTATACTAATTATTCTTCAAATGTTAAAACCACTTGTGAAATCGTTAGTTAGGAGCTCTCAAGCTACTATATCTACCATAATGTGTTTCTCTTTATCTTTTGTTACCTACCCACCCGGTCTTAGGCATATCTACGTGGTTGAATAAACTACGTGGCAGTTCAAATAAAAGGAGAAATACACGTAAGAAGAGGAGGCATGGGATTCCTGTTGGCGATCAATTTTGGAGGTCAATAATTATTTTTCGTCAAAGTCGTGAAAATTAAAAATTTTGTAAGATAGTTATCAATTCAAGATGTTTTCTTTATATCAAATTAGCTCATTTAAATGGTACACAATAAATTATATGTTATCATTCTTTGAGAAGAACATGAAAAAATGGGAGTAGAAAGGGAAAATGAATTAAACGGAGTTAGGCCATTGCAAGTGGTCACATGGTGGAAGACCCACTAAGTTGATAAGATGTCATATAATTTGTCAACATTAAAAATTAAATTGTTGCATAGCCATGTATGTTGTGCCATTATGGTGACACACGATGTGGATTTTAAAGTGGTCACTAGACCAATTGCAATGTTTATATGCTCAACGGCTCTCTCCACAAAGGGTTGACACGAATGGATTTCGCTTTCTCCAAATAACATTACATGCGAGCCACTTTTTATATTAGCCTTAGTCGACTTTGACATCGAAATGTGATCATTCACTCCATGATGTATAAGGTTGAACACATTTACTTGTATAATTTATTTTTATTCTACACATATAATAATAATAATAAAAAAGACGCTTTCATATTCACACATCATATGTCAAAACGATCTACTTTAAATTTTTTCCTTTTTTTGTCAAAATATTTGTGTATATAGCATCGATGTTGCCAACCTTTCACATGCGTTGCACTTTGGTACTCAGCCTTTAAAAAGTAGCATTTAAATTACCAACCATTTATTTTGGTCGCACTTATGTCTCTAATGGACGATTTTACCCTTGTATTTAGTTAACAAGTAAATATTTTGTTAAGACTACTTATATTCATACTACACTTTTATTTTTTGTTCCATATTTAAGTTGCACTTAATGTCCTCAGTCTTTTCTTATTGTGGCACTGTCTCCAACTCTTTTTTTTTTTTTTTTTTTTTTTTATCGCATTTTTATTATCAACTTTTCATTTATTAACACATCTTGTGTATGATAACGATTTTTGTTCAAAAAATCCGTTAGAAAGGAGTAAAACGACTTATATGCATATTTTAAAAATAATAATAATAAATGCAAAAGTGAGACAACATTTTTTTTTTCATAATTTCAAAGCACGCAAATATAATATTTTGACAAAAACCAGCATTAAAATGAGATATACTATTTAATAAAAGATTTGAGATAAGAATTCAAGGAAAAAAAAGCATGGACATAAATGTTACAATAAGTAAATATTGAAAACCTTAAATACAATTAAATGTTGTATAACAATAAAAAATATGGTGTCAATATAACTACCATTTTGTTAAATATTCCCACACCATCTACCAAGACTATGTAACTTTAATTATTTCTTCTTTTCCCCCAAAAATTTGGTAATATAGAAGTGGAGGTCTCAACCTTTCACGTGTGTTTCACTTTGGTTCTCAACCTCTAAAAAGTATCATTTACATCCATATATATATATATATATATATTTATCTTTGTAGTACTTAGATCTCCCAATCGACTATTTTACCATTGTCTTTACTCAACAAGTCAACATTTTGTTGAACAATCAATTTACCCTCACCTTTAATATTACAAATATTTAAAAAAAAAAAAAAATAGAAGAGAGAAAAGAATAGAAAAATAATCTTCACAATTTTGGCACTCGTTGATGGGGATGGGTGTAAGGTGGTGGTTGGATGTTGTTTGAGTAGTAGGGGTCGGTTGGGGTGGGGGTAAATGCAACTCACGTGAAAAGTTGGGACTTCCGCTGCTTCACTCTAAAAATAAAATAAAATAAGTGGTGACATGGAAACATACCTACATTATAAGGATTGATTTACAATTTCATATCTTTATTCTTCAGTTTTTTTTTTTTTTTTATCGAACTTTATTCTTCAGTTTTGATCGTAGTTGTGTGATGAGATTTGAACTTAGGAATTGTCTTTATTACTTTTGTCAATACATGGGCAATTTTATTACTTCGTCTAGATAATTTATTATATTGAGAGATAATTTATTATAATTTTATAATAGTTTTTCATGATTAAACTACAACAAAAGGCAAAAATCTAATTATTGAGAGACAAAATAAATCGACAGTTCAGTTCACCATGAACTGTCGATTCTCAATTTCTGTATTTGATAATACTATATACTGTTATAAAAGTAAAAATAAATTTTACAATACTACTAGTGATAATAATATTACAAAATGATATCATTATAATCAATATCAATTTTAGTAATTGTATACATGTACAACAATAAGTCAATTTTGTTTCCAAATGATAAAATGTTGATTTTAAAATATACAGCAATTGTGAAACAAAATTTTACTTAACACTTCATTGATTCTTCCCTCAACTGATTTTTTTTCTAGCACAGTAAAAGTTGATTCTCTTAAAATCACAACAACACTAAACAAAGTCTAAGTTTGGCATCGTGGTGCTAAGTTGATTTGGTATATGTAAAATTTTGATTTGACCATGAGTTCATCTTAAAAGATTAATATTGTTAAAAAAAAGTAGCACAAACTTTTATTATATGTTGATTATTCTTTTCATATATAAGCAGCGGGTGGTTATATTGCCATCACAATTTTCGTTCGTTCTACTACTTTTTAATTTCATTAAAGGTCTCTAATTTTTACTTATTATCGCACTTATATCATCATTTTTTTTTGTCGCATTCTTATCTCTAATATTTCATTAATTAATACATTTAGTCTATGATGATGGTTTCTAACTTTTTGTTCAAATATTTTGTCAGCGTGCCTTGAAATGAAGTGCAAATATTCTATCGCACATTTGTATTTGTTATTTTTTTGAATATTTAAAATATGAGAGACAAATAAGTCATTGACTAGCTACTTTGAATTATCATAACAAGATGTACCAATTAATGAAAGATTAGAAATAAGAATGTAACAAACTTGTAATGTCCTAAAAAAATAAGCATTCGTTTTTTACTAGCTAGTTTCAATTATCATTTAGGGGATTGATCTACTCTCAATGGTGGAGAGTTTTTATAACCCCCACTGAACACGTGTCTCTCGAAGTCTTTGAAATAGTACCAAGAGTCCCTCGGACCTTCAAAAATTATAATTTGAATCGAGCCAACAACTCAGTACCCAGAAAATAGATTTCTGACAATTAAGAATTATAATTTTAAAGTGAACCAATGCCACCATGCTTGAGGGGAACTCACTCCTTGAGACTATAGAGCCTGAATGACTCAGACAGATGTACCACCTCCCACTTGGTCGGCTCCAAATGAATAGAGAGAAAAACTGCAAATTGGTCTTCAAATTTGGTTGCTTGCCTTCCTCTTGTATAGCTCTATAGAAGCCTTCATTTAGTGTAATAAAGACAGAGTCAAATATATACAGATAGGGTCGACGTGGTTTGATTTGATTCAATTCTAAAGAATATCGAATTAAACTGAGAACCACTGAAAAATAAAACTTTTGATTCCAACTTAAATTATGGAACCAACAACTGTTTTTATTCTCCTTGTTTGAAACAACACAATAATCTAAACAATCATAATTTTCAAACATTAATCTATTAATAAAACAACAATATATAAAGTTTTGAACACAAAATTCTATCTTAATACAAAATAACAAACATTGAAATAAAATATTTATTTTTATTGGTTAAATTTTCAAAAAAATAAAAAAATAGCAAGGTCGGTTCAATTCGATTTGGTTCTTCGGTTTAGAGTCTAGAATCGATGCCCAAACCATAAAAGGTCGATTCTGAGTTCTAATACTCATTATCCGACTTAAACTTAGAAAGAACCGAACTGAACCGAACTCAGAAAACCGATCAAAAAAGTATAATCAAAGAGGAAGAACAAGAAGAAAGAAATATTAGAAGTTCGAATTTCACGTAATTAGAATGTAATAATTTCGATTCAAAGACTTCTTAAATGATAAGAAGCTCTTCGTATATTATACATTTAAGTTCTATAAAATTTCGAAGATTGATTACGATAAAATGGTTGTTGAGGTGTGAAAAATTTAAAGGATGTTACAAAAGTGTTGACACCCGTCAACCATTTTCTCTAGGAGCAAACTCTGTGACACTCAAGTGTAATCCATGTTTTTTAAAATCCTGTCACCATTTTTAGCTATAATGAATCGGTTCGTATGCCCCTCACCCCCCTTGGGGGCCAAGCATCCAAGTATCTGTTAGCGGTCGTCCCTTGCTCCATTCCTTCATTCGTTTCGAAATGTCGAGGGTCCGGGAGCAACAAGCTCTAACTCTAGCTCTAACCGAGGGGGTATTTCTAGCTTCTTAGCTAACTCCATGTGTGTGTGTGTATACTCATGTGTATGCGTATAGGCCCGTGTATGGCCATTATGCTCATCCGTTGTTTTCCTCTCCTTCAGCTACAATACAAAACAACACAGGGATGACAGTAAGCTCTTGATTGGCCTTCATTTTTTCTCAAATTTATTTTTAATCACATAATTTTTATCATTTTTTAACTACACATTATATTAATTTTTATCAAAATTTATTAAAAATTTAGTTTAGTTGATGTCTATTGTTCTTTTTCTTTGAAAACAAGTTTCTACATCTGTAGTGTCAGCACTCACTTACAAAGTGTCGATACCTCTATTTTAAGTCCTCAAAAAATAAAATAATAAGTCCTCCTAACACGTAATCTTCCTAATTGCATGATCAAACCATGACTCGACTACATATTGGGTGTGATATGTAACTAAGATCTTATTATTGAATTATTATATTGTTTATGTTCGTTATGTTGGCTTATGTATATGAATGTGTTATTTTATAGTTATGACTAGAGCTGACAAATGGAATGGATTTGATCAATTCAATTTACCAGAGCAAGGTCACACATAAAAGTAGACTGGACTGGCTCAGCCCAGCCCAATTTTGTATGGCATTATGGGCTCAAAATATGTTAGTCCAGTCTAGCATATTAGTCCAACTTAGTTTTAAATTTTTTTTGTTTTCTTTTTTTTTTTTAAATAATTTTTTTAATACAATCTAATACATTACATCAAATACAATCTTAGATAAATTTAGACTATATATTTTGATATTTTTAAAGAAATTAATTTATAAAAGGGAAAATTGCCAATAAGTCATCTCCACATGACTTGTTTCAAATTAGGTTAAAACTTTTTTTTAAATTGTAATTAAGTCATACTTCACATCAATATTTTATATTAATTCCAAAATCACCAATTTTAACCATATTTTTCATTGATACAATCTTCCAACTCTACAAACCTCCTCCACCTCCGGCGACAACCGTCTCCACCCCCGACGACATCCGGTAACCTCCGGCGACCACCACCTCCACCTCCAGTGACAACCGCTTCCACCTCTGGCAACCTCCGGCGAGTGCTTCTACGGTGCAGTATCACGTTTTAGACAGTTTTTTGGTAAAGATTTTGGATCAATTTCTAGTTGGGGACTGAATGTTGTTAGCTATGAAACTACAAAAGTAAATGACAAGTTACTTCATAGAATCCAGATTGAGGTAACAAATTAACGTAGGAATATTGTTATTAATTTCTTTGTTTTAATCTTAATTCTTGTATTTGATTATTTTTTCAGGCTATTGATCTAACAGTTAGTATTGATCTATTCGTGCTGCAAGAGATGCTGACCAATATGATTAACTCGGATTGAGTATTTTAGTAGTTATGTAAACAATGAGCATTTTTCAGTTATGTAAACAATGAGGTAACATCTGTTGTTGATACTGTATTATAGAATAGCAACTTGATATTGTATTAAGTTGGTCATTAGATTATTTCTTTGTGTTGTTAATTAGTTATAAAAGTTGTTTGATATTGTATTATACAAAACAGTATCACAACAGAAATGGGCATAGAATGTTGTAAATATGAACTTGAATGCTGTAAATATGAACTTGAATACTCCACTATCTTATGTAAATAGGAGCTTGAATGTTCTATCATCTAATGTTAGTCAACGTACGTTATTTGATACTGTATTATACAAAACAGTATCACAGAAAACAGTATCACAATATAAATGAACATAGAATTGTTGTAAATAGGATAGGAGCTTGAATGTTCCATCACCTAATGTTTGAATGTCTTAGTTTTAATCCATGATACTGTTTTAATGTCTTAGTTTTAATCTATGATACTGTTTAATTATGGCAATATGTCATAATATTTCACTATCATTTGAAACATGTTTTAATCCTGTGATACTGTTTGAATATATGTGATCTTTGATACTGTTTAATTATGGCAAGGTTTGAACCTGTGATATTGTTTGAATGTTTTAGTTTTAATCTATTATACTGTTTTGTTTAGGTAATTAGTATATTATGATACCGTTTTAATCCATGATACTGCTTTAATCCTGTGATACTATTTGAATCTATGTGATCTTTGATATTGTTTATTTATGGCAAGGTTTGAACCTGTGATACTGTTTGAATGTCTTAGTTTTAATCCATGATAATGTTTTGTTTAGGTAATGTGCATTAATATAAATTGATACTGTTTTAATCCATGTTTTAATATATGATACTGTTTTGCATAATACAGTATCAAATAAAACATATGACTAATTAAACAGTATCAAAGATAAAAGCATGATATCATAGTCATGTGTGTTGTTTGATACTGTATTATGCAAAACAATATCACAGAAAACAGTATTACAATAGAAATGATCATAGAATTTGCACACGTGCTCAGAATTTTTATTATAATATGTTTTCGGAATGGTCTCGACGAGACGATCGAGACCAGTCACTTTGCCACTGCCTATGATGGATTTTACTTGTTTGAATTCGTCTCTTTAGCTTAAAATGACAATCTTTAATTTTATTTTTAAAACAGTATCACAAATCCTGTAAAACAGTATCACGGATAAATGTACATCCTTTTGCTGCAAATTAAAGCTCTTCCAAGGTATCTGAGTCCCTTAAAAGCAAACACATACTTTAGAGCAATGTTAAAATGAAGAAAGAAGAACTGCCAATCATTCTCAAGTTAATGAGAAGTCATGCAAAGGGTTCTCATCTAAAACTATAAACAATGTTTCTAATTCTTCCCTTGAATTAGAACATGTTTGAGATTCAATTAGGACATATATTCTCATTGGATACATAAATATAAATATATTAGGTGTTTAATGGTAGGTGGACGAATTAATACTAGAGAATAAACAAGAGAATAATATTGTTCTTAAAATGTTTCATTAGTAGTACAAAATCACCACAAAACAGTATCACAGTTAGCGTTTTTTTACAATTAAGGGTATGTTGGTCTTTTAGCTCTAAAATATGACTTTAATTAAATTAAGTTTTAAGCATATGACTTTAGAGTCCATAAGTGCCCAAACAGTGACTGGCCCTGAATTTACCCTTTATAAAATTGGGGCTCTCATATATTAGTCAATAGATAAACGTCAATTTTTTCTCAAAATAATAATTTTTTTTTTGTTAATTGTAAACTATTCGTAGATACTTTTTTTTAAAAATACAAATATTAAAAGCATGCTAGTCTTATTGCTTTGAGATACAAGCATGTTTGGCTTAAATTAAAAAATTTACTTATAAGTAAATTTAAAATAAATAATTTACTTGTCACACCAAATATATTTTGGATTAAAACTTAAATTAAACTAAATTTTAATTAAATCTAAACAATTTTATGTTGGATTTTGAAATTTTTGGACTAATGTTTATTGGTGACTTAGGATTAGATCATTTTAAATTGATATTATTTGGATTATATATTGGGTTTATTAATAAAATGAGTGATTAATATTAAGTAGAAAAAAAAAATTTAAAATTAGACCGATCCAACTAATCCACAGGTTAAATGAGTCAGACCATATTAGTCCGATTTTATTTGAGCTAGGGCCAACTCAACTCAAAAAGTCGTTTGCCACCTTATTACCATTCACAATAATTAATCAATAATTTATGTTTACTATTATGATAATATCGTAATCCACATCATTCATCATGTCTCATACATAAATACATGTTATTTGTGTGACTTATGACTGTCTCTTTATGATTACATTTACATATTCATGTTAAAGAAATGGAAATCCAATATGCCATGTTCATGTCATTCATGCATTTATATATGTAGATTAGGTTGTGCACTGGAATATTTATGAGTGCCTTGGACATACTATTGCTAGTGCATGTGTTGGAACGTTACGACGCTCAATGGTGTAAAAGTTTTAATAATAATATAAACTAAACTAAATAGAGAAGAACAAAGAAAAAGAAAAAAGAAGCAATCTTATGAAGCAAATGATATAATCAAAATATTGATATAATTAGTTTATATAATAAAGTAAATTCTAATCTATATTACGTAAACTAATGATCATCTAATATATTGAGACAATCTTCTAATATATATGAGAATCCACTAATATATATTATAACATTCTTTCTCAAACTCACGATGTTACAGCAATAAGCAGTGAGAGTTTGTCAAGCAAGAAACGAAAACGGTGGACTGGACATGACTTTGTGAAAAAGTCAACAAGTTACAACGATGAAGAAACAAATGGTAAAAAAATAGTGCTATGCTGAAGATGGTGACAAATAAGATGATAGTCAATCTCAATTACGGATGGCAATGGGGCCGGTCGGCCTGTCCCGCGACCCGCCAACTGCCCCGGTTATTTTTTTTTTTAATAAACTGAAAAAATAATTAAAAAAAAAAATAATTTTTTTTATATATTTATATCAAACAAAACAAAAATATTATAAGATTGAGGATATGTTGTAGTGGTTAAGATTGGTAATTTACAAGTTTCAACCCGGTTTCGAATCTTCTTTAATCTATTTGTAGTGAAAACTATAATTTCTATTTTATTTTATGATTTTTCAAAAAAAAAAAATTGGAGAGGCGGTTCGCGGGGCTGGGCTGCCCCGGACTCACGGCGGGACAAAATTTTCTGCCCCAAACCCATCCCTATTATCCGGCGGGGCGGGGCGGGGCGGGGTGGGTCGTGGGTTTTTTTGCCATCCCTAATCTCAATATACCTCATGCGCTCATGAGTCAGCAACTTCATTACAAAAATCATAATATCAATCCGAACATATCAAATTAATCAAATCAAAAGAATGCGAACTTCGAATACTAAAATTCTAGATTAACTTGATACCGAATTGACGACGAACAATCGTACAAGAACCAAAATTATAGAAATAAAAAATGAGAAAGGAGAAGAAGAGAAATGAGAAGAGAGAAGGGGATATGAAAGGGAGAGAGACAGACCGTGAAAGAGAAAGAAATAAAGAGAGAGAATATAGTCTTTATTCAATAATCAAATTATCTAATATTAAATTTTAGATTAACTAGAAACTAAATCAACCAAATTCCAAATCCAAATCCAAATTAATGGATGCAAATACCAAATTACAAATCTAGATTACTTAGAATCAAAGTCCAAATCCAAATCACTAAATACAAATATCAAATATTGAATCTCAGATCAACAAAACTAAACAAATTATATATTATTACCTGGATACAAAACCAACCAAATTTAAAAACAAAACAATTAGACAAATTCTTCCAAACTAACTTAATTATATATGTTAGACATCCAAGATGTTTTACATTATTTACTTTACTTGTGAATAAATAAAGAGAAAAATAATTACGAAAATCAGGTCGTGGTAGTATTCACATAAGATGGTAAAATTTTATATGAACAAGTCTTAGTAAATAGTGTAAATAAGTTAGGTCTTAGACCAATTTTAGATTTATTATGGGAAATTTTAATATTGTTTATTAGGTTGAATCCTAAACAATTTTGAACATGGTAAATAAGAGTAATCTTATTTATACCATCATGTAGTTACTACTTAGGCACCAAATACACCCCCATTTTATTCTTAAACATAGGGGTGGGCAAAACCCGACCCAAACCGGTCAGACCGACCAACCCGACCCGACCCAACCGATTTGGGTCGGTTTTTTAGATTTTGTGGGTTGGGTTCGGTTTAAAATTTTCACAATTTAATCGGGTTGGATTGGGTTTCGGGTTGGGTCGTGGAACCCGACCCAACCCAACCCATTTACAATAAAAAAAAAAAACCAATATATGATAATATAACAACTAAAATGAAATGAAAACCCTAACTCACTCTCAGCCTCTCACTCTCTCACTCTCACACGCCTCTCACTCTCTGCCTCTCACGCCTCTCACTCTCTTAGACCTCAGTCGCGTGCACACACATGGTCCCGGTGAAGACACGCCTCTCAGTCCCCGGTGAAGACACACCTCTCAGTCGTGCACACACCCCTTACTCACGCCTCTCAGTTGTGCGCGCACACATAAGTCACGCTTCTTAGTCGCTGCCGCCTTTCTACTGCCGACAAAGAGCTGATTTTTTCACGCCTCTCAGTCGCTGTCGCTGTCGCCTCTCTACCGCCGGTTAAGAGATGATTTTTTACTGGTTCAACTTTCAAAGGTTTCTACTTTTTCAGCCCTTTAAGTTAAACATATCCCAAGTAGATTTTTGAGGAAACTAGAACAAACCACAAAGGGATAATATTATAATCCAATGCTCCACACTCTTCTTGGCATAAGCTTTAAGTAGTAAGTACAACTCATAAAAGCTGTCTACTTAAACAGAGTAGTACTTTCTTCACTTCTGGAATTGACAGATGAGATGGGAACCACATAGTATGTATACATTTGTACGTACACATCCATCCATCCATCCAGATCATAATCATAATGATCATCATGTAATGTGACAAATCAGAGTAATCGCAGTGGACAGAGCGGGTGGGTTTGGGTCCCTTTGTTGTCACACTGAAACTACCTTTGATGCCATTTCGATAATTCGATTGATGAGACTAGACTACTGTATTAATACCAGAATTCGTGTCAAGTGTCAACGCCGTTAGATTTTCGGATTATGAAAAAGTAGTTAGCTTGTCACTCTTGTAGTCACTTTTTGTGCTATAAATTGAACTTTGATCGACTCACTGACTCAGTCAGCAATATTGTAAGTTGATATGTCCATGTCGGTTCCCCTTTGATTTTAAAGAAAGTTCGTCAGATTTTTTAACTTCCAACTTTTGATTTTGAGTTAATTATACTCGCAATTTTTATTCTTTTAATTTTATTACAATATTATTTTTATTCAATTTATTTGTAGATATTGTCTACATCTTTATATTTATACATATAAATTGTCTACAAATATATTTTTTTGACAATTTTATCCTTGATTTAAAAAAATTAAAGAGAAAATAAAATAAAAAATTGTATTTGAAGTCTACATCCTTTTTAAAATTGTAAATAAATCATAAATATTTTATTTTTATAAATTAAAAGAAAAAGACAAAAAATTAAAAAATAAAAAACCAAAAAGAATCTCCATCCCCATTCCCACCCCACAAATAATAGAATGTGAATAGACTATTTTTTTTTTGTTAAATTTGTCAAACATAGGTCACAAGCTTAATTTTTTGTCAATTAACAGACCATTGACGAAATCTTATCAGACTCCGAAGGTCATTTCAATGAATATAATTAAAAGGTTTTAGACTTGATGACACATTTTTATAATTATAAATAAAAATCTATAAAAAAAAAAAAAAGATTTATTTGTACTTTTGAAAATGTTAGAGTCCCAATTGTAATTTTTTTTTTTTGCTATTTTAATTTATTTAAGTCATGAGTAAATTGTAAAAAAAAAAAAATCATTTGGAGCCCATCTGTGAGAGTAAAATAAAAAGATGATGACGATATCTGCAAATAAAATTAAATAGTGATGATATTGTTAGAAAATTAATAGAATGGAGACTACAAATATAATTAACTACTTGATTTATATGATGAGTTGTGTATTATAGTTGAGTCAGTACTAATGAATCATCGAGTCGAGTCCAATGCAATTCCCTTTTAACATCACACCATCTAAGTTATGGTCACTCACTCATATAAATGAAGGAAAAGGTGAAAATAACTAATTCTTGTTGACAATACGATTTGTAAATTGGTCGCACATATAAAATATATAATACATAATAAATTGAATATGATAAAGAAATAAATATATACTAAAATTTATTAGTCATATTATTTAATTCTGTCGTGTCGTAATTTTTTTGATATATTGTGTTGTTGATCAAATTTTGGAAGAGTAAAATAAACAAAACATCTTGCAACATTTTAATTTTGTATAACTCGATGTATTTTAGATTTATGCATTTCGGGTTTGTTCGGTAGAGTTTTTTTGGAGAAAAAATGAATTTTTTTGTTATTTTTTGACTTTTTTATAGTGTAAAAAGGATTGAAAAGTCAAAAATTGTAAATAAAAAAATAAATTTTTTGGAGAAAAAACTCTACCGAACATACTCTTCATTAGTGATGGCAACGGGGCGGATCGGCCTGATCCAAATCTGCCCCGCAATAATTATAGGAGATCCAAATCCGCCCCGTGATCCGCCATTTTTCGGGGCGGATCAGAGTCTTGATCCGTATACTGATCCATATATTTTTTCTTTTTTTTTTCTTTTTTTTTTTTTACATTCAAAAAATTTAAAATATATTAATACAAGCTTTACTACTATACTATATAGTTTAAACAAAATTCTAAAATACATTAACTACTTAATTAAATATCCAAAAGAAAAAACGACATCAATTACTTAATTAAAAATTGAATACTTCAAAATTGAATTTTTTTTTTAATTCGGGACGGGGCGGGGCGGGGCGGGGCGGGGCGGATCGGGGCTGCCCCGATCCGCCCCGCCCCGAGATCCGTGGCGGATTACGAATATCTGTCCCGATCAGCTCCGTCGATCCGCGGATCAGGTATTTTTCGCTCCATTCGAATCGGGTATCCATCGAGTTCAGGACGAATCGGATATTTTTGCCATCTCTTATCTTCATTGCCAAACAAACAAAAAAAAAAAAAACACATTACACGTGAACAGAAATGGCACAGCACGAAAACCAATTATATTCATTGTCCTATACAATAATATAGAGATAAACAGAAGGGATAGGGTCACAACTATTCAACGGTGGGGCCCAATCTTTGTCTTGATAGTATTAAATTAAAAAATATATAATTTATTCATTTATTTCGTATAGTTGAATCTATTCGAATATAAGATCCAATCTTCATAGGTGCAATGAATTGAACATAATTTAATCCTTTTACGGATTAACAAATGGGGTAGGGTCATAACTCGTCGACAATGGGCCCAATCTTTGTGGTCAATCTTGATACGTTGAATTAAAGAAATTTTACGTAAATAAACTACTATTTAAAAATAATTATATAAAAATATATATGTACTATAAATTTTAAATGTATTTAATTTGTCTTTTTTTTAATTAGTAATGTTATTTTTAATTACACTATATACCATAAATGAGAGCTAATTAATATAGAGTTATTATAATTCAAGATTATATAATTTTTAATAATAGAATAACTGTTTGAATCATCCAAATATAATAAAAAAAATTATTTCTCTTCACAAAGAGAAAAAGAAATTCTCGGTCATTAACCACTAAACATCAATTCAATCATATTTGTTATAGTTCGTGCTACATATAGTAAAGTTGTATCACTTCATTTTACATACCATTTGTCACAAACTGTCACAACGCAATCGCTTAACATAACATAGTAAAATCCAAAAATCTAAATATGATCACATTTGTAACGGTTCGTGTTACAAATAAAAAACATCATGATAATAACAATTGTAGCACGTTATGATATATAACATTTGTAGAAAGATGTCAATAATAACGACTGTAAGGAATTTTCACCTGCACTCATGATAAAATACATTATACGCCTGTCTTAAAAAAATAAAGTAAGGATTGATATCTTTATCATATCTACACCCTTAATCTCATTCTTAATCTCATTCTTATACTTCATGTGCCATTGAATTAGAATTCTACGGTCGGATACACCGCGTGTAAGCGGTATACACTACTACACAATAAGTTGACATAATATGACAAGAATAAGAAATCACACATGATCACATTTGTCACAATTTGTGATACATATGTTACTTTCAATTGAAACACATAAAATCCTCAACTGTGACACATCATAGTAATTATGGTATTATCAATGGTAACACATAAATCCACAATTGTCTGCTTTTGTTATACCAAGCCTTTGATTTTTTGGAATTCTTTGGGAGTTGAATATTTGATGCGCGTGGAGAAGATGACAGTGTAGGAAATTCTGAATATTTGTTCTTCAATTTCTGATCTTCAACCTCATGATGAAGATGATAATGGAGAAAATTCGATTATATTGAAGACCTGTGGTTTTGGGGCTCTATTCAAAAAAGGGTTTTGAGAGCTATATTGTAGGAACGTTGATAAAACTAATTTTCATATTTATCAAACTACTCTAATTTATTATATTATAAAATATAAAATAATATGTAGTATTTTTAAAATTAAATAACAATGTTTGAAATATTATAATTATTTCCAAAAAGTTAAGTATAATGTGTAATTTCTTCTAAATTGAACAAAATCTAGTCTAGAATAAAAATAAACAAATGAAATTGGGTCATAAATCGTCAACGGTGGGCCTAATCTTTGTTGCGATAACTGTATAGTTTTAAAATAAAGGGTAAATTCAAGGCCGGTCACTGTTTTGACACTTATGGACTTTAAAGTTATATGGTCAAAATTTAATTCAATTAAAGTCACATTTTAGAACTAGAAGATCAACATACACTTACTTATTGTGATACTGTTTTGTATGATACTGTTTTATTATGATACCATTTTATTGTGATTTGTTTATTTGTGATACTGTTTTGTATGATACTGTTTTATCTAAGATATTATTTTTTTAGATAATGTACATTGGCATGTATATACCATGCTTTTATCTTTGATATTGTTTTATTATGACAATGTTTAAACCTATAATCTTGTACTACTAATGGAGCATTTTAAGAACATTATCATTGCTTTAACCATTAAAACATCTTGTACTTAGTTTTATATATAATATTGTTTAGTTTATGATATTGTTTTATATAGATAATGTGCTATGATACACTTACACCATGCTTTTATCTTTGACATTATTTTATTATGATAATGTTTCAACCTATGATACTGTTTCAATCTATGATAATGTTATTGAATGCAAACAGTATCAATGATCTTATACTACTAATGTAACATTTTAAGAACAATATAATTATATCAACTAGTAAAACATCTATGATACTGTTTTAATCTATGATAATGTTATTGAATGCAAACAGTATCAATGGTCTTGTACTATTAATAGAGTATTTTAAGAACAATATAATTACTTCAACCAGTAAAACAGATCTATGGTACTGTTTTATTTAGATAAAGTGATATTGTATACTTATACTATGTTTTTGTTTTAGATACTATTTTATTATGATAATATTTTAACATATTATACTTTTATTTTATTGAGTTGTAGTTTGTGTATGTGATACTATTTTATTAAGATATTTTCATGTATGATATTAATATATTAAGATACATTTATTTGTGATATTGTTTTAGTATATATGATACTGTTTTGATAAAAAAAAATTAAAGATTGTCATCTTAAGTTAAATAGATGACTTCAAACGGCTAAAATTCATCGTATGCAGTAGTGAATCAACTTGTCTTGATCAGCTCATCGAGACCATTCCGAAAACATATTATAATAAAAATTCTGAGCACGTATGTGAATTTTTTACCATTTCTGTTATGATAATATTTTATGATACTATTTTGTATAATACAGTATCAAATAACACACATGACTAACAACACAAATAAATAATCTAATGGACAACTTAATACAATATCAAACTACACTCTAGTAATGGTATTGAATCAATATATTTCACTTCTCTCTATTTTTCCCAATTCAATCAAATAGTGAAGCATTATCACCTATCTTCATTCTATATCTTGATTCTTTTTTATATACAATTCGATTCTTTTCAAAATCTAATTACTAACCAAATCATTTATGTATGTGAAGCAAATGAATGTGTACAACCCAAGGTCTATCTCTGCCTAAATATCCACCACAACCGTTGGCGAGACCAGAATTAAACATTGAATGAATGTAATTTTGAACTTCTATTTCCTTGCTTGCAATTAGAAATTGGAATTCAACCAAAACAAAATATTTCCAATGAATTGATTCACGTAAGAAACACCAGAAAACCAGAAAGCAAGAAACACTAGAAAACAAGAAACCAGAACCAGGTTTCTTATGGTAGACCTGACCCTGAAACCAATGAACCCGGACTTCACCAAGGGCGGACCACCTTCGGTCACTTTTGTCGCACCCATACCCAGCCTCATGCCATCAAATTCAGCATCCCACCCCAAAAAATAGCACCTAAATCGCGGTGGTCATAGGTTTAGTCCCTAGTGCCGCCGTGACCTTCTCTATCGAACGTGCGACCACCGGACGGTCACCGGTCGACTTGCCCATGCCCAAGTGACTGATGGAAGTTTGTAGATGTGGAAGAAGACACCAAAGTTTGTGGAAGGTAATTTTGAAATTAATTTAAAAATTGCTAAAAGTATGGCTTAATCACAATTTTAAAAAATGTCTTGATCTAATTTGAAACAAGTCATGTATAAATGACTTATAGGCAATTTCTCCTAAAATAAAATAAAAATTATAATTTATTTTATCGAAACTCTTCTAATCCAATATAAAATCCAACCTTTGTAGCCAATTCTGGTAAACTAAATTAAATAATATATAGTTCACTGTTCAAACACGTCTATAAAATAATAAAAAAAACTAATTTATACTACTTCTAAAATGCCATAAAAGGGAGAAATAATTTTGAACTATTTTACCCATCCATATTACATATTTGGACTATTTTATCATCCCATATTAAATTAAAAAATTCAAAATCATTTCTCCTTCTACCATTATTAATCTCTGACTTTGATAAATAATTCAGAAGCAAATATCATCCGACATTGCTTAAAAGACCCTAAAAGCGAGAAATTTTTTTGGACCATTTACCCTCCCATATTACATCTTTGGATTATTTTACCCTCCCATATTAAATTAAATAATCTAAAAACCTTTCATCTCCCACCATTATCGAACAAAGTAAGGGGTTGTTTGGGGCCTTTGGGAACTTAGCTTCAATATTTTTTTATTGCAGAATACAAAGGATCATATGATAATTATGTAATTTTTAAATATGTATTTAGAATAATTAAAATGGGATCTATGAATTGAGTTAAAAGGCCCTTTATTTGTCAATATTGATATCAAAATTTATCAATTTTTTTTATCTAGAAAAGCTTTGTGATGGTCGACTCCTTCTATTTATTTTGGCATCAACTTTTCAGATTTTATATGTAACTTTTACAAGTTAGAATTAGAAAGTTTCTCTCAAAATTATCTCATTTTGTCTTTTTCTTTTAACAACATATTGCACACACAAAACTCATTTCCTTCAAGTTTTTACAAAAGAAAGAAAAATGAAAGAAGTGATAATTCAAAGTGGTTGAAGTATAAACAAAAAGTTTCAGATTTTTCAATCAATTTTCATATTAAAGAAATCTAAGGTGAAATCTACGTGCAAGTAATTATTTCAACTTGATATAATGTTTTCCATAATCTTTCACGATGTGTTAAAGACCATTCCATTATATATGGTTCCATTTAGTCACTTATGAAATGATATAAAGACATGTATAGAACTTTTCATTCAATATAGTTCGGTCTTTTCACTATAAAATGTAATGAAGAAATGTAAAAAAAAATCTATTTAACATGTTTTGGTTGCTCAATATGAAATGTGGTATAAATTATATAGAACTTTGTATGAATTTTTAAGGGATGAATTACATGTTCAGTACTAGAGATAATTGAATATGATTAAGTAATAATGACATGTGAAATATTTGTCTATTGCTCAATCAAGCTTAGTATAGCAAAAATGCCTCAATAGTCTAAGACAAATGAAATTGGAAATTGTCACAACTATTTGGTATTTAGTTTGAAACTGGTAGAAGCATGTGTCCAAAAGAGAAAAAAAGATAGAAAAAACAAGAATAAGTTTGAATGTAAATAAAATAAAATTTAGAAGGGGCAAAATGAACAAAATTCTACCAGTTTAAATATTAACCAACATAATTAATGTGAAAAGTAACATATTTGACATTAATAAATATCCTAGTTTATATTTTCTTCATTATTATTTAATTGCTTATATTTAAACTAAGGAAAATTCTGATATTTTCCACCAATTTGACCTCTTCTATATAAGACACGTCTTCTTTTATTCTCATTACACCTATTAGTTCTATTATTTTTCTTTAAGTGTCACTGCATTTTATTATTTTGTTTAGTCTTCATGAATTGAAATTGCAGCACGCATATGTATAACAAGGGTTTAATTCTCAGACTAGTTGTCAAGGATAGGCAATCAAGTTACGAATTTATTTTTCGAGACATGAAGTAGACAAAAGGTGAGTAATCATTTTTCTGTTAGTTCCTAAAAATATTTGTAAGTATACTTCATATAAATAGTAAATGATCTTCATACATTTTCGTTTTCTACACTCATAATGTGTATTTATCAAAATGGACTATGTTCATAGAAAAATGAGAATGTGGATTGATTAGAGTTTTATCAATTGAAGTAGCTTACACAAAGTTCGCTAAATAGGGGAAAAGACATTATGTGAAAAACGTTGTATAAGCATTGTTGCTATAATTATGTTCGTGTAGGTTTAGTACGGTTCAAGAAACACTCGATTGCAATTTCAAAACATGAGTGAAATATTGGGTATTTGATGTTTATCAAGTGTTTTATGTGCTGAAATTCTTGGGATAATACATTAATGTTAACAACGAATACAATCAAAGGAAAATATGCAACATAATTGATCTTTAGCTAGGCATGGTAATGTGATTTATTTTCTTCTTTCTAATTTTCTTAGTCGTCTTTCTTTTTATTAATGAAAAATAGTTAGTTTTGCTAATGCCGAGGCTTCAGTCAACTTCTATTGAAACAAAAATTGAATTGAAAATCTAAAGATCTGACCATTATTAAAACTTCGTAAAATTTTTATTCTTTATAGCATCAATTCCATAAGATTTGATATCAATAATTTGTCAATCATCAAATGTCAAATCACCAAAATGTGAGTTCAAGTTACTACTGGTATTACAATAATATAAAATGGATTATTTGCACAAATGGTCCCTGAATTTTGTATTTACTGCGGGTTGAGGACCTATTTTTTCATTTTTGGTAGTTTAGCCTCTATTTCAAATGTTTTTGGCAGCAATGATCATTTTCAACAATTTCCATCCAAATGACTGTGAAATTTGACGGTGGAAGTTTTTTTTATTTAAAAAAGGCTTATTTGCACAAATGGTCCCTGACTTTTGTAAAGAAAAATTTGCAGCAAAAGTCTCTAATATTTTAGAAAGTGTTGAAAAGTCCCATAACCTTCTAATCCTAACACATATGACCATAACTTTTTTGACAATTTTACCCCTAACTTAAATAAATTAAAAATAACTCACAAACCTTTTCAAAAATACAAATAAGTCCTAAATCTTTTTATTTTTTTACTGATTTACACTTAAAATAATAAAAAGTGTGTCATCAAGTCCCAAAACTTTTAATTTTGTTCCCCAAAATAATATTTAAAATGTGTTTGATTAAAATCAAATTTTTTAGTAAAAGTGATTGAAAAATTGTGGGACCATAAAATGTGTGGTTAAAATTAATTGTTGATTTTGACTTTAACTTTTTAACAAAATCAAAATTGAAAACAAACGGGCTCTTAGAGTCTCTACAGATTTTGTCCAGTGGTCTATTAATTAACAAAAAAATTATATCCATAATCAAAATTTGACCAATTTAAAATTTTAATTTATTTTTCATATCAATTACTAGAGGTGGCAAAATGGGCCAGCCCAGTGGGCCAGTCCAGATAGCCCGGTCTTTGGGTTGGGTTGGTCCAATAAAAAATTGATTAAATAAAAATTAGGTCAATTTAGTCCGATACAACTAGTCAACCAGGCTGGCCCGATAATTTTTTTTTTGCCCAAGTCCCTACCCCACACTTCAAACACCCCACCCCTCCCCTCGAAATGTGGCTGCCAGGGGTGGGGTATTTGAAGTGTGGGATAGGGATTTGGACCAAAAAAAAAAAATTATTGGGCTAGCCTGGTTGGCTAGTTGTACCGGACTAAATTGACCTAATTTTTATTGGATCAACTTTTTATTGGACTAGCCCAGCCTAGAGAACGAGCTATCTGGGCTGACCCATTTTGCCACATCTAGTAATTAATATGAAAAATAAATTAAAATTTTAAATTGATCAAATTTTGATCATGGGTATAATTTTTTTGTTAATTAATAGACCACTGGACAAAATCTGTAGAGACTCTAAGAGTCCATTTGTTTTCAATTTTGATTTTGTTAAAAAGTTAAAGTCAAAGTCAACAATTAATTTTAACCACACATTTTATGATCACACAATTTTTCAATCACTTTTACTAAAAAATCTGATTTTAATCAAACACATTTTAAATATCATTATGGTGAACAAAATTAAAAGTTTTGGGACTCGATGACACACTTTTTATTATTTTAAGTGTAAATCTGTAAAAAAAATAAAAATATTTAGGACTTATTTGTATTTTTGAAAAGGTTTGTGAGTTATTTTTAATTTATTTAAGTTAGAGGTAAAATTGTCAAAAAAGTTTAGAGTCATATATGTTAGGATTAGAAGGTTATGAGACTTTTCAACACTTTCTAAAATATTATGGACTTTTGCTGCAAACTTTTCTTTACAAAAGTTAGGGACCATTTGTGCAAATAAGCTTTTTTTAAATAAAAAAAACTTCCACGGTCAAATTTTACGGTCATTTGGATGGAAATTGTTGAAAAGGACCATTGCTGCCAAAAACATTTGAAATAGGGGCTAAACTGCCAAAAATGAAAAGATAGGTTCTCAACCCGCAGTAAGTGCAAAAGTGAGGGACCATTTGTGCAAATAAGCCAATATAAAATTCATCTCTAATTACAATTATACTTTTATGCAGGGGTAGATTTAGGGGTATAGTCTGGACCCGTCCCAAAAAAAAATTGTTATTTATAGTATAAAACAAATTTAGTGTAAATTTTTTTTCAGTAGTAGTTCGGGCTCAAAAAATTCTTGGATCCGTCCTTACTTTTATTAATGTAAATAAAATATCAACATTATTCATTATAATATTAAACAATATAATACAATATTTTATTAAGAACCGTATTTTTTTTTATCTTATTGCAATTGCTACTTTAATATTTTAACTTAAAAAATAATTTTTTAAAAAATATTAATAATTAACAAAATTATTATAAAATTACGTGCAATACATGTGTCTAGTTTTGAGAAAATTGTACTAGTGATTCCTTACCTATTATCTAAATGATAATCTCAAAATTGTACTAGTGATTCGTTACCTATTATCCAAATGATAATAGTCCTCATCCTTTTTACCTATCACCAATGGCGGAGTCAGACTTTTGAATTTGGAGGGCCCTTTAGGGGGTGGGTCAGGGGAGGGGCGAAGCCCTCACGGGGGTTCGAGGGCAGCATCCCCGATTTTTTTTTTCTCAAACTATAATTACTGAACTCATTTTTATGAGAATCATATTTTTTTATAAGGCATAGTCTTTAAAAACCTTATAAGAAGTCATTGCACAAAAATATTCAAGATCTAAAATTAGTCAAACTCTTCTTATTCACGTTGCCTTCTATAAAATTATCTTCCAAAATAGGAAGATCCGATTTACAAATGAAATTAAATATTACTCAAGCTCAAAAGAAAAAAAAAATCAATTGAACACGATATGTATTAACGAGCAAAATGTATTTATTAATTTTATATTATCATTTGAGGAATGGGCCAATCATTTGTAATTTTATAATCCCATATCAATTTTATCTTCACAGAAACATAAAATTTTATCAGAAAGAGGGACTCTCCATTGCTGATTTGTTGTTAGTCTGTTACGTTACGCGGTGAACATGATGTATGGAATCGCCAAATCGATTGTTCGATCCGAATTTTGTAGAAGATGAGGAAGTGATTCAATTTTTTTATTTATTTGCGTATTCCGAAATAAGAGCTGAACTGCTAAAGTTTTACTGATTGTGTATTTGCAATTACGTTTCTGACTATCAGATTAAAGAAGAAGTATGAATTAGGCTTTTGGTTGGTTGGGTAGTTGGAATTTGGGTTGGGTAATATTTGTTGGGTTTACAACATTTTTTAGAGTATTTTATAGCTTGAGTCATTTTCTTATGTTTTGGTTTGAGCTTATGGTTATCATTTACAAAAAAAAAAAAAATTAAAAATACAGTTTCAGAAATTTGGGAGGGTCCTGGGCACCCCAAGGACCCCCCCTCCCCTTGACCCCTGCCCGTCACGTCAATGTTAAGTAAAAGAATATTTAAATTTTATTAAATTATCACGCCAATTTTATATGTCTAACTTTATGAAGCTATATTTTTTCCTAGCATTTGTTAGCGCTAATTCAAGAGCATGTAACAGGGCTATAAGATATGAATAATAAAAAAGGAGGGACCAAAACAGAATAATTTGAATCTAATGCATGATAAAGATAAACAAGAGGTTGAAATTGAAGAGAGATGGGCATTTTTATTACTAAATCCCATATCTCATTGATTTTATTAATGTTTTCAGCATATAAACATTATATAAACATTGTCATCCACAAAAAACACCATCCCCCGCTGTCTAAAGCGTTGATAATATATATATTCTATCAAATACTCTCTATGATTAAACAGTAATCTAAGCTTAAAATCAAAGTGAAACCATTTCAACGTATATTATGGGATCAAGACCACCAAGTCATGAACTATCAGTAAATTCAGTAAATCCAGGTTTCGGCAGAGCTGAGTCTGGCTTTGGGTTCACATCATGCTGCAGCTTGAGGGGTTTTCATCGCTGAACATTGAGTACTCTTCAACGCGGTCGCCAGGAGGAGGGTACGGGTAAGAAGAGTAGGGTGGCATGTAGTTGACAGCAGGGGGAGGCCGGGCATACATCATCGGTTGAAATCTGTCGTTCCCATTGGCACGTTGCTGGTTCATCATCATTGCCGCCAATTGTTGTTGGTAGTAGGGGTTTGCGGCCATTTGTTCGGGGGCAACACCTTGGAAATTGCCAGCACCACCACCATTCATGGGCGGAGCAGGTAGGCCTCGGACAGCTGCAGGATTACCCATTTGGCCCATTGGCATCTGACCCATCTGTGCCATTTGACCCATCTGTCCCATTTGACCCATCTGCAATTGACCCATCTGGCCCATTTGGCCCATGGGGGCATTCCTCATCTGGCCCACATTACCACCAGCATTCATAGCCATCATGTTCGGCATGCCCTGAGGCCCATCATTCATTCCACCCCCTTTCTTGGCCCCATTAGCATTCATACTTTGACCATTATTACCACCACCACCACCACCACCACCACCACCATTGTTAACATTCTTGTTTTGGCCACCGCCGCCGTTGTTGTTGGCCTGCGGCTGACCGCCACCATTCTTTCCACCCCCTTGATTTTGGTTACCGCCGTTATTGTTACCATGACTACCTTTATTGCTACCATTATTACCACCAACATTGACCATAACCGGCACATTTCCACCCCCGCCACTTTTTCCATTCCCACCTGCATTTCCTCCATTTCCACCACCATTAGCACCGCCCTTCATCAGCAGAGGGTTCTGCCCACCCATCATGTTATTCATCATCATGTTAGGCATTGGCGCACCCCCACGGCCATTGCCCATAAGAAGCTTCGTTTTATTCAGAGTCATATCATCATCAAACTCATCCTCATCCTCGTCATAATCCTCATCATCATCGTCATCCTCATCAAATTCATCGAACTCATCATCAGTCATGTCGTCGTCCTCCAAACCATTGAGTTTGCCAGATTTCGGGTTTTGATCCTTGGCAACGACAGGCATTTTCAAGTCCTTCATAAACTGAGGGGGCATTTTCAGATCTTGAAATCCTTTCAATTGTTGAAGCTGCTGAAGTTGTTGAAGTTGTTGAAGCTGTGGATTTTGAACACCCTGTGGACCACCTTTTGGCTGGTTGTTGCCACCCTTTTGAACCTGTTGCCCCTTGTTTTTCCCACCTTTTCCATTGTCAATTTGCAGATTCTTGAATTGATTATGAATCTGATTATTATTTGCCTTTGGTGCACCCCAAATTTCTGCATGTTTCCCTTTCTTGGAAAGCTTCTTGATCAGTGTTTCAGGGTCAACATTTCCAGACACTGTAACCTTCCCCTGCTCTGAATCTATGGTTGTGGTGTAAACCCCTGTCGAAAAATCCCCAAAAAACAAAAAAACAAAATTGCACAAAACTTCAGTCAAATTCAGAGAAATACTACCTTAGCCATTTCAATTGGAAGAGCCTATATATATTTTTACAAGAATGGTGCATTCCGAGGTGGTGCATTTCAATTGGAAGCGCCTATATATATTTTTACAAGAATGGTACATTCCGAGGTGCGAAGTGGCAGATTAATTATATATAAGACTGTAAAAGAGATATCCAGAATTAATTTAAAAAAAAAAAAAAATTGATTTATGAAACAGAAGTATACCATCAATCTTTTGCAAGATTTTCTTCACTTTCTGCTTGCATCCTTCGCAGTGTATGTTGACTTTAAGAACACAAGTCTACATAAACAAGCAAAGCCAGAGAATAACACTGATTAAAGTTTACAACTTTATCAAGCAAAATAAAAAACAAGAATACAAACAGAAAAATACAAGGAATAAATCTATCCAATTGAATTTGACTGTAAAATGGCTGTTGCAGAAAAAGAAAATGTTAAAGAAAGAGACAAACAGCAAAGATAAATGACATTCAAAGATCTTTGAGTTCATAACAAGCAACGCCCATAAAGCAAAAATGAATATAACCCCCAAACCCAACCTTTTGCAGAAACATTCATATACAAATGAATCAAAAGAACAAGTACCTGGATTTTCAAGAACTCTTCTTTACTCATTTTAACCAGTCAAAGAAGGAAGAAAACAGAAGCCAACAATAATGCAATGAGATAATTAAAGGGTAGTTTCTTGATTAGATCTGAGAGAAAACACAAAGGGAGTTAAAACTGAAAGAAATTGCTCTTTTCTTCCATTTTTCTTTTCTTAAAAACATATACAAGAGAATAAAATGAGAGAGATTTATGGGCGGTGGATGAACATTAAAAAACCTCTCAGGAGAGTGACTCTTGTTTCCTCTATTTCAGAGTTAGAAAGAGAGAGAAAAAAAGAGAGGACAGAGGAGAGAGAGAGAGAGAGTGAAGCTACTGCTCTAAACAAAGTGCAGACTGGCACACTCTCATTCTGGTATTTATGGGGTATCTTTTGCTTGGTAGTGTTAAATTTATTAGCTCTTTTTCTCTAAACTTAACAGAGGATAATCACTTATAAGCCACTTTTACAAATTTTTTTCTCACTTTTTGACTTGTGGGATTTTCATTTCTTGGCTTGGCTTTATATATAGATTTCTTGGCTAGGTTCACCAGGAGTGGGTTGGGGGAGGGGGGTCTACAGTAGCCATGGTAAATTGAACAAATCTGTTCATTACATGAATATTTATTACCCACAGATTTGACGAGTTTTTGCCAGATTTTTTTCTCTAAATTTGGTTGGTAACTTAAAAAATTCTACCTATAATAATATCACTGTCTTCTACATATTACTGCAATTAGGCAGAATATTAACAGATTACAACTACACCCTTTATCTGTAATTAATTCACCTCAAAACTTTTGATTTCTTTCAATTACACCCCTAAGAAACGTTTCGAAATGGATTTGCAGAACCAGATTGTGATTATCCCAAACTGGTTATTAAAATATGGTAGCAGATTATGCAAGTGAATCACATAATAATATAATTTTATGGAATTATGTGATTACTTTAATATTTGAAAAATTCTAATTTGACCCACTCAGGTTTTGTAAATTGTTTTTGGGTCAGAGATTTTTCGGATTACAGATTTTATTCGATTCTTGAATGAGGAAAATTGCAGTATATTCAATATGAACCTTTTATCTCTTGGATTTTCACCAAGAAAAAATAGATTTATCTGCATATATCAAAGATTTTAACAAGCTAGTCTAGCAAATTTTCTAACTTTTATAACAATTTAAAAATTGAAAGTGGAAGGAAACAAGAAAAAGTTACATTTTAAATTTCGATTGTATACATAACACGTAGTGTATGTTACATTCGCTATTTCATAAATAAATTAGATCGAGAAAGGTTTAACCAAAATAAAATTTACTTGGAAAATAAGGCATTTAAAGTTCTAAAAACGATATCATAGAACATGTTACACAGCCAAAGTAAAGTTTTAATCAAAAGCCTAACTCATGGTATGCTTACATCTCATGATGTTCTTCGTTTAAACTCTTGAGTGTCTTTTTTTCGAATCAATCTTGTATTAACTCTTTTGCTCAATGCTCTTTGATGTCGATAACTCTTTCTGTATTGTTTTTATGTACTGAATTGTTGACTCGTCTATACGTAATTAATAGTAATTATAGACAATGTAAAAAACACGATTTTATAGGGGTAATATTATAAACGATAAAGATAGCTATAATCTCATAATCGGCATACCTATTACCTGATAGTAACCAAATTTCTATATAAGCAGGAGTCGGCCGCAATTAAATTTGTGTTTTATCAGTAATAAATTTTTGTTTCCGTGAATAGAAAAAAGTTAATCATGTTAGATAAAGAGAAAGTCGAATGAGATTTAACATAGTAAATAAAATGATTTTTTTTCACGTAAGATTTAATTCCTTCAAATTCTTTTACATGCAAAAAGTTTTTTATTTTTTATTTTTAATTTTAGACGAGAAAAGTAGGTTTCCGCAAAATTGGGACCAACGAAAACGGTTGGAGTTTAGACACAAATCTCTACCATTTTGTAATGACAAGAAAGAAAAATATAAAATCTAACGAACTATCAGTCTGACATCCGACACAAAGAATGTTAAAAACACGACAAAAATTAAAATGACCATATGATATATGTAAGACAATCTCTGACTATCTCGTGATACACTTTTTGCAATTGTACGATGTAGCTCTTGAACCTCTTGTCGACTCTACTTGTTTCTAAACACGCCAAATTTGCAGTATTATACACATGCGGGCAAAATATAACTTTTTAGAATGTACAATTTAAAGATAATTATTTTCATATCGTCTAACCAAATCAAATTCTCTCTAAATACATTCCTCATAAAATTTTAGTCATACAAATTAAATCTGTCTTTTTAACTCGAGCAAACACATTTGTTCTTCGAGTAATTTTACTATGAATATATTATTTCGTTTACTAAATTATAAAAAATATTAAATGGAGTATTTCATTCTTTGAGCACTAATTAGATTCACTAAAAGCAAGATAATTAGGTGAAAATAATCAATTATTACAGACAAATTTTGTTACTGACCAAGAATTTCCTTACATGCTTAAATGCTCACGAGAAGATCCATTAATGTTGTTTGTCTTATATTTCAGGCTTTACATCTGCTTTTGTAACTGAAAATGCATGAATTTACACACTAAATTTGAACAGATTCTCCTAACGTTTGATTGTATAAGACTAAACACGATTAGCGTGTGAACATCTGACATGTTCGGTTGTGTTTAAAAGTAAGTTTGACTTACTCTTAGTTTATCTATTTTGTCCGACACGATTTTTGATAATTACTTTTTTAATAGCGAAACTTGTTTTTTTATAAAGTAAATCTTAACTTATTTTTTAAAAATATAATTTTTAAGTATAATCAAACATACTTTTTTTAATCTACCTTACAAATACGTCAATGTAATTTCCCTTTGTGTAACATTTGTTTCTATCAACTTAGGACCTACGAAAACCGTTAAGAGTTTAGACGCACATCCTTACCATTTTATTAATAAAAAAAAAGAAAAAAACACTAAATTATTGTAAGCTAACCTCCAACGTAGAAAAAGTTAAAAACTCGAGCCAAAAAAAAAAAAAAAAAACCCTAAGATAACAATTACGCGCAAGTCAATATCTAAATATCTAGTGATGTACTTTGCGAGTTTCACCGTACTTTATCCCTAGAATTATCACAAAGGTAATCAATGAAAAATCTAACCTCATTTATGAGTTTTCAAATTAGTGCAATTACAAAATGCAAATAATTAGGTGAATATAATCAATTATTACAGACAATTTTTTTTTTCAAAAAAAAAAATTGACAAAGAATTTCCTTAAACATGCTCACGAGAAAATTCATTAATGTTTTTTTGTCTTACATTTCAACTTTACATCTGTTTTTGTTCTTTAGTACAACTGAAAATGCATGAATTTACACACTAAATTTGGACAGATTCTTCTTTCGCAATGGATTAGATAAGACTAAACACGATAAGCATGTGAAGATCTGAACATGTTTGACTTTATTTAAAAGTAATATATCAAACATGATTTTCAAAATTAATTTTTTAATAACAAAACTTACATTTTCATAAAGTAAATTTCAATTTATTTTAAGAAAAATAACTTTTATTCACAACTAAACATGAATTTTCTTGTGTGTTACTTTTTAGTCAAGTTCTACAACCACTTCATTAAAATGTTCAAATTGAAAGGTTTATTATCATTTCCGTAAACCTTTCAACAATTTAAAAACACCTCGGCGTAACGTAACGAAATTCAATCAATTAATTACTAGTGTTTGACAACTAATTATGCAATTCCTTTGTGTTTAATCACGTGTTAGTCTACAATAAGTATAGAGTATAGACAACATGTGGATGTAAAGTAACAACCTTTGTAGAGTTATTTTTTCTAAGTTTTTAACCTTCTTAGTTCTTAGTGTTGTCCTTCTTAAAAGCCTAAACAATGATGAATTCCTTGTGGTTTGTCATTGACTCATTGTGTATGTTCATTTATTTTATTTTATTTTTAAATCTCTTCGAGGCTTGATGAACCCGTTTACTATAAAGTAAAATCTCTATAAAATAATATTTTTAGGACTAAGAAAAATTATTATTTTAATGAATTATTAATTTATCGATAAATAAATATAATTTTTTATTTTAAAAAGTGTTTAATATTTTTACTAGTTGTACACGCTTTATGTTTTTAATCAAAATACGTGTACGACTTTTAAATAAAAAATAATAGATATGGTCAAAAGTTTTTATGTGCATAATAGAAACTCAAAAATTAATATGTAAATACATGAAATATTAATATTGAACTATTTTTCTTGCTTCTTAATACGACATCAAATATTTATTGGTTACCGACATCATTTATATATTAACATCTTGAAAATCACGAGTTAGGAGAAACAAATACCAAAAAATTAACATATAGAATGAGACGAAGATATTGCTCTAAATCAAAGTTAATGAAGATGAAGGTATAGAATACATAAAGTCATTTCTTTTGAAGTGTGATGAATGTCAACTAAGTACCTTTTGAAGTATCTTAGTAAAATTGATACGATCTACTGATAAAGAAATTATTTAATGGATACCTAATACGCATACCGATGATGATAATGATCAAGATCAAGATCATAGTTGTATTTTACCAATTATTTATAACCTTAAGTTGTCAAATGAAAATCTCTTTAAAAATGCATTATGAACTTTTATGTATTTAATCACTTTTTATTTTATATGTTGGTTGAGCCTTGAAGGAATTTAAATAAATTTATTATCTTATGCATTTAGACATATTATTCATTTTTTACACTTACTCTAGTTGAGATTGAAATTTTTTATTATTTAAACGGGGTTTTACTATATGAGTAATGATCTCCTATCCACGGTGGTCATTGAATGAGTGCTTGACTTCTATGTCAAGCACTTTTTCATTACCCAATAGCCACCAGACACGTGTTCGATGGCCTTTAGATCTACTCTCCACTGTGGAGAGTAGATCAGCCATGGTATATGTATATACAGTATTGTAAAAGATAATAAAAAGCATCTTTTCTTTTTTTAAATCAAATATGCACTTGACTAGCGTGCGTGAGTTTATATCTTAGTTTGAATATTATTCTATTATAAATTTTAAGTGTGATATTGGACATTATCATACATGATAATTAAATAACTTTTTCCCTTTAATTATATTCAATTCATTATATTAAACATGCGCGCACATGTTTTGTATCTTAATTAGTGTGGATACTTTTTTGAGGCTTGAGGGAACCCTTTTACTATAGATGCATGTTTTGAGGGCATGAACAATAATGTACATGGTAATATAAAAGATTTTAATTTTTTTTAAACAATCGTGTGTTTAGTGCTATTCGATCATCATACCTAACATGCAAGAATTGTTTGATGGGCTAAAGAGAAGCTTCAAACAACATTTCGAGTATATGTGGTGGGCTACTTTTGAATAGGAATCGCTAAATTGGTCTTGTTTAGTTTCAATTTTAGCTAAACTTAATCTTACTTTTGCTATTAATTCCAAGAATTAATTTAGTAAATAAAAACAGCATGTTTGGCTAAGTTTATAAAGTGCCCGAGTTTGTTTTTTAGTTTCACGTGGAAATAATATTTATTTTAATTTTATATCAATTAAGAACTTAGATGTAATGACAAATAAAATAGAGCAATGAAATTTTTAGAATAAAACTTAATTTTTATTTGTATTATTTACACGTATTTTGCCTTATTGTCAAAGGAGAAATATTAAAAAAAAACAATTTAATTTATTTTAATTTTTAATCAAGACATATTATAGCTAATTTCATAGTTTAAGAAAGTGAAGAAATACATTTGAGATATATTTTACATCCTTTTTGTTTCTTTTATGTTTTTCTAATATAATTGTATGGAAACCATCCAATTCAATTTCCATTTATTTACAAGATGTTACATGTGCATAACATGTCGTACGATGTTGATTGAAAATGAAAAGAAAGATAGATTGGTAAGTTTATCCTAAATACCCATTTCTTGTCCCATACATTATATGCTATATAATCAATTTACTCACATGGGTTTTGAACTCCCTCCTTTGTTTTTTTTCGAGAAATTTGATTTCGTAGACTAAAAATTTATTTATTATTTATTTCTCCATGTACTGTTACTCTACGTTTAACGGAACATAGTGATGAAAATTGTTCATGCGTATATGATGCATTACTCCAATGATGTCCTAAAAGATGTCTCTTTCCCTTGAATGTTACCAAATACATTACCACCAGAGTGAATTTGATCTCCACCAGACATATGTAATGTTTTATCTAGAACACAAAAGTGTTTGTCATGATTCTTTTGTCAACGAGTATATAACTGCGTGCATTGCACATTGAACGTGAATAACTAGGCAACTAAGTTATTTGCATTTAATAAGTAGTCAGAATCGACCTCAAATTTATTGAAAATATTACTCCATAAATGAGTCTCGCATCTACTTATCACCTTGTGAATGCCCATTTCATTGCTAGTGTGGATACCAAACCTGTGCCCAAGAAATTGCATTTATCACTTATTTGTTTGGCATAAGCAATGTGCAGTTCAATTATAAGTTAAAAAACATCTCTGGGTCCAAAGTGAAGAGGATATTTTACAACACACACTCACACAGTATGTCATTTATCATTGAATCCATCCACTAAATTTTTGGAAGTTCCTTCTGCAAGTTTATGCACTAAATATGTTTGATGAAATGTTTCATACAGAAAGTCAAGATAAATGTGCCTGTGCAGGTGGCAAAGAGGACACATTATTGGCCTTGGCAGCAGTATGAGAGTGACTTTTCCTTGAATATCTCATATTTATCTGCCAAAAATCTTTGGTGTGGGAACTTTTGGACATGACTTCTGGATTGATTGCGTACTCTTAATGCTTATAAAGGTACCTACTGCTTCTTGCTTTTTAGTTAAAAAATTTCTTTTGCCTTCACTTTCTGTGTGTTTGAGAGAGAGTGTGTTTGAGTGTGCTGACGTATGTCGTATGGGGCGGAGTCAGGAATTTAATTCAGTAATGCCATGCCTGATTAAAAATGAAAATTTTGAAATAAGGTAATAATACAAGAATTTAAAAAAAAAACTATATTACGCATTAAATATTGTTTCAAATGAATTTGAAGTCGGCTACATAAATTATTTTTGTCACTCTTTCATTTTATTATCCAATTTATTGGAAGATTCAAAGTGCGATGTACAAGAGGCCAACACCCTCATGTACTTATATTTCATCTTCTCCCAAAATCCAGTGAGGGAAGTTGCCATCACTGGACCAAAGGTGGCTCCACCCCTGCGTGCGTATAATAAGTGGTGTCAATCGAGCAAGACATGTTGAAGAGAGGTTTGGGGTGGCTCGCTTACAAACCCAAGCCGGTCTAGATTTTGTAATGGCCAGGCAAGACACATTTCTCTGTGGCTTGTAGGCTTGTCCCAAGGTGGGCTGAGACTGCCCATAACTCAAATTTATTATAGTGCCAAGCCTAACAAAGACCATTCGACCCATACTGGACTTTTCATGAACTGGTTGGAATCATCTCAGACCTGGATGGTCCAGACCACTTTGACACAGCTATCATTATATGTAGCTCACTAGTCACTATGGGCAGAAGCAGATTAGGAGAGGCCACTAGTTTCAATAATGTTCAAAAGAAGAAACCAATTAATTCTTGAATTAACTCAACAAGGATAGCCAAGTAGTTGCACAAATGTAATTAAAGGATCCATGTATATACTAATGTTATTGCACATGTTTGTATCTTGTGCTCAGATGGAACCTACTTTCAAGCCCCCAAATAAACTTTACAGATGTCAAGTTTGTATCTCTCATTTCTAACTTCCACGGCAAGTATCCTATTTTCCAACCGTGGTTATAGAACGACAACTAATCAAACATTGCTCTCAATAAATTTGAGATCGACTCTACAAATTTTTTCTGCAATTCAGTTTGATTCATTGCTTATTAACAGCTACAACAAGACAAGACCTGGGCTAATCTTTTTTTTTTTTTTTTTTTTTGATTTGTTGAAGTAGAATGATGCGACGTTGAAAAAAGCTAACTGCAATAACAATAACAAAAATGGAAGAGATATATAGGATGCGCCTTTAGGGTGATCTCATGGTTCCTACGGGTGAATTAATAGAAATTGAAGAAGATAAAGTAGGTTGCTTTGAATTTTGAAGAGTGGATCTCGAAAAATATAAAAAATCTTGTAATGGGATAGCTTCACTCTTACGAACGAGAATCATTCACATGAGTAAATAATAAGTTCGCGAACTAAATAATACAAATAAAATTGACATCTAGAATGTTCATCTAGTCATACATCCCTAAATCCTCTCTTTTATTTCTTTTTGAATACCCTACTTAGGATCTCACCAGGGTGTAAAACTAGATAATTCTCAAAGGCAAAATGAGCAGAACTCCATAATAAGTTAGAATAAAGAAAAAGTTAACACAAGAACTTTATTCAGAAATCAGATTATTCTTTGATAAGTTCAAGCTTTAATTTTTGATCATTTGAGAAAGGAAAAAAAAAATCATATTCCTACATCGAACAAGAAATTCAAGCAAACAACAACATGATTAGACGCATAGCCGACTCCAACATCAACATTGCGTTCACGACATTGACGAGAGATGCCCAATAGACTCGATCAAAATTGCCTTCAGTGTTCTAAACAATAAGAGGGAGATACTTCTCGAAGTTAAACTTAAGGTCGGACTACTATCTCATATCGTCTATAAAATTTATCTAACCATTGCAATAAAATACAAATTCTCATAGCAGACATAGATTCACAAGATGCACTACATACATTTTACAATCATTTTTTTCAATAGAATTGTTTACAACTTGAGTTGTAAACATGGACAAGAACTTTCCAAATCATCAAATCCCACAACACAAAACATGGAAATCTAAGAAACTGTGTGCAAAATACTCATAGAAATATGTGAAAAATACTAAACTGTGAAAGCGGGAATGTGGGAGAGCATTATAAGCGTCGTGCTGCTAGGCGAAGTATTTCAACAGAAATCAGTTCTTGATTTCTTGCGAACTGATATACAACCTCTCTGATGATCTCTGAAAATTCTGATCTCAGAACAATCCCTTAAGTCCTCAAGACTAATATATTGTTGCTTAACCATTCTAGAAAAATCACATCCATTGTCATGTATCCAAATGTAAGGATGGCATGTTTCATCATAGTAATATAGCAAACTACTGATTCCTCCACCACCACCGCGGCCACCCTTAGTCCTTCCCGGGATGTAAGCCTTGTAAATGTTCTTCGAGTTCAGCCTCTTCGACGAACCTGGCTTTAATGTGTGAACTTTCTTCAATATTGATCCCACCCTTATCTGAAGTTCAATTGGTTTATCACTAAAATTCCAAATCCTCGTTCCATGTCCTGAAACTCGGGTATGATCCCGGCATCCATTGAAACACTTCATAACAGAAACAAGGCTCATACCGCGCATTTGATGAATATCTTGTATAGTCGGCTTTCACTCTCTCGAGCTATAAAATGGCATTTAATGATCAACTCTTTAATGATGCAAAACATGTATAAAAACACATCTTTCAGAGTTTCGAAAGATCACTCATCAATTCTGCACTACATATTTTAGGACTATATAAATAGTTGATGCACAGTCATGTTGCACAAAGGCTGGAAATGCGTAATCCTTGAGACAATTTATTTTGGTGGGGACCCAAAACTTCTACTTCAATAGTAATTCCACAATACGTCGGGTAGAACTCGTCTTGTAACTGAGTTAAAATGAGGGAATTTAAAGTACTTAGAGCTTCTCCAATGTATTCTCTCTATTGAAATCTACGTGGCAGGTAAAATAGACGGATTTCTAGTCTATGTAAAATTAGTCTATTCAAATTAAAAATTTATCTCCAATTAATTCCATCTAAAACTAATATTACCCTTATATGGCATTAATTTTTTTTTTTTAAAATTGACGGGTGTTCGATTTTTATTTCTCTCGTTCAACTCTTCTTCTTTTTTTAAATATTGAGTTGAATTTAAATTTGCTAAGTTACTCTATCTAGAAGTTCGTTTAAATTTAGACGAATTTCTATACTGGTCTATTTTTGTGTGCCACATTAGTTAGGCGGAATCCTCGTCAGTATGCATTGGAGAGAGTTTTTTTTTTTTTATAACTCTGTTTATCTGAACTTATGTGGCACGTCTAAAAATAATAGATAAAGTACATTAGAAACACTCTTATAAATCCACAATGCACGTGTTCTACAAGCGATGTGGGCCGTCCACCCCTCTTTCAAAACTGACGTCTGCAACGGGCCAAAGGCCGGTTTTTCCTAGTCCGCAATCTTCAATATAGTATATAAAACTCTCCCTTAAAACATACTTGTGAAGAGAGCGTGCCCAATGTAATAATTATAAATGTACAAAATAAACGTTTCACGAGTAATTTGAAATTCAGTAGTAATTACACAATATGTGGCAAAATGAAATAAAGGCAAGAAAATTTGTATTTTAGTTTTAACAAGGGAAAAGTAGTAGTGCCCACCATGCACTCAAATCATGATATATGATGTTGCTTCATGTTTAATCATTGTGCTTTTTGCTTTTCTGTTTTCTTTTCTTTCAAGTTTCAATTAATTATTTTCCTTTTTCGGCAGAATTTAAGCAGCTGACTGCGCTTGTTCATTGTGGTCCAAACCCATCTTCCATTTGGTAGGCACTAATGAGTAGCCACAATAGTTGGTTGTACTGTTCAATGCATTATAATCAACAAGGATGTTAAAGATAGGATTGATATACAGTGAAGCAACAATTTAAGATCCGACCCCACATGAAATTCATAATTTTTATCAATTTTTCAACCATACATTTCATCAACTTTTATCAAAATCTGCCAAAAAACTTATTTTTAACAAAATCAAACCGACAAATAGTTTTTGGGTTATGACCAAATCAAACCCCAATTTTCTGGACAAACTGTCTGTACAATTATCCCAATGAGCTTAGCTAGAGGTGTGAGAAATGAATAAGCATTTCTGGCATAACCAAGAGGAGAAAAATCTAATAATAGCAAAGTGCAATTGAAAATAATTATTGTATTAATTTTCTTTAATTTGGTTAGCCATAAGTATTTATGGAAAATAACTATTTCTGTCAAAACCACCTATTGTAAATATATACTGACTGTACAGATGAAGAATATCAAAGCATCATCAAGCAGATGATAAGTACAAATGATATAGCAATAAGGAGAAGGCAAGACTTTGTAAACTATCTTTCATGATGATCTTGAGGGGTATCAATCTTAACTATAAGCGGCTCGTGGATATTTACAGCAGAGTCGGCCAGAACGGGTAATTGTGGTGATGCGATATCACTGTCTATATCCTCGTTTTCAGCCAATGCTTTCTCTAAAGCAGCTTTTGCAACTCTAGTAACACATATTATTAATAACACTGCAAGCAAACCCAATAAGAAGTGAGTGTCTATAAGTTATATTAAAGTACAAAGAGTATCAAGCAGCAGGAGGAAGAAGAAAAAGATAAAGAAAACAATAATAGGAATAAGACTCTCCGAGAAACGAATAAATTTGACGAAAAGAAACAGCAAACCAACATAACAACTGGAAGTTAATTTCGCACAGCCCGACAACTCAACAGAGCTTTATCCCGTACTTATCAAGAATCAATATTCTTAAGAAAATTGAATGATAACATGAGATAGCCAATAGAAAAGAATCTTCAGCGACCTTTTTCGGAACTACATATCAAACTGAAAATCAGAAATCGAGCACTCAATGAACTTCCATTATCAATAAACACTTCGCCTGCAATTGAACTGGTGCAATATTATACAGGTGTCTACATTTGGGATCTAAAATCTATTGCCTCAATTGAAATTTATCCAAAATTTAGTTCTTATGGTTTTATGATGTCCAAATGTCATAAGATATAGAAGTTTTGTTCACTAAAACTATGGACTAGACAAAATAACCCCCTAATAAAAGTAATTCTATTTTTAACTTGTACAATCTTTCATACACACGTTTCAAGCTAACAATTTTTCAACAATAAAGCAAAACCTTGGTGTAATACCTCAATTAATTATTTTTGCAGGGAATGATCAAATGGTCAATAAATATTCATTTGAAACTTACCAGAAACCACAAGGCCCAACACAATCAGTGCCTGCATCAAATTAAAAAAAAAAAAGGCTAATGTCAAACTACATTAATTTAGTAAATACACGGGCACGTCATAACAGAGTAAAGCTTTTTATCATTTCAGCGACATGAAAGAAAAAATTGGGGCTCACAATTAGCCAAACACGATGACCATAATTCAGGCTACACCAATGAACTTGAATTGTGTATAAAGTCACTACCATCTCATTTTCATATGTAACAATATCCATCATTATCGGAGTCTGAAATCTTTGTAACTTTAAGAGTTCAACTAACATTAGAAATTCAACGAAATCCAATATAATTATATACTCCCTCAAGACTGTTAATCATTTTATCATTTTTAGTTTCTTTCCATCAATAATTACCGACACCTACATTCCAACCTAGATTTTTAACGTGAAAGGACAACCGACAGAATGAGTTCATTGAACTAAAACTGAACAGAAATTCACCACAAGGCTCTTACCCAACGGGTTTTCGAAAATTCACCCCATCCATGCGTTACGTCAGAAAGATCCTTCAGAGTTGTCCCAACATATACCAGGGCAAGAGTAATTGGCTGCAGAAAGAGCACAAGCCGGCATCAATGCAATAAGCAAATAAATGGAAGAATTTCTGACAAAACATGCATAAATGTGCACTAAGGTATATGTAGCAGGTATGTATAGCATAGAATTTTTTAAAATGTAAAGGTTTTCAACAATGACAACACCTTAAAATGCCATTAATTAATTCATTGGCATATCATCAATAAAGAGATAATTATTGTAGAAGTGCATACCATCATTCCCAACCATGAAGCTAGCATGTAATGTCCAATGGAGACTGGAGTCACGGATAAGAGGTAGTTCAACATGTTAAATGGAAGTAAAGGAACAAGCCGAAGCAGCAACACTATCTGCTCAACCAGATGAGAAATTTGATTACATATATGTCCACCATATGAACGTCAAAATTAAATGAGCCATTCAAATCAGACTAGCAATCAAAGATCACGCATCTAGAACAAGACACTGAATTTCATAGGATCAGTTGGAAGAAGACATACAGACCTTAAATCCAGATCTCCGAATTGCAATTGCAACTGCACGGAACTGCGGATAGTCTTTCAACTTGGAAATGACAAATGACCTCCCAATCTGTTCATTGTTGGATAGGGAAATAATAAAAAACAAAATCTAATAGAAAAATATTTTTCGAGATGTTTGAATGCCAGCTAAAGGTATTAAAAATGTGGAAAACTAAATGAAGAAAAGAAATGTTGCATCTTTGGCTCAAGCTGTTGTTAGCAAGAAATGCTGCTATTAGACTATAGAAACTTACAGTTCTCCCCAGAAGAAACGCAGCGCCAGCACCAATTGTAGCACCGATAGAATCAGCAACGAAACCCACGGGCAAGCCAAAGAGATAACCACCACCAAGCTGAAATGATACCGATTAGCACAAAAGGAGTCGGTTCAATTGGAAAGCACAAGACGATGAAAATGTATCCCGTTCATGCATTTTCATAGAACTCCAAACTGGATAAATTAAGACAGATACTAGACTGGATAAAACTAAATGAAACAAACGGAGAATAAGAAGAAAATAATTTTGCTAGCAATAAATGAGGACTTAAGAACAAGTATTTCAGAAATTTAGTTACAAGCACTTCAGAAAATTCAATGCAACATAATTTATGATGATCTCATTTTAACTTGGATAGCCATGAGGAGGTGCATATAACTATTTTATGTATCTGTGTGACACCGATACTAACACATCAGTTTACTCCACCCCCAACCTCAAAAAATGAAAAGAAAGGAAAGAAAATGAGAAGAAAAAAGATTTCCAGAAGGGGAACCAATGAAGGAATCCAGGGGACAATTAGTCATGAGGAGAATGGGGGAAATCAATGTATTACACAAATAACGTCTTGGACAATATACTTGAGGTATTCCTGGCCCTACCCTTCTACTTATCCAAACCAAAATTTCTCCTTTCTCATTTATTCTATTCCCTCCCACTACCCTGGAAAAGAATGGAGCTTAAGTTTTATATCAGAGCCAGTTTGACTAGAGAATGCTGCAATAACTAGAAAAGGCTTGTAGATTAGTTGACACAATGGAAAGCAAATCAAGCAAAAGATTGCTGCCAGAAATTAAAGGACGGATATCAACCAATGAACTCTTTTATTTCCCTCACGCAATCCAAAATATCCACAGTAAAACAGGAGTCGTATATCTAATGGCTGTTGCTGATGTTCTGAAATTGAAAACACTTTGTTGGAATTACAGAACAGAACAAAATTGACTAATTATCAGAGATGTTAATTCTTACCGTAAGTACTGAAGCTGGAACTGCGAGTACAGTTAGAGGAATATATGCAACAGCACTGCAAGGTTCACAAAGCATGTGTGACTCAAAATGACATTCGTAGTTACGAAATTTGTGATACGTTCTATAACCAACTAAATGTGTGAGGGTATGTTTAATTTACTAATTTGCATTATTGGGCAGCAAAGCACTGGAAATTATCTTGCAGCAACTAATAACGCTAGATTTAAGTGTGACAGAGTCCAGTGACACTATGGATGATTAGTAGTTTAAAATATATATATTTCTGAGGCCACAACTTTAAAAGAGTAGACAAGTGCATTATGAGGATGTGAGAGCATAAAGATAGCCACTTGTGGCTTTATTTTCATGTACTAAAAGAACAACTGGGCCTGTATAACCTAAGGATGAGTGAACATAGAGAAGGCAACCCACTTTTTTCTTTATTTTCAAGTTAATACAATTATCAGATGAGCAAAACCACAACTTTGACCTTCTTTAGACAAAGTCGTTGCACCCAAAATTCTAACTTCCTATCCTATGCTTTAGAAAATAGATACTTCACAAAATGATCCTTATCTAAATAATATCAAAGCAATCATGTCAAAAGAAAGAAATGGACACAAGACAATTTATCACCATAGTTACATGCACACTCCAAGATCATTCAGAATTTATATAATCGCAATAGGTTTATACTTCACAATTGCACTTTTATAGACACTGATAAATCCAAAGATGAACTAATGATTAACGAAGTTGCCTTCTCCATTTCCCCCTTTCTACTTCTCAAGATTTTCAGCAGTTCTAGTCCTAGTAAGCTTCGTTCAACACAACATTTCTTATTTCTCTAATGATCATTATCAAACCGTCATCCACGACCATGCTACAAGAGTTCTTAGTTCTTACTTCTTAAACAACAATGGTCGACAATGCCCCCAGGGCACATCACAAAAACTTGACCAACATTAGTACATAAAAACATACTTACAGCACAAGAGGACCCCAAGGACCAAGATCTTGCTCTATCCATACTAAGAAATCCTTCAACAACTGCAGAAAACAACTTTTTCAGCAATAAGGTAATAAAATACATAAGATATAATCATTCATTCAATCTAAGCAGATATTAATAAAAGGCTAGCTGTCAGGATAAATGTTTTTAACAGATCTATTGTTTTTAACACATCTATATACATTCCAGAACAACTGAACTCACAACCAACATAGTCTCCATAACTCAAATAACATAGGGGCCAATACACAGTAGTCATCACAACGATAAATCGGAGAAAATATGGGTTTTCTAATTAGTAAATTGGACTACTTTCTAATCGCGTTTTATCTTAGTGACCATCATGGCTCTACGGAGGCCAGCAATTAAGTGAGATCACAATTGCATAGAGAATACTAGATAGAACTCTGTCCTTTACTTATTCAACCACAGGCTCACAGAGTTTGTACATATAATTTATGGCTCATGAAGTCAAACATCCTTCAGGTACAAACAAGACAGGGTAATAATGATCTTAAACACGCAAAAAACAAAAAAAGAATGCATCAATTTAGTGTGGAAATGTTATTCTTTTTCCATTTTCAGACAGTGTAGGAGGAAATATGCAAAGTTTCTAAGCTTCCAAATGCGAACATACTTCTTCCAAAAAAGAGAGATATGGAGCAAGAGATAGGAGAATGAAAGAATTAGAGGTAGTGGAAACTTAGTGAGGTGAGCATCTGAGTGAAAAAGATAGAGTAGATGTTTCCAGGGAGATCAGATTTGGCATTGACTCAGTTTTTACAGGAAGATGAGGTTGTTCTACAAAATGGTCAAGGGGTTATTACCCAATTATGACGATGCCCCAATAGAACCCAAGATGAAAGGTCAAATCCGAGCAAGGATATGTTGAAATTAGAACGTCACGGTGCTTTTGGATAAAAGCTAAGAAAGTTTTGGGTTAAATCGTACAGAAAAAGGATAAAGAGTTTATGAGAGTTCATATGTTTCCTTCAACTTAAAAATAGTGGAAAATTTTATATATGGAACCAATCAAAAAGAATGACCAGCAAGAAAAGAGCTTAACAAGTAAAGAAAGGTATAAATCAAGATTGAAAGTCAGGAAATTAGTGTTGAACAGCATAGATAGACCATGGATTCATGGTGGGTGAAAGCATATAAAGAGTGGGAAGTATTAGTTTCACATAATTGAATGTTATAGACTGATTTCTTTGGTTTTGCAGTTTACATGATTAAGACTGACACACGTATTATTCTTTTAGTACGATGATTTTGATTTAATCTTGATTCATAAGATTTTCACTATACTATGCACGAAAGGGTTTGCAAGCCATTAGGAAATGTTTGTTTAAAACTTAACAAAGAAAGACGTTAAAGCATGCCGTTCTTCTAAAAAAATCTTTTTTCACTGGATCTGGATGGACTGTATCTCATACAAAGAGGAAAAATAATCAGATTGTGCAGTACATGACAATTCTCATTGATTGGTTATGGAAGGGGTAAAAACAGATATGAATTGCTAATACAGAGATTAAGATTTATAGGATCCATGTATCAATATAGGTTTACTAGCATCCATAGTGAACACTGAAATTACTTTTTTACGAAGAAAGGAGTCAAAGCAATAACATTACATAACTTGGAATTGCAAAAAAATTATTTATCTTTGTAGAAAAGATTATAAGAAATAACTTAGTTCAATAACCATAAGTTCATTGGTGTTTTGGAAGTCTTCTTTTCAAAGATTAGTGACTTGCTTTTGCCTCTACTTCTACTCTACTCATGAACTTGACACTTAAGTAAAGACAAAATTATCTAGAAAGAAAAATTGCTCTTTTACACAGGAAAAACTAAAATGTGCTCAACAAAAATAATGGAAAAAGTATTCATTTATCCAAATCATTGAACGACTAATCACAGAATTAAAAATAAAATAATATTCTTGCTAAACAAAGATAGTTCCACATCCAATTGCCCCCAAAGAGTTCTGGTAATATTTATTAAGCAAACACATGAAATGTCCCAAAGTTAAATAATAAAGATCCAGATCAAAGAACACTTTTGAACAGTACAAGAAAGCACAAATAAGCAAGATTTTTTTTGGGGGGGCGGGGCGGTGCGCGAATGCAGAAAACACTTAACAGTCCAATAAAACACCAAAATAAGATAATTTGAGCAAAATTAAGCAAACATAAATAGAAGACAAAACTTGACCTTTTCAACGGGGAGAGTGAGGCAAGCTGTGACAATGGCTGCAATTAAAAGTAGAAGCAGAAATATTCTAAAGAAAGAGATCCAACTGAATCTGAAAGCCATTTTGATTGAATTTGGGGAGAAGGGGAAATATAAAAGCTTCTTGCGCCAAGGCCTACACTCCTCTTCTTCTGGGTCCTCTGGTAAAGCTTGTTTCAATGACAAGCGAGGCCTCAGATTTATTCCCCTTAAATTTGCCAGATTGAATCTAAGAAACCATTCGAGTAAAAGAAAAAAAAGAAAAAAACAAATTGACCACCCCAAAAAAATCCAGAAAGAAAATGATCAAAATATTGAGACTTTTTATCTCATTTAAGGGAAAAGCGCAAGGGATTTGGCAATTTGCACTCATACACAGAGGCTACAGTTTTTGTGTGTTTTTACTTGTGAAATGGTTTTTGGATTGTATATAAGATTGGGATTTTCTTGAATTCTCGCTCTCTTAACATTTGCCTCAGATTGTGATTGTTTCACCGACATAGAATTCCTATGTGAAAGGTCCACACAGTTGGGAGGTACAACTGGGCAATTTTCATATTAAATATTTTTATTTATTTTTAATAGTTCATTTTTGTCACAAAGTCGACTGATGAATATGTATAACTCCACAACTTCCGACATTCTTTTAACTAAAAATTTAACCATCTAATATCGTTATTATTTATCGAACAGAATCATTCACATAATTAAAGAGTTACAAAAAAATTAACTAAAAAAAACTAACAAAATAGTTTTCCACGTTGCCAAAACTATTTAAACAATTAATCGGTTTAAAAATAAATTCTACATAACCAAAAGATTCAAACATAGGATTCTTAACTTTAAAACATAGTCTCGTCAACATAGTTTAAAAGAAATTGTGATACAATTTAAAAATGGCTTATTTGCACAAATGGTCCCTGACTTTTGCATTTACTGTGGGTTGAGAACCTATCTTTTCATTTTTGACAGTTTAGCCCCTATTTCAAATGTTTTTAGCAGCAATGGTCATTTTCATCATTTTCCATCCAAATCCCTGTTAAAGTTGACGGTAGAAAATTTTTTATTTAAAAAGTAAATGAAAATTTGCAGCAAAAGTCCCTAATCTTTTAGAAAGTATTGAAAAGTTCCATAACTTTCTAAAACTAACACATATGACCCCAAACTTTTTTGACAATTTAACCCTCAACTTAAATAAATTAAAAATAACTCATAAATATTTTCAAAAATACAAATAAGTCCTAAAATCTTTTTATTTTTTTACAGATTTACACTTAAAATAAGAAAAAGTGTGCATCAAGCCCCAAAATTTTTAATTTTGTTCACCAAAATGACATTTAAATTGTGTTTGATTAAAATCAGATTTTTTAGTAAAAATTGTTGAAATGTGTGGTTTAAAAGTTGTGGGACCATAAAATGTGTGGTTAACATTATTGTTGACTTTGATTTTAGCTTTTTATAAATTCAAAATTGAAAACAAACGGGCTGTTAGAGTCTCTACAGAATTTGTCCAACGGGTTAATTGGGCTGAAACCGTACTGGCCCATCAAAAAATATTTTTGACCCAAATCACACACCCACCCCCACCCACCCCACCCACCCACCCACCCACACCCAAGTTCTCTCTGGTCCCAACAAAAGGAGGGAATTTCCCCCCCCCCCCCTTGTTTCCGACACCGGCGGGAGCGCCGGTGCCGGAAACAAGGGGGGGGAAAATTCCCCCCTCTTTTTCGCGAAAAACCAGGGAGCTCCCTGGGTTCGCGAAAAACCAGGGAGCTCCCTGGTTTTTGCCAAACCTGGTTTCGCGATCGCGAAACCAGGGAGCCAAACCTGGTTTCGCGATTGTGAAACCAGGGAGCTCTGGTTTCGCGATCGCGAAACCAGGGGTCACGAAACTAGGGATCCCTGGTTTCGCGACCTTGGGGGGGGGGGGGGATTTCTTCCCCCCTTTGTTGTCGGGAAATCCGGGCGACAATCACCCCTCCCCCCCGATTTGGTAGGGGGAGTGGGTGGGGTGGGTGGGGAAGATGGTGAAGATTTTTCTCTTTTTTTTTTTTTTTTATTATTTAAAAAAAAATTTAAATTTATGTTGGACTGGCCCATTAGCCCACGATAATTAACCCGTTGGACAAAATCTGTAGAGACTCTAACAGCCCGTTTGTTTTCAATTTTGAATTTATAAAAAGTTAAGATCAAAGTCAACAATAATGTTAACCACACATTTTATGGTCCCACAACTTTTAAACCACACATTTCAACAATTTTTACTAAAAAATCTGATTTTAATCAAACACAATTTAAATGTCATTTTGGTGAACAAAATTAAAAATTTTGGGGCTTGATGCACAGTTTTTCTTATTTTAAGTGTAAATCTGTAAAAAAATAAAAAGATTTAGGACTTATTTGTATTTTTGAAAATATTTATGAGTTATTTTTAATTTATTTAAGTTGAGGATTAAATTGTCAAAAAGGTTTGGGGTCATATGTGTTAGTTTTAGAAAGTTATGGAATTTTTCAATACTTTCTAAAAGATTAGGGACTTTTGCTGCAAATTTTCATTTACTTTTTAAATAAAAAATATTCTACCGTCAACTTTAACAGGGATTTGGATGGAAAATGATGAAAATGACCATTGCTGCCAAAAACATTTGAAATAGGGGCTAAACTGCCAAAAATGAAAAGATAGGTCCTCAACCCGCAGTAAGTGCAAAAGTCAGGAACCATTTGTGCAAATAAGCCATTTAAAAATTATCCTAAGGTCGGAATATCACCGAACGTCTATTATTCAAAAGAGTCCATCAATATGAAAAATTCATAGAATTTAATGGGATAAGCATCAAAAAAATACTTAGTAAGATACTGATATACTTCAATCATGTAGCATAATTGTACAATAACACTTCATACTGCTTTGGTGTTAAGCAACCGTAGAAAATGAAAAAACTCAACCCATATTTTTAAAGGGGCTAATTCTATAGGAGTAGTATTTATATCATATTACGAAATCTATCGATGAAGGTAATTCGTGTAAATCTTACTAAAACACTAAGATAAGTTGAACTTTACTCACTTTACACATATAATGTATCTTTCATTGAATTCTTGAAGTTATAACCTTAATACTTTGAAATAAACTTAAAAATCCTCTTGATGTTAGCACTTTTTTTTCTTTTTTTCCTTAAGCTTTTGATAAAAACGATCATTGTGTGTGATTTGAGTACTTTGGAATGTAAAATGGAGAACAAAAATGTAAGTGAGAGGGGGAAAGAGATAATCAAATTTTGCGAGAGAAATAAGAGATAAATTTTGATTTTTTTTCCTAATAAGTTCAACCATTAGTGGAAATGAAAGGTTTAACTCGCTTAGAGCATTTCTAATGCAACAATATCCTAATGTGGCGATTAAGTGGAGTGGACAAAACTGATGTGGCAGCATTTATTGTAGAAGGACTTCCAACAGATCGTCTAGTTTTTGACATTCTGTTAGACACTTTCCACCTATTTTTTTATTAAATTGTATCTATTTCTCTCATCTATTTTTCTTTTTCTTTCCTCTTTTTACATTATCTCTCCTCATTTATTTTCTCTCTCTTGCCACCTAGATTTTTTTAGAATGTGTAGCATTTGAGATGCTCTTATGTGCGTTAAGATTTTGATTCAAACTTTACACCCTTTCATCTCCCAACTACATTAACTCAACATCAACCATAATTCTTCATATTATCCAATGACTCTTCATGTGCGGCTACAATAGGTCTCTCAATAGCTGAAAAGTTACGAAACAGTCTATTAGACTCTTAAGGTCCGTTTGGAACAGTTGTGGTGAGTAGAGCTTTTAGCAGTAGAACTTTTTGCAGTAGAGCTTTTGATAATAGAGCTTTTGTTAAAAAGCAGTTGATTGTTTGGATGTGAATTCAAAAAGTGCTGTGAATATTAAATTAAGTGTTTGGTTGCATAATTATAAAAGTACTTTTCTATAAACTTTATATTTATTTGATTAAACAGTAATTAATTATTATATATATTATATTATTTGTTTTAAAATAAATTTTTTTATATAATATAATAACTATTAAAATTAATATATTAATTTAATTATAATAACACGATTATTTTATTATATTTGATTAAATAATAATTAATTATTGTATAACTCATATTATTTTTTTAAAAGAAATCATATATTTTTATATCCTATAATAACTATTAAATTTAATATATTAATTTAATTATAATAACATGATAATTTAAGTATATTTGATTAAACATTAATTAATTATTTAAATAAAACATATTATATAATTTGTATTATATTATTTAACAAGTCAATATTTTTTTAAATTTATATAAGTATATGAAATGACAATTTGAAATAAGTAATTAATGTAGTAAATAAATTATTATTTTTTGATATATTAATAGTAATTTTATTAATTTTGAAGTTCATTAAATGTTAATTACAATTTCCCGTAAAAGCTCAATTAGAGCTTTTTAGAGAAGCTCAAAATTTGGGCTTCTCTAAAACAGCTTTTTTAAGCTGTTTTTTAAATCAAAAAGTGCTTGTTGACTTTAACCAAACAACAATAAAAATAACTAAAAGTACTTTTACTCTTTAGGAAGTGCTTTTAGACTTCAAAAAAGCTCTTCCAAACACACTATTAGAACCAAGCCTAAAAAAGAAACCGAAAAACCAATATTTGACATTCTTACCAACCTCAGAAAAATGAGAAAATTGAACCATTGGAAACCTTACATTTTTCATATACAATTTTTATATATTAATGTTCAAAAACTCAAATTGGCTTGGACTGTAGTGGACTATTCAAAAAATCTCGAACAACCTCCAAAAAATCTAAAATTTATAATGTTCACCCACCACATTAAAAGCATTATTTTAAGCTTAAAACTTTATTCTCAACTTTCAAAATTTGTCCACTGGCAAAATGATAATTTTGGTGGAGGTGGTGGAAAGGCTTAGGTGGCAAAGAAGGTGGAGGTCGAGAAGACTTTGGTGGTGTGGGAGAAGAGATGGTGTCGGTAGTGATGGTGGCAGTGGCAACATATGAGTGTGTTACTATGTTATACTTGTTCCAAAAAGCGTATATTATTGTATTACAAAAAAGTATAACATATGTTACAAAACGTATGAAACAATATTTTTTTTAATAAAAAACGTTAAACAGTATTTCTTAAAATGGTTTATTCTTTAGTGTATTTTTGTAAACTTCCCTATCTTATATTTATTTTTTCTTCTCGTGCACTTTATTTATTGAGCGGTAATTAGGTCTTTCGTTATATTGAGTTTTTTCTTCTATGAATTTTTTTTGTTTAAATTTTAAACACTCATTTTAGCTTTGTAGTATTTGGTGGTTTATTGATAAAATCAATTGTTTCTTAAATTATGTCAATTTGTTTTTGTTATTTTTTTAGGGATCAAAGTGCTTTTGATTATTGTTAACTTTCAGATACTCCAATAAGATGAGGATAAATGGTAAGGATTGAAACCCACCTAGCTCTGCTAGTTACTGGACAGGCATTAGCTTTGTAAATGTATAGAGTCTAGTGTAGTGTGGAGTAGTAGTAGGCACTTCTAGACTCATTCCTAGCTAGTGGATGAAGCCAACAAAGTTACTAGAGAGGGGTTAGCTTTGTAAATGTATAGAGTCAAGTGTAGTGTGGTGTAGTGTAGTAGTAGGCATTTTCGGGCTCCTCATAGTTATTATATGATTTTCTTCTATTCCATTTTGTATAAGTTATTTAATTTAGTCAATATATGAGTATTGAAAATTGAAATTTTTTGAATACATTAAATTATAGAAAAGTAGGTTGACTCTCGAAACATAATTTTAAAAATTGACTCTTTAAAATTCAGAGTATCTTATGTTTAAAAAGCTTATTAAACGACTTAAAGTTAATTATTATTATTTTCCTACAGGGATTGGCTCAAAATAGTTGGACAAATTAGGGGAGTAGAATTTGATCTTAAGATTTTAAGTTTTGCTATTAAAACTGTAAACTCACATCCTCGTAAAAGTGGCTAATGGCCCAGCCACGTATTGGGCCAGCAAGGCCAATTCGATCCTAATTATATTATTATTTATGATAATTTCACTGTATACTACAAAATATAAAATAATTTTAAAAATACTATTTAATTTTTTTAATTCTAAAAATATTATTATTATTTTTTTGTAACACTTGTTGTTACATTTGTTATGTTTGTTAATAACAAATGTGTTCATAATAAATGTAACAACAAGTGTTACAAAAAAAAATAGTATTTTTAGAATAAAAAAATATGACAATATTTAAGAAATATTTTATTTATTGTGGTTATTTCTGAAAAACTTCTTTAAAAAAGGATAATGGTCCACACATTGAATTGGACCAATATAATTGCCCAAAATATAAAGAAATATGGTCTAGTGAATTTGGCCCCAAAAATTTTCTACAATACTTTATAATTGGGTCCAGTGTTTTTTGGGCCTAGATCCAACTCAAACCGACCCAACTCATGTAGGTTTGGATTGAGTTCCATTTTTTAAATCGCAATTGTTGAGTTGGATCCAAAACTGTTGGGTTGGGTCCAAAACCAACACAACCCTCCCCCTCCCCCTCCCCCTCCCCCTCCCCCTCCATGTGAGAGTTTTTTTTCTTTTGTCGTGTTTTAGAGGTTAATCTTTGATTGATTCTCGATATGTAAAAAGGTAAATGTTTTCCAGTAACTTTGTGATTAACTTTGTGATTTGTAATTGTAATCTCTGATACGTTCTTGAATTTATTAATGCATTGAAGTCAAAATTCACTATGTGGAATTTTAAAGAAAAGTAGCCAAATGTTGGGTGAACCCGTGTTTCGGGACGAAAACTTCTGGTGTTCTTTTACATTTTCGCACTACTTTCTTGTTCTTGTTTGGATCTAAGATGATAGCAAAAATCGTAACAAAACTATTATAAATAAGTATATATATATTAATTCAATATAACAATTGCAATATGGTATATATTGAATCAATACAACAATTACAAATCGTAATCAACAGTGAAAGAGTTGAGACATATAGAATCAATCATAATAGGTGTAAATTTTGTAAATAAATTTGCATATTAAATAAATAAATACCTTGAATAGAATACACTAAATAATGAATTTTTGCTGAAATGGATTGATTTTTCTTCAATTGAATTTCTTTGTTTTCTGCATGCGATCTTGGTCAATGTTTGTTAGGAACGGATTTTGTGGGATCAAAGATCAATGAATTTTGTGGTAACTGAATTTGTAATCTCATGTACTCCTCCTAAATAAATAAATAAATAGAAACCTAATTTGCAATTATGTCAAAGGGTGGTAATCAAGAAATAAAATCCGAAATAATGAAGAAAATATCACATTGTTTCGTTTGAGAGTGGAAATGACAAGTTATGATTATGTGTTGCTTCGTCTGAGAATGAAAATAGACTCATAATCTTGCTTTGGGAACGAAATTTGCTAGCACTGCAAGTACGTACCATCGTGAGAGGCTTGATAACTTGCAAAATGTGCTCATAAATTGTAGATACGTAACAAGTAAGATTCAACAAAAACAACCATTTGAATTCAATAACTTGTTAGTTTATAAACAAAAAATATGAATATTAGCTTCCAATAATTAATTTTGTGTGTAGGGTTTGTCTCATTCTACGATTATAAAAAAAAAAAAAAAAAATCAAAAAAAAAAATCCTTCCAAGATTAAGAGACATTTATAATAAACAATCAAGAATCATAGAGATTGTGTTTTAAAAAGTAGAGTTTAATAGAGTCTGAAAAATAGAGATGATAGTAGCGCTGGGCAAAATAACCGTTAAACTGCCAAACCGACCCGATCCGAATTAATTCGGGTCGAAAAAACCCAACCCAAAACCGACTCAATATAAAAAATTAAAAAAAAAAATTTTGTTTATTTTTTATTTTTTATACTTGGCCTAAAACCGAAAACCCGAACTGATCGGAGTCGTTTTTGGGCCAACAAAAAATTTTTGGGTTGGTTTCGGTTTGGCTTTTTAAGCCAAACCGAATTTTACTTGATTTGGGTCGGGTTGGGTCGAAAATCGACCCACGCCCAGCCCTAGATGTTTTCGACCCAATCCGACCCACGCCCAGCCCTAGATGATACTGTGAATTGAAATGAGAGATAATGCATGATAAAATATGGTGATTTTATTATTGTTGTTTAATTTAAGAGATTTATGTGAATTTTTTTAAATTCGTAATTAATGAAAAAATAGAAATAATTTAAATTATAAAATATCCAGTAATTATCAAATATATTTGTAGAGTGGTCATTATTTTTCAGAACTTTAAGACTACCTTGTATATTTCTTTTTTTTTTTTTTTTTTAATTTAGCTAGATATATGGCCTAATTTTTTTTTTCTAAAAAAATAATATGCTATTTTTATTTGAAAAAATGTATACAAGAAAATCTGAAGCCCAAAGTAATTTATTTCTCGAATTTGATTTATTTTCTCATTTAATTTTAATAACACAATAAAATGCTATATAAATTTTTAATGCAAATTAAATGTAGGCAAGTTTAACAATTGATTTTTATCTATATATTAATTAATCTGAAAAATTAACTTAATTTTCTCAAATTTTTGTGATATATTTTACTTTTGACAAATTCTAATTCAACCTATCGACCCTTGATTTTTTTTTCCTTGGCCAATGTCCATATCGATTTAAAAAACATAGATTAATCATCAGAGCTTGATTGTTCACCATGACTCATTCTTGGTTAGTGAGGACAACTTACAAATTTGTTCCTCTTGAAGAATTTACCACCTAAACATATACTTAAGTGGTGTATTTAATTAAGAATTTATAAGATTTTTGTAGAATTTAAAAGTTTAGCCGTATTTAATATAAAATTTTAGCTGTATTTAATATAAAATTTTTAAATTCTATAAAAGTGTTAGAATATTGATATCAACTTCTAAAGACTTTTAAGAAGCCTTTAAAAATAATAGAATATTTAAATCAAACTTTTTAAAATTTAATGATGGCAATGGGGCGGGCTTACCATCCCCATCCCATCAAAAAAAATTCGGAGGCGGAGCGGAGTGGGGATTAAAATATTCTCATTTACCGCTCTGTTTAATAATTAATTAATTATGTTGTCTTGAATTTTTGAAATTCTAAATTATGATTGCACTCTTTTTTTTTTTATTAAATTTTCTTTTTTTTCTCGATTTAGGTTGAGATTCTCAACCCTTAATTTTTTAAAATTATTTTAATATACAATATCAACCCTAGGTCGGGAAAAATATTTTTACTTTTACTTTTTCCTCGCTACGTACTAGGTTGAGAATTTGTTTAACTTTTAATTTTATTCTCAATTGGTGAGACTATTTCAACGTATCCCTCGAGAGTTAATTTTTTTAAAGTTTTTTCAGTTTTTCATTTTTTTATTAAATAATGATATTTAGGAGTTATATACAATTGAGACTTTTAATGACTTTCAAGAATTTAAAAAGTTTAGGGATACTTAACTCAATAATTCAAGTGTTTGATTTGTCAACCTACTTAGGGGGGTGTATTCAATTGAGACTTTTAAAAACTTTTATAGACTTTTATAAGTGGGTGACTTTTGTGGAATTCGTGGACTTTTAAGTGACTTTTATAGATTTGTTTGGAATTAATAAAAATCTTCTTTAAACTTCTGTACACTTTTGTTAAAGACTTCTGTAAACTTCTATATACTTTCATTTTTTTTAAATATTAAGCTAAATTTATATATACTATAATATTATTTTATATGTCCAAATCATTCACAACACATATAATTAAGAACTCAAAATAATAAATTATATTTTTCATTGTTAGCCTGTCATTCTTATTGGCTGTGAAATTAATAAAGTAGGTTAACTTATGTTATTGTATATATACATAAGTATTGATCGATTCATTCTTTATTTTCAATAAAAAAAAATTTCTCTAAAATAAAGAGAAATCATAAAAGATTGTATATTCTAGATTCATTTTTTTGGCACAAAATTATTTTAACATTGTTTATAATAATATAAACAACAGACAAATAATGACACACCTATTTTGTTGACCTATTAGCCAAATTAATTCTTGGTTAAATTACATTAATAAAATAATCAAAGTAAAACAAAAGATTTCCACTACAATACCAAACTATTACCATGGAATAATTTTTAATAATTAAGCGAAAAATTTGACTCCCACTAACATTAATCAAAATACTGTAAATTCATCACGTAAAATATCCTCAAGTTTTGACACAAGACTACTGTGATATCAATGTTTTGATTACTGCAAATTTTAGATGCAATTGCATATAAATTATTGATTACAACAAATTCTTACTTAAATGGAAGAGATACGAAAAAACCCTAGAAGTGAAAAAAAAAATGAACGTTCTTTATTTTAGGGCTCTGAAGTCTTCACAAATCTCACGGTAGATGAGAGACTTTTTTTTTAGATTTGTTATATATACTTTTCACTAAAAAATCTCCAAAAGTCTCTAGAAGTCTGGTGAATAGAGAATCTCTAGAAGTCTTTCTCAATTTGAATACCCCGTAACTTATAGAGACTCATACAAAATTTTAATTGAATACCCCGTGACTTTTAAAGACTTTTAAAAGTCTCTAAAAGTCTCAATTGAATACACCAATACTTTTAGAAATTCTTAAAAAGTCTACATTAAATACATTTAAACTTTTAAATACTTAAAAGTCTTTAAAAGTCTCAATTTGAATACACCCCCCTTAATCTTTGCGTAATTTTTCCTATACTTACAAAATGTTTGGCATGCAGTGATCCAAATCAAAGAAAAGAAATATGCGAGATATTTAACTTCTTGCTTAATAAATCGTGTTAAATTTAATGTATCAAACATATCTTCTCTACACATACAATCATATTGTGCTATACATGTATAAATTACAATAATTCCAAAAGCAATATAATTAATCCAACATAAATATTAGATCACTTGGTTGATGGCCACATCATCACACAATTTCTTGTTTCTTTAACTAGATAATGGGTGGAAGATATGCCAAAAAATGATAACAATAATCAGGAAAAAAAAATATTAACAAAAAGGAGTGCTTGTTAATGAATTTTTGAATTAATCAAGTGGGGACATTTAGAATCATAATTAAGGTGGAGCCAAGCTAACAAATGACCCTTCATTAAACTAATAGAATAACATCAAATGTCTCTTAAGTAATATAAATATATTATCTTAATTAGGGTTTAGCATGAGTCTCTTTAAAGAATAGTTGGGTGGATTCTATTTATATAAAATGTATATATTTACCATCATTGACTTGCTCATGATTAGCCATGTTTGTTCTTAATCTATAGATATTGATGCTGTGATTCTTGAAGATAAAAATTATATTAATTGTGTTGAAATTTTGTCAAGAGTAGTGATGTTTTTCTAATCTATAGATATTGATGTTCTGATTCTTGAAGATAAAAAATTATACTGAGTGTGTTGAAAAATTATTAAAACGAGCCATCTTTTTCCAAGTACCATATATATCTTTTTAACACATCTCTCTCTTTTGTAATTAAATTAATTAGAATGGTATTATGGGTCATGTTCATTTCGTCTATATTTAAACTAACACTTCTCATATTAATTAAATTTTATTCAACTTACTAGGTATTTCTAGAGAGTATATGGTTCAAATTGTGCATGGAAAAGCTACCAAAAAAAAAAAAAATGCTACTATTAAATACGATCAAATATGTATGTAAATTTAGCACTCTATTTTTTGTCGATCCCGATAATAGTGAAGACTATTCATATACATATACCTAAATATAAACATCACTACCAACAAGAGATTATGATATGTATATGATGAGAAGCTTTAATTTGTTCATAAGAATTGAATATTCAATTAAATGCATAGTAGTACATAGGACATATAATTAAACCTTTTATATATTGTTTAAATTATGATAAGTGGTTCTTCCATTAAACTTTGTTTCAATCATATGCAAATTACTATATCTTTCACACTCACCTATCTTTGTGCTGATCAACTAAAATTTTGTTTTGTTCTTGGTTTGACTACTATTTAATTTAATTAAGATTTAATGAAGCTTATAATATTAATTATTTTACAAGTTGGTACTCCAAGATATTGTTAAAAATATTCTCTACTAATGATTGCCACACCATATATATATAATTAGAGATTAATTTGAGGTTAGGAATTAAGTTTTTTTTGGGCAAAATTTAGTGATGATACTATCATGAGCTGTGGTCCTTGGACTCATTTTGTGTATGCCAAAAATGAAAAGTATTTTATAATCATTAATTATAAAGTGGAGGAGCTATCCATCACTTTAATTTTGTCTTTGCAATATTTTTAATTAATACCAATTAATCTTGTGGTCTTCAAGTCCCTAACTATTTTTTCTTATAACAATGATATATATATTATTGAAAGGGAAATGAGAACCCTACATTACAAAATTTCAAGAGGCTCACTAGACTTAAAAGTTTGAATTGTTTAAACGATTTTAGAAGTGCAGGAGTAAAACTACTTTGAGATCAAATTAGAAAGAATCACGTATTTTATCAAAGTCCAACTCTTCAACCATGTCAAGAGTCACCTCCTTACCTGAACATAGTTACCTTAAGATCCAATTAAGAATCTTTTAAGCCCTCGCGATTAACTGGGCACACACTTTTATTTGAATGTTTAGCCCATGTCTAAAGATTCATCTTGTACATTTATGTGACTAAGTATATGACATGCTTTGATACCACTTTTTAAGATTTGAGTTCCATTTCAAATTAAAGAGCGTCAAACTATTAAGATGAGTAATCTAAATCATTTATAAATTCACGTCCAGAGATTTTGTGTATCTACATGGCGTAGTATATGACTTATTTTGATATCACTTGTTCAAGACTCAGGTTTCGTTCCAAAAGAACGTCAACCTGTTAAGAAAAGTAAAAATTAAGTCTTCTAAAGCCACTTTGTAGATGGTGCAATTAGGTCATGAATAATCAATCATCATCGTACATTACAAATTTAATATTTTTGGTCAGCAATAATTAATTATTAGATCATGACCTCCTAAAATAATGTACTAAGTTTCCATTAATTAAAGTCTATTTGATTATATAATGATGGAATGTCTGATTAATTAACATGTCCTTTCATCTCTAATGTAATTAAAGTAAGGGAAGCATCTAAACCGCAGTACTCCAAATTTTTTTGGCCACTGCTTTTTTGAGAAAACAACTTGTGCCCACCCCCACCCCCACCCCCACCCCCACCCCCACCCCCACCCCACCCCCACCCAGTGCTAATTAAATGTGAGTGCTATGCTTATTGCAAGATAATGACAAATTAAGAAAAGTTAGGAGTTAATTAACAAAACATATGGAATTGAAAGCGACTCCGATTAGGAGCCACAACTCTTGTGTTTATTTGACTAATCCTTAACTCATTATATATAATAAAAATCTTATAATCATTGAAATAGATTTGACTACCACTCCTTTAAAAGAAATAAATAAATCAAAATTGAGAAACGACACATAATAATTAGGTTGAACAACGGATTTCACTCTACTTAAGATTCGAACTATATATGTGCCGATATGACAATTTTAAAGAATCGGTGCAACATAAATTTTGCAACTTTTGCGCTTCTATATAGGTAAAGATGACGAAATAGTATTGTTTATGTCGAAGTAATTTGTACTAAAAGTTAAGATCGAAGATCTCCACCATTACGCACCTTTCTTTTGGCCGTGTCCATAAAAAATTATAAGAAATAATATGTGCGCATATGTAAACGTGTCTATAGGATCGAGTAGGAAATCCGATGTAGCGTATGTAGTAAAACATGAATTTTATAGATCAATTAATGATATATTTAAGGAAATTTTCTTGCCTTAGTGTAATTTAAGATTTCTGGACATTGTTCTCCTAAAATAATTAATGTTTTACGTTAAAGTTGAAAACAATTACTTATTTGAAAGTAATTCTAACTTTATTGTAAAAATAATTAACTTTTTAACTAATAAATAAGCAAACATAATATCACCAAATATGTTTAGAAATTTGTTTTTTTTTTTTTTTTTTAACAAGCTTAAAGAAAAGAAAATGTTACTTTTCAAACTAAACAAGTTTAGATATTACTTTCTTATCTTATTTTAAATATAAGTAACATAATTTTTTTTTCAATCAATAAAAATCATTTATTTTAATACTTACTTTTAAGCTTAGCCAAAAATGGTCTAAAATCCTAAACAAAATACATTATATTCTTATTAAGCCAAAACACATTGTTCACTCTAACAGAAATATACAAAATGAAAATATTAAGACGCACTATAATTATTCCATGATCAGCCAATACTTATGTTGTCATTACATGTATGTGTTCTAAATTTTTATTCTGTATAATTTTACATTAGTCTTTACACGACGTACGAAATTATACACTGACTAATAATGAGCATAGCTTCAAGTCCGATTTTGTTGACCCTCATTTAACGGGTGTTACACTAACATTCCTTAAAGAAAGTTTTTTTTTTTAAAAAAAAATCTCTAATATTCCTAAAAAAGTGGACAATTGTTATTATAGTAAATCAAAAGTCTAATTTCTTTAAAGAAAATCAAGAAAAATAAAAAATATAAAGACCAAAGAAACTAAAGAAAGAAAAATCACGAATAAAGAAAAAATAAAAACTTAAAAGCATTGAGAGTTCGACTGTAAATTCGATAATTTTTTTTTCTTATCTTCAAAATTAAAGTAATATAAACTAAAATTGTTTATTGATCATGTACAATAGTTAGTGCCTTAGTGGATTGTATCTAGTGCACACTATGCAAATTTCCCATGAGTTGTTTTTTTGGCTTATGTTGTTTAAATTTTAAATTAGAATTTCTAGTTTATATTACTTTAATTTTGGTGATAAGAAAAAAAAATTATCGAATGTTTTTTTATCAAATTTACAGTCAAACTCTCAACGCCTTAAGTTTATTTTTTCTTTATTCGTGTAATTTCTTATTTCTTCAGTTTCTTTGGTCTCTTTATTTTTTATTGTTCTTGGTTTTCTTTGACCTAACAAAAGAAAAAAGACTTTTGATTTACCATAATAACAATTCTTAATGAGTTATCCTACTTTTTAAGAAATATTAGAGATTTTTTTTTTTTAAAAAAAAATTCCTTAACGTAGGTTAGTGTAACCCTCGTTAAATGAGGGTGAACAAAATTGAATTCCATTGCTTCCAATTTAAAACAAAACAACGTTGCTTAATGTATATTAAGCAATGTTCGCTTGACATCAATTAATACCAAACTTAATAATTTATGTGGATCTTTCTTAATAAATAAAAATAAATTAGAATGACATTATTCTCCCTCTGCCAACAATCATTGGATTATGTGGGGCCTCAATGAATTTAAAAAAAAACGTTCGTGCTCCAAAGAGAAGTACGAGGTTCCCAATTATTTTCCCACCGCATCCATTACTCATAATCAATGAATTCACTTTTAATTACTTAATGATTCTGCTTATTTCATAATTTCTTTTTAGGAAAATTATAAAGCTGTTGTTGATGTACTCATCGAAAGTAAAATCATGGTAATCAAAGAAACTTGAAGAAAACAAAATCTTTTTTTTTTTTTTTCAATAATAATATGTTTTAGTTTATAAATTCTTATAATTGATTTATTTCTGCACAACCCCAAAGTAATTATTCTACAATATGTTCTGTAAAGAGACTCTCAACAATGATATATATATATATTCATCTTTTATATAATGGCAATGATTTTAAATTTGCACCTAGTTTTAATGGAATCCGTGTATGATTGTTATTGTAGATGTTTGCAGGTGTCCTCGTTTATGTTATGTTTCTTAGAGCAAGAAAGATTTTCAATTCATTAAGAAGGACCCCACATAATCTAGTGGTGATTAGTAGAAGGAGAATAGTGTAGTCTTAATTTATTGTGATAATTTCACCATATACTACAAATTATAAAATAATTTAAAAAATATTATTTAATTTTTTTTATTCTAAAAATACTGCTTTTTATTTTTATAACACTTGTTGTTACGTATGTTATGCTTGTTAATAACAAATGTAACACATTTATTATAACTAAAATAACAATTGTAACAACAAGTGCAAAAATAAAAAAAACAGTATTTTTAGAATAAAAAAAACATGATAATATTTTAAGAAATAATTTATTTATTATAGTTATTTATGAAAATACCCCTAATTTATTTCATTTATTAGAGACTGTAACATGATATTTTTTTACTATTCTTTGTCAAATAAACCATTTCGGTCAAATAAACTAATTTTTAAACTATACCAAACAAGCTCTAATTGATATTGGGTTAATAGATTCAATTGTCATCCATTAAATTAATATTAAGTAAAAGTTAAATTATATATTAAAAAAATATATATATATACCCACAAAAAGTTGGGGGGTCCAGGTCCCCCATGGGACCCCCCCCCCCCCCCCCCCAACTCCGCCCCTGCTCATAACTGTGTATATAAGAGAAATTTTCTGCTCATATACATACAAAAATACACATAAATCCCTTCATAAATCCTTTTTGAGGAAGAGAAAACAGGACAAAGATCTTGCACAAATTGTCCTATTTTTCTGCTGCTGTTCGCCGCATCATTTGAACCATAAAGGTATATATATACACATATTCATATATAGCATGCGGGATTGATAGAAAATATTAGATACTATTTAAGTTTCCAGCTTTCTTTCTTATTTCTTGATTTTTTTCCCCTTGTTTTTGTATGAAAATTTTCACATATACGTAAATATAATGCGTGTTTAGTAAGAGGATTATTAAAATCTCATTCATTGTAATGTCAAGTACAGTGTAGCTAACGTTGATGTCATTGTCGAAAACACTATATTCTTTTGTGATAGTGCATGTTGGAAAGAAAATGCCTGACAGCTTGTTTTCTTTCTTTCTTAATTTTTCCACAGTTGTTGTCTGAATTTGCCACTGTGTATATGAAACAGGTATATATGAGGATCTTTTCTGCCTGCAAGCAAGCACAGCCCCTGCAGGTGAACTTTCCTGGGGGACTAAACTTGGATCAATTTATTCCGGGCAGGCGCCGGAAGGACAAGGTGGTGGTAGTATTGGGAGCCACTGGCACCGGAAAATCAAGACTTTCTATTGATTTAGCCACCCGTTTTGAGGCAGAGATTGTGAATTCTGATAAAATGCAAGTCTATAAAGGTCTAAATATAGTAACCAATAAAGTGACTGAAGAGGAATGTAGGGGAGTTCCTCACCATTTGTTGGGAATAGTTGATCCTGATGCGGACTTCACAGCCGTTGATTTCGTGCATCGTGCATTGACTGCGGTCGATTCGATCACGAGGAGGGGTAGGTTGCCTATCATTGCCGGAGGGTCTAATTCATACATCAAGGCTTTGGTGAATGATGACATGGAATTTCAGTCCAAGTACGAATGTTGCTTTCTGTGGGTGGACGTATCAATGCCAGTCCTTCACTCGTTTGTATCCAAAAGGGTCGATCAAATGGTTGATGCTAGGTTGATTGATGAAGCAAGAGAATTCTTCGACCCGCTAGGGGATTACACACGTGGGATCAAACGTGCCATCGGACTACCAGAATTGGATGAATTTTTTCGAAATGAGTCGTTTCTTGACGATGTAACGAAGGCTAGGCTACTTGAGGATGCTATTGATAAAATTAAGGCAAACACTTGCAAATTGGCTAGTCACCAACTACAAAACATTCTTGGGCTTCAAAATCAATTGGACTGGAAAATGCGCTATTTGGTTGCAACCGAAGCCTTCCTCAAAAGGGGCTTGGAATCAGTTGAAGCTTGGGAAAGGCTCGTGGCCAGGCCCGCCACCAGGATTGTGGGCCGCTTTCTGTACGAAGACGACATGGATTTCATGTCAGCAATCGCCATGCCACCTCCTATCTATCAAATCATTGAAACCGCTCAGAGCATTCTAAGTTAAATCACTATTACTTATCTTACATAATATCGTTTAATATTATGTACGTCTTATATTCCATCTTTTTCTACAAACTCAGGGTGAGTATTCACGAGCATTGAATCGGCCTACCATTTGACCTCTTTTTCACATTTGCTGAGGTTGCTGTCAGGTAGTTATTACCTAAATATGGGTGGCCGTACCGTTGGAAGCATTTTAGAAATCCGCGCAGGGAATACTTTGTCTCCCCTATTTTTGGTACCATATATGTAGTGGGCTGCTTTTGCAAATTGTAGGTACTTTGTGGAGTGGGGGTCAGAATAACACTTTAATAAATTATGGAAGAAAGAGGGTGTTGCATTTGTATTTTCTTTTTTTTCTCTTTTATTTTACATGTACTTTTTTTTTTTTTTGGGTGAGTAGCCCTGTGTAAATTTATTGTTTACACAAGCTACATTATTTTCGGACTTTGACAACTGTGTGTGTGTCGTGTGTGGATTGGAATTTTTTCAAGAACTTTTAATCGAGGCAATTGAAAGTTTGAGCATCATATTCTTCATGCAATCCAATTTTTATGCAGCAAATCATAAAAATACAAGTAAATTGGTGAACTCCTAAGTCTTTTATTTTATTTTATTTTTGTTGAAAACTACTGGTCTCATTCAATAGTACAAGTCTTTCCAAAAAACCAGGTCAAGAAAAAATAAAATACAAATGGTCCAAACAGACGAAACATCAACTAAAGATACTCAAGTTGCAAGCATATGAGCCGCCTTATTAACAGTGTTAAGAATCAAACGAGAAGAACTATGTGCAACCCAGTCTAATAGCACAACAATGTCTAAAAGAAGACCCTCACTTCGATCAAAAGAAAAGTTTGACACTAACTTCTAAACCAGTTGAAGTTAGCCGCTTTCCACATGCGAACTCCAATATGTTGTGCCAGTAGCAAACCTTCCTTTAGGGCAATAGCTTCTGCATAAGCTCCTTCAGGGCCCAGATCTGTTGTCCCTATTTTGTGTCTCATTTGCTGTCCCACCAATAGAAAATATACAAGTAATCAAATATATTATATTTGATTACTTGTATATTTTCTATTGGTGGGACAGCAAATGAGATACACAATTGGAACAGCAGATCTAAGCTCCTTCAACCAACCACGCCCTTGGCATTCTTTTTGAAACAGCTGCTACAAAGAAAAGTAACCTTTAAAAGGGAATATTTTGAAACTTTTTGAGGAATTAATGCATATAACTTTCTCTATTTTCCTAGTTTTAACCATTTTTATGTTTGGAATGAGTGAAAAAAGTTATCTTTTCAAAATTATTCTTTCTTTATGCTTTTGGTATCAAAGATAACTTTACTCATTTAACTTTTCAAGATTCACTTGTTATCTATGCCTAAAGTTTATTGGTTAACTACTATAATGGAATTGGGATTCTATAAACAGTACAATTAAAATTATAATGCATAAAATTCTACTTAAAATACAAAATTAAGAGGGAACATACAACTAGACTTGAAAATACAAATCGAAAAAATTGATCAATCATGTAGACAGAGCTAGAAATAAATTATCTTACATAATATCTTTGTTGGCTTCTCATAATTGTCATCGTCTTTGGAGTACGTTAATATATGTTCATATCTGGTCGTGAGAATATCATATCCCTCGTCAATAGGCAAACAACTTTATTATCATTTGTTATTCTCGAAAAATTATTTAGATATTATTATTATTATTATGAGATAAATAGAAATGAAAAACATAGTTTTTCTAATTGTTTCAGCTCAATTGAGCTCTGCTATTGAATCAATATATATATACACACACAATGGAATGAAAATTGAATTTATTGAATATATTTTCATCAACAAACTAATGATTTACACGTAGAAAGCAATCTAACAATGTTCCTAGAAATCAAGAGATGCTCAAATTCGGTTGTAACAATTCAGCACACCAAAATGCATTTTCAGCAGCAGTCCCTGATCTTTATTTTGTAACACAAAGGTCCCTGATCAGTTGAAACTATCTTTTAACATCCTTCATCAAGCTGGAGGGCACTTTAATTACTCCAAGCTTGCTTTTCAAATAGTTGAATTTGGAATGAGATAAATGCTTGATCATTAAGTCTTTTGTTTGATCAAAAGATGGAATGTACATAATGTCTAACCAATTCTCTAACACTTTGTCCCTAACAAAATGAATATCCAATTCAATATGCTTTCTGCGAGCATGGAAGACTGAATTAGCTGCAACTGCATTGGCAATCTGATTATTACACCATAGTATTGGTTTTTTTCCCTTGGTTAAGTTTGATTTCTCCAAACAATGATTGCAGTTAAGAAATTTTTGATGTGGCTTGAGGTAGGGCCCTGTACTCCAATTCTGTGCTGGATCTTGATACTGCATGTTGTGTCTTAGATGACCATGCCACTAAGCTGTCACCTAAATATATGCAATAACCAGCTGTAAACCTTCTATCATCAGGGTATGAAGCCCAATCAGCATCAACAAATCCTCTGATATTAGTATTCTCACTTCTTTTGATCCATAATCCCTGATTGATATTTCATTTCAGATATCTAAAGATCCTTTTTACAGATTTTTAGTGAATGTTAGTGGGAGTTTGCAGGAATTGGCTCATTTTATTTACTGCAAATGAAATATCCGGTCTAGTGTAGCATAGATACTGCAATCCTCTTATTGCACTTCATATATATACTTGCATCTTTCAACTGTTATCCATCTTCCTTCGATAACATCTTTCCAACAGCCATGAGTGTTTGAGATGGATTTAGATTTTCATAGTCACATAGTTAAACCTCTTTAGCAATTCTGAGATATATTGAGTTTGGTTTAAATCCATACCACCTTCATGTCTATTGACTTCAATTCCATGCAATGTTCCCATGTCTTTTAATGCAAACCTTTTGTTTAACTTTTGTATAAAAGCATGAATCAACTCACCATTATTTCCAGTTAGTACAATATCATCCATATACACCAATATGAAAACATCAATTGTATCATTTATTAGAAAGAGCAACGAAGTGTCAGCTTTTGATTGCTTGAATTTCCAATCCAGAAGTATATTTTTCAGACTTTCATACCAAGCTCTAGGAGTTTGTTTTAATCTATACAAAGCTTTATCCAGTTTGCAAATGTGTGAGGGTTTGTTCTTATCAATGAACCCTTCTGGCTGAACCATGTAAACTTTTTTTTTCTAACCTTCCATTAAAAAGGCATTGTTAACGTCAACTTGCCTCATTTTCCAATCCTTTGAGACTGTTAATGATAGAATCACTCATAGTGTTGAAGCTTTGATTACTGGACTAAATGTTTCATAGAAGTCTACACCTAAAATTTGTAAACATCATTTGGCAACTAACCTTGCTTTTTGTCTTTCCACCCTGCCATCTGAATCATACTTCAATCTGAAAATCCATTTGTTGTCAATTACTTTATGGTTCTCTGATGGTGGTATAAGTCTCTAAGTTTTATTTCTGATCAAAGCATCATACCCAGCTTTCATGGCTGCTCTCCATTTGTCACTTAACAAAGCTTCATTCACACTATTTGGTTCTGAATCTCTTGCTTCATTAATCACATTGGCATCTGTTTTATTTTTTCTTTCTAAAATAGACATTTGGTTTGAATATGCCTGCTTTTCTTCTAGTTATCATTGAATGCTGATTATCATTCAAGTATCTTTTCTTATTTCAACAGTTACTTGAGTATGATCAAGATCAATTTCTTGCACTCTAGTTCCAGAATTATCACTTAAGGTGTTGGACTCATCAATTGAAGGTTCGTCAGCTACTAGAGTAGTATTCTGAAGTTCTATATCAATTGGACAAAAGTAAGTATTTTCATAGTTATGCTTATATAGAATGATTTCATAATTATTGGTAGAAGATGGATACCTTTTGTTCAGAAAACCAGACTCAAATGGGAAAACTAACTCATCAAAGACCACATGCCTAGATACATAGATTTTTTCCAGTAGAGCTAAGAGATTTATATCCTTTGTGTTGACCCTGAACCCAAGAAATACACATTTTGCTGAATGAAAACTAAACCTGTTCTTTTGGTAAGGTCTACTAACAAGCACATCCAAAGGTTCTCAATGACTTGTAATCAACTGTCTTTTTGTATAAGGTTTCAAATGGAGATGTTTCATTTAATATAGGAGTGGGTAGTCTGTTTATGGTAAAAGTTGCAGTTTGAAAAGCTTCTCACCAGTAGTGTTGAGGCATTTTTGCTTGAGTAAGTAGAGTCAATCCCATTTCAGTGATATGTTTATGTTTCATTTCAACCCTACCATTTTGAACTAAGGTAAAAGGGCATGAGTATCTTAAATCTATCTCACACTCAGATGTAAGGTTTTTAAGTGGTCTATATTCTCCTCCAAAATCAAATTGAACTGTTTTGATTTTTTTGTCAAAATTATTCTCAACAAGGTTTTTGAATTGGATAAAAACACCAAGGATATCTGATTTAGCTCTAAGTGGATAAATCCATATAAACCTACTATGATCATCAAGGAACATAATGTAGTATCTGAATCCATTGGTTGATGTTATGGGTGCTGGACCCCAAATATCTGTGTGAATCAATTCAAGAGTTTGAGTTGCATGTGATTGAGATAACATATAAGGCAGAGCATGTGATTTACCAAGTTGATAAGATTCACAAAGAAATTTAGATTTATTAGAACTGATATTTTCATTACAGAGTTTGGATATTTTTGACAATACAATATCAAAAGGATGTAATAATCTTCTATGCCAAATACTCTACTATTATGCAGATTTTTGTGATTGTCTAAGGCTAGACTCTGTAACAAAACATAAATTTCTAGAATTATTGGAATGATTGGGCTCTTTTGTTGAAGGTGGACATAATGACTCTTTTTCTAGACTTGGGAAATCCAACTGATATAGTCATTCATTTAGCTTCCCTTGCAGCATGACTTTCTTGGTTTGATTGTCCTTCATAAAACAACAAGTTGAGTGAAAATCCATAAATACATTATTATCAGATGTGAGCTTAGACACACTTATTAAATTCTTTTTGATGGCAGGCACAATCAGTATATTTTTCAACATAATGTTTTTATTATGAAATTGAGTGCAACCAACATGTGATATATTTAGAGTTTTTCCATTTCCTATTGTTAGTTCATTTTTACTACCATACTCCTCAGTAGTTTGAAGATTTTCCTTACTCCCAGTTACATGATGGCTGGCACCAGTGTCTACAAACCAAGCTAGATCAGCAACTGAACTTGAGAAAGCAATATAGGCTTAAGAGTGATTGTTCTGCAACTGAGTTGGTCTACTTCCCATATATCTTTCATCATATATGTTGTAGCATCTTTCAACTGAGTGATTACTTAATCCACAGATCTGACAACCCTCTTTATTTTCATTATGTATGTAGTTTCTGCCTTTACATCTGCCACTACTTCTATGAAAGGAACCTCTTCCTGCATATTCAGGTCTGCCACCTCTGTGGCCATTGAAATTGGTCTTGTGATCATAATTTGCTGAAGACTTTGCCAGATTAATTGAGCTCATGCCAGATTTAAATAGTATTAAGATGTTCTAGTCTACTTTCATAAGTCATGAGTACAGACTGAAGTTCATGCCAAGATATTGACTCTCTATTATTGATTTGAACTACTATAGGTGTATATTCATCATCAAGTCTAGATAGAAGTTGTGTGACTAAGTCATCTTGAGAGATTACCTTCTCAACAATTTCTAGATTGTCGGCCAATTGCTTGATTGTACTAAGATACTGATCTATGCTCATATCTACTTTTCTGGTCCTCTGAAGTGAGGAAGATGATCCTTGATTTGTTCATTATGTCATAACTTTCTTCAATGGCATTCCACAGCTTGCTTGAACTGACAGATCCCATGACTCTCATGGCAATTTTAGTTGACATAGAGGAATATAACCAACTCATAAGTAGTTGATCAATTGTTATCCATTTGTTGTACTCAGAGTTTTGAGCCATTTCAATAGTGGTTGTAGCATTTTCATCCATTCGATTTACAGTTGTTTGGAATGCAATGAACTTTGATGGACACACCTTTGTCTTCAGAATGAAGCCTTCAAGGCTGTGACCATGGATGATAGGCATAATCATGTTTTTTCAGAGCAGAAAATTGTTTTTGTCTAATTTAACTGCTGGAGATTGAGTGTGATTCATTCCAAATGGTGAAGTATAGTTACATCCCAACAATGGAGGTACTACAGTGTTTGAGATTGAGTGGTTTGTTGATTTAGTGTTAGTCATTGGCTCTGATACCAAATTAGAAATGAACAACAGAAAATTTTCTAATTGTTTCAGCTCAATTGAGCTCTACTATTCAATCAATGAATATATACATACAACGGAATGAAGACTGAATTTACATAATACATTTTAATCAGCAAACTAATGATTTACACGTAAGTTCCTAGAAATCAGGAGATGCTCAAATTCTGTTGTAACAATTCAGCACACCAAAATGCATTTTTATCAGCAGTCCCTGATCTCTATTTTGCAGCACAAAGGTCCTTGATCAGTTGAAACTATCTTTTAACAGAGATTGTGTACAAAAAATCACCCACGTCTCGAATTGTAAAATATACTTCAAAGTAAAGACTGATGATCCATTACTAATCACTCTTATCGAAGAACCAAAAGTACTAACACGTACGCCTCAAGGTGACAAACATGAATATGCTCTTAATCACAATTACATACTTGATGTAGAACTAGGGTACATAGCCATTAAATCACAATCACAAACCCTCCGTCCCCACTATTTTTGTAGGTACTTTGAGGGGCTAAGGGTCCAAATAACACTTCATTACATTTGAAAGAATTAAAGAAATAGAAAGGAGTGGCATTTCTTTAATTATTTTTTTATAATTTGTTTTTGTTTTTCTATTGCTATATTAGTTTTCTCTTTTTTCTTTTTTTGTCCTTTTAAGCTCAAGTTAGACCTTGCCGTCTTTTTGTGGTTTATTTGAATAAAATTGAAAATTCTTGCTAACCGTGTGAAATTCAATGAATTTTTTATTACCAAACTCTCGAGTATTCACAAAATTACCGAGTTTTTTTTGCAAGATTCCAATTTTTGATCTAAGCAGTATTTAGACGAACAATTTGTCGACAGCTTAGTTGTTAAATTTCTAACTTCTGCCGCATCTCACTTTTTATTTTTCATGTACCCTTTTTTTTTTGTAGCGGTATTATTCTCTGATTTGACAACTCCATGGTATGTGTGTGTGTTGGGATTGGAATACCTTTTTTTCTATGAATTTTTTCAAGAACTTATGATCTTAAGGAATGATGAATTGAAAAGTTTGAGTATCACATTCTTCATGGAATCCAATTTTTACACAACAAATCATAAAAATACAAGCAAATTGATGCATCTTATTTAATATTTCTTGATTCTTACTTGTATTTCACATAATTTCCATTGTTGATTAGTTAATGAATATTTTATCATTTTATTGAAAGAGAATAATTCGAGACTTTTTAAAGAATGATTTTATCTCGCTTAATTTTGCGTTCGTTCAGACAAGTGAAAAGGCAACTTCTTTCCAAAATTATTATTATTTTTTTCTTTTTGGTATCATGGAAAACTTTATTCATTAACTTTTCAAGATTCACTTGTTATCGCCACCGAAAGTTTCTTGGTTCAATAGAAAAATGAACTTAAATTTTATATAGGTAAATGGAAAATTAAAATGCATGTTTTTCAACAAAAAATACAGAATTATAATACATATTGAGCATTAAGTGTGAGAGTATAATACATAATAATCAACCCATTACTACTTATTATGTGGATTAAAGAACTAGTCAAGATATGATAAATTGATCGTATATTTGTAGCAATTGAAGTTTTTTTTTTTTTTTTCATGAACTTCAATTAGAAATTGCAAAATTAAAATAAAGAAAAAAAGTGTGGATAAATGTAAGAACGAGTGAAAGAGAGAGAGAGAGAGAAAAAAAAAAAAAGAATATTAATTATATAGAATTTCAGAATAAAATTATAATATTCTTTAAGGTTGTCCACTATTTATTCAATTTACCTAACCTATAAATTGTTGATTACATTAATCTATACACTCAAATACTCAATGTCTTTGTCACAAGTTTATCTACAACAAATGCGATGCCCTCAAGCATACACGACAAAATACCCAACCACCTCTCAAATAAAAATTTATTCAAAGATGACAACGATAACCCTCTTAAATAATATGCTAACACTAGTATTATTCGATGTGCATCCCCTTTCTTGTTGATAACTCTCGTTAAAGGACCAAAGGTACTCGTTCGTACGGTCTCGAAGTCTCAAACATGCATGAATATGCCCTTAATCTCAAAGGTACACAGCCATTGAATCACTATCACAACAAATGATTATTATTCTTTTTTTAGGTGTCTATAATGTAAAGAACATAAGGGAATTAAAAAAAAGAGGGGGGGAGGCGGGGGGGTGGGGGGGGGGGGTGGACAAATTCACATTCAGTTATGTACATATTCTACATATAAATTGACAGTTTTTATACCCACTTACTAAATGGCATTTGGACCATTTGGACCAGCATTAGATAAAAACTTTCACCTAGATAAGAAATTCGAAAATTAATTATCAAAATCATTTTTTAGTAAAAGTGGCTTAAAGAGCACGTTTGGTTAGTTTAAAAAGTAATATTTCTTTTTTTCTTAGTTAAGTATAAAAACGTTATTTATTTTTATAATTTGATAATTGTTATTTTCAAAATAAATAACTTGTTTATTTTCAGCTTTAACAAAAAAAAGTTATATTAAAACTTATTTAATTATAGATAAGTTTATTTATGAGGATTTTGTAAGCTTTGCCAAATAAGTGCTTAATCTTGGCTTTACTTATTTTCATATACAAAAAGAAGACGATGATTTCAAATCTGTAATGGAAATCAAGGATTTCCAGAAGTTATGATGTTACATGTACTTCTTTAATACTTTGTGAGATCGGACTATAGTTCGGTTCCACTCCAAAAAAATTTAATTTTTGAAGTACAATTTTTTTTTTCATTTTATTTCAGTAGCTGCCCGGTTTTGAAATATAATTTTTTTTAAGTAGTAGCTCTCCATCCAAAAAATTATGACTTCATCTCGTTAAACGGGAAAATAGTGATATTCATCATTATTTTCATATAGAGTTAATTAGAGGTGACAAAACAAGCCCGACACGAATAATCCAGATTTTGGGTCGAATTGGCCCGTTAAAATGTTGGCCCGAACAAAATCAGGCCAATATGGCCTGGACCAGACTGGCTCACAATTTTTTTTTCTTTGGCCCCTTAACACTAATCACTAATTTTGTAAATAGTCCCAATACATAATCCAAATAATCTCAATTTAAAATAGCCTAAGCTTAAATCCCTAACTTAAATTGTCTTTTTTGAAACATTAGTTCAAGAATCCCAACTTCCATACAAAATTGTTTAAATTCAATTAAAATTTAGTTTAATATAAGTTTCAACCCAAATTTCATATATATACACAAACAGAGGAGAAGATTTGTAAGTATAAGACAAATAAATAGTTGGTGGGTACTCCAAGGCAATGACAATAGAGAATTATTCATTTCTTTCTTTCCCTCTTTTAATATTTTTTTTCTATTTTCTACACTTTATTATTATCTCCATCAACTGCAACTTTTGTTTAACCACCATTCAGAAATCCAATGACCAATATTGAATTATTAAAACAGAAAAATTTAATTCAATACACTTAAATTGTTATTCATCATGCAATGAGGCATTTAACAAGAGGAATAAAGAGATATATAAAAATTATTTTATAAATTTTGTTTTTAACTTATAACACACATTTTTAACATAATATATATATATATATATATATTGTTTATCTTTCTAGTAAAAAATATTATTTAAAAAAAGAAAAAAAAATAAAATTTGGGCCAAGTTGGCCCGTTGTCCTGATGGCTGAGTTGGGCTGGGCTGGACCAGCATATTGATGGCCTACACAAATTGGGTTAGGTCGGCTCGAGCCAGTTTCAAGTGTGGCTTGACTCTGGTGAGTCGGGCTGACTCAAACTGGCCCATTTGCCAACTCTAGAGCTAACTATAAAAGTTCTTTTTCATTACTTTATTTGAACTGTCAATATTTTCTAGGCAGCACTAGTCATGCAGATTAGAAATATTTAGGCAAAATCACAACAAATAAAAATTTAGAGTACTGATATGTCTTAAATCACAAATAAAAGTTGATTAGCTTATTCGAGATGGATAAGTGTATATTTGGTAAAATTTTTTGTAGATTATAAATATTAGGTCCTACAAAACGTGTGAATAAAAAGTACATAAAAAGTTTTGGATCTTATTAAATATGTGAATAAAAATAATGTTTAATCAATTTATAAATGATTATAAACAGTAACAAACATGTATTTTGTAATTAGAGTCAAAATAATTTTTGGTTTGGTTCCTTTATCCATAAGATATGACTATTATTTCTAACTCAAACAAAGTACTTATTTGTTACCACGCCATTCAAAATGCACCGTTAACGACGGGTAGAATAGGGCGTCATATCATCTTTTGATTCCAATTTATAGCAATATCCCCATTCGCTTTGAACCAATGGAATTCTGATTTCAATAAGTTCAAAGTATTTGATTGAATATTCGAGTGTTAATCAGACTCGTTTTTTATTAGTGTTAATTATATTATTATACTAATGGTCTGCATTTTTTTAGATTTGTAACGATTTATTTCAATTCTTTTTTTTTTTAGTATATATCATCCATATTCTTTCATTTATTCTCATAGATGGTTCCCAAATCACTATTTTTCACTATTCTGATAAATCTTTGACAATTTTACCTCTTAACTTAAATAAATTAAAATGATAGGAAAAAAAAAATACAATGAAAACATTGCAATTGGACCCTTAACATTTTCAAAAGTATAAATAAATTTTAAACTATTTTATTTTATACATATATGTGTTCTTCTCCAACGACTTGAAATGCAATTTTTGACTGAATCTTGATTTCTGATTACCTATGCAACTTGCAATTCACATGCCCCTTATTTATACCCATTCTTATCCTCTCTTTTAACTTGCCATCTCCATTTCACCCTTTTTTCACTATCAAATCTGTTTACTTTTTTCTTCTCAAAAATCAAAAAACCCACATCAAAATTTCCGTCACTTTCCCATATATGGCAGAGAATTTGAAGAAGAATTCGGAAATTCGGCGGCGGCATCAGCAGCAACAGCCCACCTCGTTGCAGAAAAGGGCACCGACGTCAATTCAGATAAATCCGATGATGGACTGGAACGTGCCAATACCGCTTTTATCACCGTTGGTTCAATCACCCACGTCAAACAATTTTTTAGCTGAGATCAAGTATGCTTGTAATAGTGGTAATAAGGAGCTTGTAGCAATTTCAAGCCGTTGAACTCTAGATCGCCGATAAAGCAGTGCTCCTGGTGGAAAACTCTCTTGGGCTCGTTAGCTCGGCCCAAACCTAAAAAAAATTGGACGGGATCCGCCATTGATGACTTACGTGAAAAAATGAGAGTGGGTGAGAAAATATGATTTTTTTTTTTTAAATGTTAGGGAAGAATACTTAATATATAAAATAAAATAGTTTAGAATTTATTTGTACTTTTGAAAATGTTAAAAGCCCAATTGCAATGCTTTCATTGTATTTTTTCTATTATTTTAATTTATTTAAGTCAATAAGCAAAATTGTCCAAGAATTATCAGAATATTGAAAAATAGTAATTTGGGGACTATCTGTAAGTATAAATAGAATAATATGGATGATATCTGCTAAAAAAAGAATGATGATGAAATTGTTACAAACCTGAAAGAATAGAGACCATTAGTGTAATTGACCCTTTTTATTAAAATCAACGAGCTTTAATATTGTATTTTTTTCTATTTTCGGATCACTTATGATACATAGTGGGGATAGTTTCACTTTTTTAATTTTAAAAATATTTTATTTTATTTTTATAACATTTGTTGCTATATTTCTTAAATAAAAAAATGTAACATTTAAAATTTAAAATATTCAAAATAATTATAAAATTTTAATATAAATGACTCTTTTAGAGAATATTAGTTCATGTACTTCTTGCCATTTTAAATTTTGAAATATACGTAGTTATTAAATTTTTTTTCATATTTATACTTAAATTTATATAAATACATTTTAAGGTTAATTACACTAACGGTCTCCACTCTTTCAGGTTTGTAACGATTTCATCCATATTCTTTTTTTTAGCAGATATCATCTCTCATTCTTCTATTTATACTCACAGATGGTCCCCAAATAACTATTTTTCACTATTTTGATAATTTTTGGACAATTTTGCCCCTTAATAAATTAAATGATGGAAAAAGAAAATACAATGAAAATATTGCAATTGGATCCTTAATCTTTTCAAAAGTACAAATAAATTCTAAAATGTGGTGTTTATTGACGAAATGGAGAGATTACAGTTTCATATATTTGATTCATTTCATTTTCGTCATCTTGAAATGTAGTTTTTCGGTGGATGCAATTTTGGACCCGATTGATTTCTTGGCATTGCAGTCGATCCGGAAGACTTTGGATGATTTGCCTAGGTCGAATTATTTTGCTTCGTGGGATTTCACTTTGGATCCATGCAATTTTGCTGGTGTATATTGTGATGGAGATAAAGTGATCACTCTGAATCTTGGTGATCCTCGGGCAGGGTCTCCAGGTTTAACGGGACGGATAGACCCGACCATTGGAAAACTATCTACTCTCGCCGAGTTGACTATTGTTCTTGGTCGGATCATTTGGTCTTTGCCTCAAACTCTGTCTCAGTTGAAGAACCTCAGGTTTCTTGTTGTTAGTAGGAACTTCATCATCTCCGGTGATATTCCAGGGGCGAGCTCAAGGGACTACAAACGCTTGATCTTAGCTTCAATCAGTTTTCCGGTAGCATTCCCTGGTCCATCGGAACTCCATCGGCATTATTATAATAATTTCAGTAGGGGGTGGGGGTGGGGGTGGGGGTCGGGTTTTTTTTTTTTTTTTTTTTTTTTTGAGAAGATGAAGTGGGGTGGTTTAGAATTTATTTGTACTTTTGAAAAGGTTAATAGCCCAATTGCAATATTTTCATTGTATTTTTTTTTATCATTTTAATTTATTTAAGTCAATGGAAAAAATTGTCCAAGAATTGTCAGAATAGTGAAAAATAGTGATTTGGGGACCATCTGTGAGTATAAATGGAAGAATGAATGATGATATCTGCTAAAAAAGAATGAGGATGAAATCGTTACAAATCTGAAAAAATGGGGACCATTAGTGTAATTAACCCTACATTTTATTGCAATAATTTAAATAATAATTGATTTTCTTAAATTCATCTATTATAACCGAAATTCCTCATTATCAAAAGATTTGTTCGCATCTGAAAATTTTCATAGGAAAAATCACGTACCTTTTTCTCATTATCCATCAATTTGAAACCTTAGCATTCTCTAATCACCATTTTATAAAAAATCAAGGTAATTTTCATTTACGTTCCTGGAGTTTGCAACTTTGAATGTAATCTAAAAAATATTCTCAAGGAACATGAAGAAACGATATGGTAAGAAAGCCAGAACAAAATTGATGAAGAAGAAACACATTGTTCCCGTTCTTGAACAAACCAATGTAAGTTCTTGTTTGCCATTTTTTTAGACATTATTTTGTTTTGTTAGATCATATTTCTAAAATTCCGTTATTCACTATAGCAGATTTTATTATTGTGAAAAATATCTTTCATTAATTGATGTTAGAACAAATTGTGAAATCGTCGTATGTTAACTGAAATTATTACATTAGTTTCGACGTATGTAAACAATAACTGTTACGTATACTACCTTCAGTTACCCCACGCTGTTAACATATACATACTTATTACAACACAATATTAATGTATATTTTTCAATGTATGATAACTTTTTAGTGTTTGTTAACAAGTTTTGTTACATTATCAACTCATGTTGGTTATCACATTCTGATATAAAATCTGATATAATTGTGCCAATTTGAGATTATTTGATATTAACACATACATTCACGCAAACTTATGTACTCAACTTTTTTTGTTGCGGTCTATTGAACTCTATTGTGAAGTCTCTAATTCAAATGATATTCGTTATTTTGCAGCAGTGATTGTGGCATCTTCGTCATCAAATATGTGGCAGAAAAGCCTTTAAACGTGCCATCAATAAATATTACAGATGAGTGACTTTCTGAGGAAACGATAAACAAAAAATTAGCATTAATGAATTCTATATTTGAAATTTAAAAAGGAGAAATTTATGAGATAAAATCTTTATCCGATAATGATATAATTTTGCTATTAATTAAGATAACAATGCACATCTAATCAATATTTAATTTATGTTATCATTTAATGGTATATGTGAAAAAATTAATAGTGACAAGTAAGAGTGTGTTTGATTTTGATTAAAATCAGATTTTTTGATAAAAGTTGTTGAAATGTGTAGTTAAAAAATTATTGAACCATAAAATATGTAGTTAAAATTAATTGTTAATTGTTAATTTTAGCTTTTTAGCAATAAAAACAAACATGTTCTAAATTTCAAGTTATATATGTGTAATTTTCCCTCTCTTTTATCATGAATTTCAATGAGCCCATATTCAAGCCCAATGTTACTTCACTCATGTTACCAAAAAAAATAAAGTGGAAAATAGTCACTATTTGCATTCTGTCAATTCTAGGGTTTCAAATGGCCATCTTTAGCCTGCTCTGTAATTCGTCAATTTCATCCATTCGATTTCAAATAAACTTTGCAAATCAAACACCCTTTTCATCGAAATTCTTAATTCCCATCAAATCCGTCTTTGATAATTCAAAACTTTCAACTTTTCACCCAACCATTTTATGTAATTCATCCATTCAGAAACCTCACTGTTGCTCGAGCTTGAGCCCTTCAAATGAGCCTGATAAAATTGACCCCCCAACAACCATAATCTTCATAAAAGGTGCAAATGTTTCTTGCTAAATTATTGTTTAAGTTACTTGTAGTATTTTGCTTTACATTAGATTAATTTGTTTCAAATGTATCCATCTACTCTGTAGAAATTTGCATCTGCAATTTTTCAGATGTATATTTACTTTTGAAGTATAAAAGTATTGAACCCTAAATTTTAACTAGTATGTATCGCTTTCCGCGGTGGATCTGAAAGTGGGATACAATTCAAATTCAATGGCAATTCAAATATGTAGCAGATGAAGAAGATGGTGGATTTGAGAATTTGATTTAAGGAGAAGAAATTTGAAGAACAGAAAAGATATAATGGAGAAAAATCAATTTTGAGAATGATATAGCAAATGAAGAAGAAGATGGATTTGAGAATTTGATATGAGGAGATTGAATTTGAAGGACTGAGGAGAGATGATGAAGAAAAATTAATTTTGAGAATGAAGATAAAGCTAGACGTATATCTATTTTTTTGGGCCAATAAAAGAGGAACTCTCGAACGATCGTGATAAATATATTCATCGCCACTCTATGAGCTTAAAAGCTCGAACTTTTATACGAAGTAGTTCTGATATGAGTAGCATCAAGTCTCGTTGTTATCCATTTATTGAAATTTTGCACGTGTTAGACCCTTGATAGAAGTATTGAATCGATTTGCTTTAGGGGATGTTTAAATCAAAATTTAAATACATAAATTTGTCCCACTCTAATAGCTTAAACATTTAGTGGTACAACATATTATAGTATGAAATGGGACATGGCAGTATTCTCTTTTACAGAAATAGTGGGTAATTAAGAAATTTAGGCAAAGTGGATTTTTAGGTTTCTAAGATAGGCTCTTTGGGTTCATAAATCATAATCAGTGACAGTGGCTGCGTAAGCAATGTGGCCTTGGGGGTTTGGTTAATTCTTCTATATGAGCACAGTTTCGTGATGTTATAATACTGTTATATTCATTGGCGGATTTTTTTTTTGGGGGGGAACATCTCAGTCTTGAAGTGCAAATTTTTTTTAGTAGCAGTCCGGTCTTCAAACATTCCTCGTTTTGCCCTGTTCATTGCAATAAAAATTTAACTTAATTTGAGGAGATAAACGAGCCAATGAATACTACGTAACTTGAGATCACGAGAGGAAGTCTCTACTGAACCAACAATAGACAATGGACAAAACTCAAAAGTTTGAACTTATTTTTTTTTTCTTAAATCCTTAATAGTGTCCTATATTGTCTAGTTTGACATATCAAACACGGCATCATTGTGTGGAGTGTATTGCTTTTGTCTGAGTTTATCAACATGCATATGAATTACTGATGCAGGACTGGCGCAATCAACCTCTGAAGGGGGATTGAAAACAGCATTATCAAGATTTGGAGAAGTCAGTCGAGGTGAATTTTGCTCTAGGTCTGTGTGATTCCCCTTACATCTTTAAAACCTTGAAGATAATCAGAATGCTTATTTTTGTATTATTTGCAGTAAAAATCATTACAGATAAGAAAACCAAGCAACCTCTGGGATTTGCTTATGTCTGGTTTACAAGAGAAGAGTTTGCACAAACTGCTGTGGAAGAGATGAATGGAAAGGTATGTATCTGTCTTTCTAGACTCAACAAGTTTAAACATCGAAATTTTTGTTGACTTGAGGATTTTGATGCTTTCCAGTTTTTTAATGGCAAGTTCATTTATGTTACCCTTGCAAAGCCCGGATCTTGCAAACCTCGTCCCAAGGCAAAACCTTACAAATTCTAGGAAACATCCTCCCCATCACAACATGTTTGTAAGGTGGATTAGACAGTACTCAACAATATTAAATAAGAAAAGAAGTTAAAATGTCGTCTATTACACAGTCCAATAGGATCTAATGTTGCACAGTTGCCTCTGCTGTCAAAACTTGGGCAGTCCATTTCATGGAGTCAGTCGGCCCTATCAGATTGTTGAAACTCCATTGCTGTTCTCCACCTTGAAAACTTCTTGGTTTTGGACCTTGGGTGAACTGCACCTGCCCATTCAGATGCTTATGAGCCAAAATATGCTGCAAATCGGGTATGCCACTTGAGGATTTGATAGCAAGGTGCATTGCATGTGGTTTATTCGATTAATTGTTACATCTAGAATAGTTCTGTTATTGTTGAGATCACTGTGCACGATTCCACCCATGATTTTTGGCCATATGGGATTTAAGTGGGAGAAAAAACACCTATTTTTGTTGATTTTGTTTGCAAGGCCTTTGTTATAATAAGATGGGACGGGACACAAAATGCCTTTGCCCTTCCATTCCTTTGATGGATAGAAGGACGGACCAATGTTTATTTCCTTTCTAAATGCATTTTTAGAGCATGTTCACTTTGTTTAAAAGACGGAAAAAAGGAATATGACCGAAATGTTGTGGAAAAAAGTCAAAAAGAAGCTACTTCTTTAGCTTTTTAAGCAAAGCCAAACATGCTTAGTGAATATAAGATCATAATATCCAAATATTTTCTAAATTGATGGCTTATAGTTTACTGATAATATGAATTCAGCATCCATGAACAAGGAGCTGTTTGGAAACAATTAGGTGGTATTCTCTTTGCGTTTGAATTTTGTGTTTTGAGTTTTGAATTCATTTTGTGTTTTGGGTTTTGAGTGTTTGTTTTGAGATTTTTGAAAATGCGTGCTTTTTGGAATTTTTGAAAATTGTTTCTGAAAACAGAAAACTCGAAAACGTATTTACTTCAAAATTTTTAGAAATTTGGATTTGGAATTAAAAACATTTGAAAAGAATTTAAAACATTTAAAAACAGTGCAAAACATTTAAACACAATTAAAAACATTTAAAAACAATTAAAAACATATGAAAAGAATTAAAACCATTTAATAAAAGAATTTAAAACATTTAAAAACAATGCAAAACATTTAAAAACAATTAAATACATTTAATTGTGGAAATTGTTTTTAAATGTTTTTAATTCCATAATTAAATGTTTTTAATTGTGTTTAAAAACAATTCAATAATAGAAGGAAAGAAGCTGGGACTTGAACTTTGGACCTCCACAATCAAATCGGCGCGCCTGACCATTCGGGTAAGGAGCCGTGTTTTGTCTAAAAAAGCGGAAAATGTTTAAATTATTAATATTTTACCCAGCGTAAAAAGAAAAAAAAAAAAGAAGAAGGCGGAACAAGGAATCGAAATGGTGACCTAAACGGTCAAAACGCGTCATTTTGGCTGTTTTGGCAATTTCCATGTTTTGTTAACAAAACACCCAAAATGATAAAATCATTGTTTTCCATTTTCTTTGTAAATTTTTTTAGTGTTTTGAAAAATGGTAAAGAGAACACGTTTTCACTATTTTTAAAAACACAAAACAGAAAATAGGTTGAAAATGACAATGAGAACATACCCTTAGTTTCTCTCTCCAAATTGTTATTGCACACTTAATTTGGAATTATAAGTTTGAGTAGATTTCAGCATTTCACCTGTGAACTGAAATCGTGCTGTCTTGAGTATAGTTATAATTATTATAATTTTATTCTATTCACTCGTTAAATTTTTTAGGAGATGCAATGTAATTATTCAAAATTTATAAAATTATACTTACTGTTCTAAAAAGTGTAAAGCGTGGCTAAGTGTGGAGATCACGTCTTACGCTTAGGGACAATTTAGACACTGTCTATGCGAGTTTTTTAGAACAGTGATTATACTATATAAAATTGAATAGTAATCTATTATAAGCATTTTGTTTAAATACAGAACCCCATTGATCGGTAACCGAATTGGAACTTTAAAGCAAAAAGTTAGAGTCAATAAATCGTTAAAAGAAGGAAAAAAAAACTTGTCAGTTTACCAGTTTTCTTGCGAATTGATTGGTTTACTTCTATATACTCTTAAGTGGCTAGATATGGCAATAAAATCCGGTTTCGCCTTGCCCCTCCACGATTACTAAATGGGGTAGGGATGGGGATCATGGTCTCCGTCTCAAATATTATTATTTTGTTTTATTTTTATGTTTTAAAATTTAAATTGTATGTAAAAAAATAAAAAAAACTAATTAATTAATTAAACGGGACGATAAATTAGTATTTTTCTATATTCGCCCAGGCCCCGATTCCTGTCCCGCCTCCCAAACAGGGCGGGGATGGTAATTGCTGTCCCGACCTTTCGTCCCGTCCTATTGCCAGAGTGACAGTTTTCTTTTGTTATACTACTTCTTAATTGTAATAAAGATATTTATCATTTGCGCGATGTTGTACTTATGATATTTTTTTATATGAGATTGGAACAAGAAAGATATTTTTTTAAAAATTAAATGCCACCTTTGCTAGCTGCAGTTGGCAACCTAGCTGTGTTTAGAGACAAATAAATGTTATTAGTTAATAGACACGATTATTGGAGAGATAAATTTGAAGCTTATTTAACTTTTGACACTAATACTTGAATTAACATGTCTATTGCAGTTGCTCTCAAAGGCATCGATGATTGTTTGGAAGTATTGACAAATTTACCCAAACATTATCTTCTGATTTCCAATAAAATGAATCCACTTGTGAAAATGTTATTAGAAGAAAACAAACCAATCGTATTTTGAAGAAATAAAAAAATATTCTAAGAATTGCCTCTATTATCAACTGAGAAAAGGTAGAAAATCAAATGGTAAAAATGGTAGTAATAAAAAATAAGAAATAGTGTTTTGCATATGAATAGACCAGTTCTCGACTTATTTAAGTTGTTTTAAAGGTTTTCTATTTTTGAGTTTTTTCATATAACTAGACCGATACTCGATTTTTCAATTAAATCATCAAGTTTGATCCAATTTTCGTAACACTCAAAAACAACAGGAAAAAACACTTGATGTCACCCGATTTTAAGCATAATTTCAGTCATTCAACTTTTTAAAATCTCGATTCATGAATGAATTGAATCGCTAATAACAATTCACTCATAAGATTTGACGTTCTTCTATAAATGGTAGAAATTTTTTATTCTTTTTAATTTTTTGTGGATTTTTTTTTTTTTTTTTTTTTTTTATGTTAGTTTGCAGACAACGATGCAATACGACAACTGTGTTATTAAAATTCAATTTTTAACAAAGTGATGTGTAATTTAAACATGACATTAACACATCGATACACGCAATTTATAGTCTAACTAGATAATAGACAAGCTCTATTAACTATGTTATTATACGCGTAAGAAAATTCATATGCCATGTGAGAAAGAAGGCCAAAAGTTGAGTGAGTAAAATAAAACATATAGACAACTATTTTTACGCCTTTGGCTTGCGTGGAGTATGCGTGTCTGTCACCTAAGAAGTAGATGTAACACTTGGAGCCCATCCCCTTACTAGGCTTTTTGAGTGAAATCTTGCATTGATTTTCTTATTGCCTTCAATTTTTCCCAAGTTCTTATTACTTTCTCCATGTGTTGTGCTTCTTGTTCTTCATTGATCCTCCGAAAAGTCCCATCTTCAAGTTATGAAAATAAACATCTATGTAGTGGTGTTGTTTCCATAGAAAGGTTGTGCAAAAAGTTGCAAAAATCTGCCCCACCCAGCCCCGATTGTTGGGTTTCCCTCATTTTTTTTTTTTTTTTTCAAAAATCATAAAATAAATTCTAAATAAATTTTTTTACTAGGAATGATTGAGGATTCGAACTTGAGTTGGAATTGTTAAATTATAAAGTTTAACTATTATACCACAACTTCGATCTTGTATTTTTTTTCTTTTTGCTACAAATATTTTAACTAATCCCTATTTCCTTAATCCTAACAATCTACATTCATAATCATTTCTATTTCAATTCTTCCACCCGAATTTGTTTAATTAATATTTTCAATTTACAAAAAATATTTAACCGAGGTAATGGCAAGTCAATGAATGCCCCGTCCAATTGCTATCACTATGCAAAAGTGGTCTAGAAAACGCATTTTGCTAATTTTCTCAAGTCAGATTTTTTATCCCGTTTGACCTTTTACTTGACCATTGAGTTTCCCACTTAATCCTGAGCATGCTTTTTACGTCTTTTCTCATCAATTTCACTACTAAGTCATCAAAGCACACGACTTAACTATTTCACTTCGCTTCAAAATATCAATTTCTTCTTGTTTCTTTCGAACTCAATCGATGTAGCTCACATTTTGATACTTAATCCTAAAACACAAAAATGAATCAAAATCAATAATAATCACATCAAAACGTTCTGTATAATGAATTTTCACTCAAATTGTTGCATCACTCACATTTTGAGTCCCGTTCTAATGTCCCATGTGGGCATTGTTATAATGTCCATTGGCGCATGCGTCATGCAATAATTGCATGAGTGCAAAGTGGGTTTTTACACTCATGCAATTATTGCATGACACATGCTCCGGTGGACATTATAACAATGTCCACCGAGGGTATTAGATCATTATTCAGTTCTTTAATTCTCTTAGATTTTGAAACTTTTTCTCTTCAATCCTATCGCAACACTTTCTACAAATTAAGGATAGACACAGGGATGGCAAAAATATCCGATCCGCCCCGAACCCGATGGATACCCGATCCGAATGGAGCGAAAAATTCCTGATCCGCGGATCAGTGGGGCGGATCGGGGCAGATCGGGGCGGATCGCGGGGCGGGGCGGATCAGGCATGATCCGATCCGATCCGCCCCGTTTGAAAAAAATATGATTAAATAATAAATAAATTAAAGATTTCGGGCTTAAATTACAATTTAGAGATAGTTGGAGTTAGCTAAAAAAAAGTTTTATTCTTCAAAAAAAAAAAAAAAAAAAAAAAAAAAAAAAAAAAAAAAAAAAAACGGATCAGTATACGGATCAGGGCACTGATCCGCCCCGATCCGTATCCGATCCGCCCCGAAAATTGGCGGATCGCGGGGCGGATTTGGATATCCAAAAATTATTGCGGGGCGGATCGGATCAGGCCTGATCCGCCCCGTTGCCATCACTAGATAGACAGCAGGTGATTTGATTTAGATTTCTTGAGAATTGGCCCAAGTCTTAATTGAAAATTGTAAAAATAGAACACGAACAAGGAAAGAATCCACCTGAACTAAGATCAATCGGTTTTGTTTCGATCCTATTTAAATTTTTTATACTTAAAAAATTAAATTGTAAAATTTTTTGCTCCCCCTTTCACACTCTTTGGGAGGTGCAACAAATTAATTTTCTTAGTCTGATTATAGGATTAATTGATTTAAAAATCACTTTACTTTCTCACGCATTACGAATACATCACTAAACTTAAAAATATTGTTAAATCTTCATTATACAATCTAAATATTATTTCCATCTATTACTCTTCACATAATCGTTTGGTTGCCTTGACAGAGGTGTCGACGTGGTAAACGGATGTCCGACATGGCGTGTACCACCGTTCATTTAATCCAACTCAGCATTAATATATTTCCCTTCATTGAAAAAACGCATTCCTTGAAAATGATTTTACCTTTAGCAAATGTAAATCCCCAAATAAAAAATTTTCCAATTCAAAAATCCTTTGTCCGGAGAAATGAGACACGGTTGGGGAGAGGATTTGGGTTAGGACTTTTGGAATTGGGGTTTTTTTATTTGGGGATTTACATTTGTTGAAGGTAAAATCATTTTTAGGGAATGATTTTTTCAATGAAGGAAAAATGTTAATGCTGAGTTGAATTAAATAGACGGTAGTAAGCACCACGTAAGACATTCGTTTTCCACGTCAGCACATCTATCAAGGCAATTAAATAATTATGTGAAGAGTGATGGATGGATGTAACATTTAGATTGTATAGAAATGATTTAGCAATATTTTCAAGTTCAATAATGTATCTATGACACGTAAAAAAATACATTAATTTTTAAACATGTTATAATTCATATAATCAGACCGTGGAGTTCCTCCCAAAAATCGATTTATCTTCACCTTCTTGAACTTTTTTTTTTTTTTTTCAATTTCTTTAATTCTCTCATTTTTAATTGTCTTTTTCTTCACTATTTTTTTTCTAAATCTTTCTTTCCTCTTTAATTTTGTTCCTTATTAATTTTTATTTATTTTTCTACATTCGAATTCCTAATCAGTGTGTATACTAGTTTATTTATAAAATATGATTCAATAATTTGAATTGGAAGACTAATCCGACCCGTTCTTAAACCAGACCAACTTTATAAAGAAAATAAACCGCATCCTGCTCGGTCGCTCGCGATCTCTCTCTCTCTCTCTCCAACTCCACCACAGTCCCGTAATCTCTTAAAAACTTGGGCTCCTCCTAATAAATTGAGGAACTGAGAATTCCAAAATTGTAGAACAAGATTATGCATCTGATAAATGTGGTAGCGCTTGTTCAAGTGGCGATCAGGAATGGCGGCAGCATTAACGGCGGCGTACTAGGAGCGGAAATTGAATTTGGAACGGTTTCGTGGTTTGTCTATGCCGGGATCTCATGTTTTTTAGTGCTTTTTGCCGGAATTATGTCGGGATTGACTTTGGGTCTCATGTCTTTGGGCCTAGTTGAACTCGAGATCCTCCAGCGCAGCGGTACACCCTCGGAGAAAAAACAGGCTGGTTGGTGTATTTCCCGATTCATTTCCATTTGATTTGTTAGCATATTCGCATAACCCAGTGGCAGTTTATTAAATTGTGTATTCTGTTGGTGTATATAATATGATTGAAGTTTGAGCTTGATTCTGATTGGATTGGTTTTATGAGGAGAAAAATGTGATTATTGTATATATAATTGGATTTGAGTTTATGGTGCTAGCTGGATAAAGCTTGAATTTTTTGATCTGATATAATAATTAGAATAATATGTTTCTATTATTATCATTACTGATACTGGTGGATATAATTTAGAATTACGTGGGTTTATGATACCTTGTGAGCATGAGTAGTTATAGCTTAGAGGTTTTGTTGAATGGAGATTAATTGTTAAACAGCTATAGCCCCTTTAGGTTCTTGTTTAATTTAAGGTCATAAAGTGCTCGCCTCAAGCGGCAAAGAGAGAATAAATTTTTTCTTTCAAAGAAGTTAAAGTTAGCATGTTTGGCTGAGCTTAAAGTTTCTCTCCCAAAAAGTGTGTTTTGTTAGTAAAAAAATTAACTTTAAAATTATGGTTGGCAAAAGGAGCTTAAAAAGTGACTTTTACTTCCTTTTAAGCTTAACCAACCATGCTCCTAGGCAAACCCATGTGACAAGATAAGCTGTTAATTTTATTTCTTATATGTTATAATTAAAATTTTCGAGGGAAATAGATTTTTTTTCTGTTTCTGAGAGGTAGATCCGTTCTTTCTTTTTTTATTATTATTATTTTTAATTTGATGGAAAGTTCTTGTTTTCAGCCACAATACTTCCGGTGGTTCAGAAGCAGCACCAGCTTCTCGTGACATTGCTTTTATGTAATGCTGCATCAATGGAGGTAACAAATTTAAACTTTTATTTTAATATTGTTTCAACCCGGAAATTCCTGGTTCTCTGACGTTGGGTTCAAGCATATAGGGATTTACAATTTTGACGGAAATAACTTTTGTGAAAGTGTGAGGAGGAAAAGCTTAGTTATCATTTCTCAGTGTAGTTGCAGAAAAGGAGAAAAAGGTTAAAAGTAGAAATAAGATTGACACGAGAAATGTATGACATGCAAGCACAATAAACTAAAAATCTTTTGCATTAATCACATTTCTCTATTATTTGAACAAATAAAGAATTTAAGTTCTCTTGTGGTTTGTGATGATGTTTAACTATCAAAGCGTTGGGAAGAAAGCCTAGGGCTAATGATATTATATGTTACCAATATACAAGCTAAAGAACGTGCAATTTGCTTCCTAATTTTATCCGGCCATCATGCATGTGTTATTTACCAAGGTCCCGGCTTTTTAGATTTTTCAGCACTCTCTTGTTCGAGATTCTTTAGGTATCTTATTTAATGATTAGACATGCTTGTACCAGGAGAAAAAAGAACAAACCTTGTAATAAGGGTGAACTATTATTGAGGAAGTGAGGAGGAAATATATGCATTTTGTCTTTTATTTATTGATTCGAGAATTTATGTCACCTACTGAATGATTATTCTAAAATTCTACTTTTATATCTTCTGTCTTGCAGGCCCTTCCGATATACCTTGATAAGCTTTTCAATCAATATGTTGCCATAATACTATCTGTAACTTTTGTTCTAGCATTTGGGGAGGTAAATTAAATCATGAAATTTTTGTTTTGGTTTAATATTTTTTTCATTTATTTGTGTCAATTTAATGATTGAATTTTCATATGACTTTATGCTGTTAGGTTATTCCTCAAGCAATATGTACTAGATACGGGCTTGCTGTAGGTGCAAATTTTGTTTGGCTGGTCCGCATTCTAATGATCATTTGCTATCCAATTTCTTACCCTATTGGGAAGGTAAGTTCTATGTTACACAAGTTAAAATGATTATTTTACAATAAACTGGATATTGGATGTGGTCTTACGATTGATAGGACTCCTGGAAACAAAACACTAAGGGCATGTGCATTTGTAAGAACAATAAGAACATCAACTTAACTCGACAGAGCCTTATCCCATACTTATCTAGGTTGCCTGCATATATTCGTTTCCTTCACTTTCTCTGTCAAGAATCATATCCAACGACAAATGATAAAATGCTCAAATCCTTTCTAATTGCCATTTCCACGTGATTTCAGATTCCCCTCTTCCTGTAAACTGACCATTAATATTCGTTTTATCAGCTTTTTAACCGGTGCATCTAACAACTTTCGCTGAATATGCCTAAAGCGTCTCAAACAATTCTCATGCAATTTTTCATCAATAAGCGCTACCTTAAACAACTCGTGAACACGATCATTTCGCATTCTCTCCTCTTGTTTTGCCACATGTCCACCTTGATATTCTTATCTCGACTACACTTGATTTCTGTTGACGTTCTTTCTTAATAACCCATCATTGGGTTCACAATCATTTCTGGTCTAATGGAACTTCGATAAAAAAATTCTTTAGTTAATCAGGAAGAAGGATAAGAACCTTGTGAGTTTTTCTCATCCTAGTCGAGATCAAGTAGTTTTGACCTACATATGCTTTTGGGAGTATAGGAATATTTTTATAGTAAAATCACTTCTGCTTTTCAAAAACAATTTCTTATTAGGCTACTGTGCAATATTGAGGCTATTAAGAAATAAACTTAAGTTTTGCAATTAAGAAGTATTTGGTGATTTAAGGACTTACAAAGGCAATATCTTATCTAGGTGGGAGGTTGTAGATCATAGAGGGTAAGGGATCTTAACGGAAGAGCTTGGAGCGGTTGAATTGCGAAACAAGATACAAGAGATGATCATTTTAGGAGTTGATCTGTTGGCACGTATTGAAATTTAGATGGATTAAAGAGGGAAATGCAGATGCGAAGTTATTTCATAGATTGACAAGTTTTAGGAAGTCAGAGAACATGATCAACAAATTGAAAGTTTGGGGGAAGGATTCTTGATAAGAACCAAGAATTGAGAAAAACTATCTCGTTCTTTCTCTGGATGTGCTTATTAAAATTTTTTGAGTTATTTTTATGATTTCAGATTCTAGACTGGGTACTGGGACACAATGAGGCCCTGTTTAGACGAGCTCAGCTGAAGGCTCTTGTCTCAATCCACGGCCAGGAGGTAGCAACTTTTTCTAGTACTCTTTTCTCTTTCAATTGAATGGTTGGGTGGTTATATTCTAATACTCAATTTTTTTGAGTGATAAAAAATGCTAAGTTTCATCTATCACATTGAGTTTTTCCTTGCATTGTATTTAGCTATCGTTCTTTTCTTTAGGCTGGTAAAGGAGGTGAGCTCACGCATGACGAGACAACGATTATTAGTGGAGCACTGGATTTGACTGAGAAGGTATGTCGAATTCAGAAATTAGCTTGTTGAAGACTATGGCTTTATTATTTTGGTTTTTCTATACTAATTTCGGTTTGATATACAGATTCATATTCAAAGTTAACTGAAAACTTATTCTTTAACTTCTTAGTTCCTTTCACACAAAAGTGGAAGAGATTTTAAAGAATAGTTAAAAAATTTTGCCCCCAAATTTTTTTGTTTACTTACCTGTGTTCGCTTCTTGATTCAATCCATAATAAATTGCACCTAGTAAGTCTTTTTCTAGTTCTCTACCTCCTGCAATGTGCCTCCTATCAAGACTGCAATAGGCCATAATCATTTAATATAACAAAATTGTTGTATTAAAATCACCCCCTTTCTCTATTTTTCTCACTTCTTTACCCGCAAATGCTAACAGACTGCTGAGGAGGCCATGACACCAATTGAATCAACTTTTTCCTTGGATGTCAATTCAAAATTGGACTGGTAAGAATTGCTCGCTGAAATTTTCTTTTCTGCACTGCTCTTGTAACAATGTCATTTTCTTGTCTTGTGTTCTAGTCTGCCAGCTTTGATTGTGCAATGAAAAATGTTTTGGATGCTAGGATACATTGTAAATTTGAGAAGCCTACGGTGCCTATTAAAGGCCAATGCCAACTTCAGCCTGACCTCGTGTTTGATGGCTAGGCACTTCTAGGCAACTTATACTAGTCTTTTATTATAGAATGCCTCAATGATAATAAATCATCTTATTTATGATAAACTGCATGCAGGCTACATATTTCATTTTAGGTGACTAGATTTTATTCCGTTTTAGTTCATTTAACTCTATTATTTAAATGACGGGATTACATCATGTGAAAAATTGTCTAGTTGTTCATGTTCTCACTTTAAGATTTGAAAAATATTTATGTGAAGTTGATGTCTATACCATAAATAAGAAGAATTGTTGAAAGATTTTGGCTCCAGTGAGGATTTTGTGCTACTTTAGTTCATAAATTCTTGGTCGAAGACAGACTTGTAGTACGTATTTGGTATGCAATACTGGACAAGATTGGACAATATAATGAACAAGATTTTAGTTTCTTTTTCTTTCTTAATACTTCCCAGCGCTCTTCAATCCTCCCTACCGAACATGCTAGTAACTATAATTTGCCCCTTATCTCAGGGAGGCAATGGGAAAGATTCTAGCTCGGGGTCATAGTCGAGTTCCTGTCTATTCTGGGAACCCGAAGAATATTATTGGACTTTTACTGGTAAAATTTTCAAATTTTGAAACTGTCAATTTTCGGCTATTCTATATGTAAGCATACAACTCTCATAAACCCGATAACTATCAGGTAAAGAGTCTTCTTACTGTGAGAGCAGAAACAGAGACCCCAGTGAGTGCTGTTTCTATACGGAGAATTCCTCGGTATGATATTGAATCTTTACATGCTTATAAATAACTTTCTAACTGGGGAAGGTTTAAAGTATTCATTTACATAGGTTCATCTCAGTGTTCCTGCAGATATGCCCCTATATGACATACTCAATGAGTTTCAGAAAGGTAGCAGTCATATGGCAGCTGTTGTGAAGCCTAAAGGGAAAAATAAAAAGCCTCCATCGATTGAAGAGAAGTCTGAAGAGAATGAAGTGACAAATGGGAATTCAGACTTAACTACTCCATTGCTGTCGAAGCAAGAAGAGAAGGTGGAAAGCATTGTTGTTGACATCGAAAGGGTTCCCAGGCCAGCCTCTAAAATCAACTTAACATATAATGATGCAGTTACTAATGGATTGGCCCCCTCATCAGATGATACTGAAGATGGTGAAGTTATTGGCATTATCACCTTGGAAGACGTATTTGAAGAACTTTTGCAGGTAAATTCTACTGGTAAATTAACTTTTCACCTCTATTTTGCATTTTACTTTTGTGGGCAGTCAATTTATCATTGCAATTCTCTTTGTCAATATAGGAAGAAATTGTTGATGAGACAGATGAATTTGTCGATGTACACAAAAGGTATGGAGGCTTTAGTTACAATTGTGTGATAAAACTGATGAAAAGCAATCTGACTTTCTTCCGTGCCACAGGATACGTGTGGCAGCAGCTGCAGCTGCTTCATCAGTTGCGCGTGCCCCATCAAGTCGAAGGTTAACCGGCCAAAAAGGAGCTGTAAGTAAACTATCTCTGTAGCTTGTTCATACGGAGTTTTATTTGTATGACAGAAAAATGTGTTCAAATATTTGATGTCTGGATCTTCATACCAACAACCATTAGGTCTAGGTAGAGAACCAAGCTTCATCTTGTGTGCTAGTGCTTCCTAATATGATGCTTACAAGTTTGATTGCACTTGTTTAAGTTAAATAAATAGTTCATGAGAACCCATAATAACCATCTCCGTTATACATAAAAGCCAATTATATATTTCACGAAAGATGCATACTTCATTCTTTTAAATAGGTGTACTGATCTACTAAGTGAACGTGGTCATAATAACCATCTCCGTTATACATAAAAGCCAATTATATATTTCACGAAAGATGCATACTTCATTCTTTTAAATAGGTGTACTGATCTACTAAGTGAACGTGGTCAAATGGAATTGTTAGGAATTAAAACTCAATTATCGAACTAAATTTCATGGAATTGTTAGGAATTAAAACTCAATTATCGAACTAAATTTCATGAGAGATTTCTTGTTATGTTCCCCCTATTAATCTTTGCTAAATTACGTTAACCACTATTACCCAAACATGGTAGCTGATGGTTATGTAAAGCTGGCCTTTTCCGAATCTCTTGCACTAGAATCATGGGAAGAACACGAGTAAATTTTGAACCTTAGTAAAGTATGACTAAGATTGTGGAACCTTTTCTGTTCAATTACATCTAAAAACTGTTCTGTATCTTCTTAAATTTCCTCAGGGAGGCCAAAATAAGCAAGGGCAGACACCCAAGAAGTCGAGCGAGGACGACTCGACCTCTACAAGATTGCAAAGGAACCTTGGTGAGCCACTTCCTGGAAACAAAAGATAAATGTGGGCTCCAATTGTTTGTGCCGAACACCCTGCTCTAGATGGATATTATTGTAATTGTGGTGAAGAAAGAAAGACTAGAAGTTGTTGCAAATAGTATAATATAACTTTGGGAGTATGTATTATTGTCACGTGTTGACCCAAAATTTTTGCAATATAAATAAATGAAATTCCAGGTTATAAATGTTAATTTAATTTGCTGGGTTCTAGAATTATTCATTTATATTTGTTGCTGATATATCCTTTCAAGAATCATTTGCTAATGGCAGAGAGAAGCAAAAATGGAAAGAGTAGATTATGCTAAGAGAATTATTGTAATAATCAATATAATCGAGGAACTTGCATTTATGGTACGCAATACTTGATAGGACCATACCGACATTTTAGTGCATTTCTGGCGTGCAATCCTTGACAAGATCATTGGCAAAGTTTTATTTATTTTTATTTCTTTGTTTAACGCGGATAAGTGCTATCGAATTCACCTTATAAAACGAAAAGGTTTCTGTTTTGACTCCAACCAGATAAAATAGGTACTTAAAATACTAAGTAATCTATGGATGAGTTGAAAAGGTAAAACTAAAATCTCAGTTCAACGTTTGCTTATGATTAGGTCTGAATCATCAACAGAAAATAAGTTCATATGATTACCATAAAAACCCCACAAGGGCACATGAGACCTTGCTTTCACCCTATCTTTATATCTATCCACAAATATACTTATCTATATGAAGAGGTCTATCTATAAATCGATATACACTATCTCCTATCCATATAGATATGTCCTTATGTTGCATTTGAGACGACAAACGTATCATCTAACAAATTGGGAATATTAAATTTATGACTAACAGTTTCTGCACTTCAACCTCAGCCTTTTTTAACATTTTATAGTGAACCTCTAAGTAGATTTGAACTACACGCTCTAATCCTATGAGCTACAGAGCCTCACGTCTCCTAGATTGGTTTTCGGAATTACCTTCAAAGCCATACAAAAATAAAAATAAAAAAAAAAAAAGAAAAAAGGATTTGACATATCATTTAATGTAAATAGAATAGTCCACAGAAGGGAAAGTTCAACTTCTGCAAACCTGCACAAGGTTGATCAATCATAATTAATGTGCATTGTGCATTGTGCATGTCTATGGAGGAGAAAACAGATAGATAACTATTGTTACATTTCTATCAACACAAAATTTACAAGATTTTTACACACTCTCTACTAATCTTGTCGATTTTCTCATCTCCAACTTGCCGAAAAGTTTGTATTACAAACCTGTTGCCATTGGATTGCCAGAGAGAATTCTGCTAGTCTTCCCTCATCCGTGTCAGGTTTGCGTAGTAGACGAGCCATTAAGCTTGTAATTTCAAAATGCCTCCCCTAAATTTCAAAATCTAGACGACCCTCTTGTAAATAGACATGAGCCAAATCCGCTGTCTATAACACATTTATGAGAATATCCACTGTGGAAAGATATGGACAGCTGATTTGGCTCATTTTTGTAGAAACCGGCGATCATATAGATTTTGAGGTCAACATTATCTTTCCACCTCAATCATCAAAATTTACGCGTTCCAACTTCCATCTTAAGAGAAACATCGAACACCTCCAAATGATGTAAAGACGCGTCCTTAGCTCTTGAATGTACCTCGAACACTTCTTCCATGACCGGAGCTTTTGTACTCGGATAACAAACGACTGCCACCCCATGATCATGCCCTAGCGCACAAAATGGGAAACAGAAAAGCCGATATCTGGTTTGATCAATGTGATACTGCTGTTGGAAAATATATCAGCTATAGTTTTAACTTTGGTAGCTAGATATATGATCAGAGGTATTGGGAAAAATCACCAGCACAAGCCAAGAAACCCAACGAAAAAAGAAAAAAATAGTTTAGCAAACCCGCCAAGGTCCACGGGAAATGTGACAATGCTGCAGTAAAAAAGAATAAGCTATAATGAAATTAAACACACACACTGACACACACATATATATACAGGTCTAATTTTGTAAAAGGATAGAACACAGGTACAATATTGTGGTGGTTGATACATGTTGGACTCTGATTGTGGGGCGGGGGTGGGGGTGTTTTCTGATGCCAACTTTTATGGGGCCTATTGTTTGGAAAAGATGAAGATTCAGAGTCATCAGTTTGTCTCCCTCCAAAACTCCATGGACAAGGATTGAGCCATTTGTTTAACCTTATTCCCACAGAAGGCCGTTGCTGTCACGCACAAGGGTTTTGTCCTAACCTTTGGAAGATAGAATACAAATTCCTGATATTCAGGTTTGAGTTGTTTGATAGTGCATTGTCTTCTGTTCCAATGAGCAAAATGTCGTTATATAATTAATATGAGTTAAATTAAATGGTTATTTGGATTTACATCTGCATTAAATGCTTCTGATAGTTTTCCTGGTGTCTGTTATTTTCCTTCCCTAGATTTTTTAAGCATATTTTTGCCAGTTCAATGCCACATATTTATATGATATGCGCAAACTGCACGTTTGGTAGAGATGATTGGATAGTATCGAATAATACTATGTGGTCCTATCCAACATTGTAAACTAAGTTCCAAACTTGGACTGAGGGATTGGAAACTCGGCTGGGGTTTTTTCATAGACATTTTCAATTTGAGAGGAGGGTTATAGTAAGTTGACGGTGAGTGTAAGAATTGGGTAAATTCAATCAATGACTACTCAATTTTAATTAAGTTTCTACTTAACTATTAAACTTTAAAAAGCATCTCAATAGCTACCCAACTTTCATTTCTATTTAACCACTGAATTTTAAAAAGTATATCAATGGCCACCCAACTTTCAACTAAGTTTCTCATATATCACCCGTTACTCATTGACTTGCAATTCCTGATGAAATATCTTACGTGGCAAAAACTCTTTCAATATAGCATAATAATATTATTAAATCTCTCTCAATCAATAAAAGTGCATTACTCAAATATGCCATATTTTTTCAATATAGCATAATAATATTATTAAATCTCTCTCAACTAGTAAAAGTGCACTACTTAAATACGCCATATTTCAAAGAAATTGAAAATACTTTTAGTTTTTTTCAACCAAATTCATGCAAATTAGGCGTGTTTGAGTAGTGCAATTTTGTTGATAACATTATTACTATACTCTGTCAGAAGATCGTTTGCTACGTTGAATATTTTGTCAGGTATTGCAAGCGAATAAGTAACGGGTGATATATGAAAAATTTAGTTGAAAGTTGGGCTATTGATATACCTTTTAAAGTTCGTTGGTTAAATAGAAATTAGTTGAAAGTTGGGTGGCCATTGAGATACCTTTTAAAATTTAGTGGTTGAGTAGAAATACAATTATAGTTCAAGTGGCCATTGGTCAAATTTAACTTGTAAGAATTTGTTAAATGTTATGTTGTTTGTTTATACCAAGGGACTAGAAAATAATATGTTTGATTAGACTTTTATTTTCATATTTATTCACATTGGGAGTTGAACATGCTAAAATGGAAAAATTTGAATGTACGGATCCCCTTTTGATTTACACTTGGGCATGTAGTGTTAGAGGCACATAACCACCCACGCACCATCCACAACCACCACACACACGAGGCCCCCAAAATCCAAAATCTAAAACTAAGATAAAAAAAAAAAATATTATACTCGCTGCAAAATAAGTCATGTGTCAACTAGACCGTATTCGAGGGGCTGACATAACTTAGCTTCAAAAAGAGTTAAACGAATACTGTACTACTACTGGGAAAAAAAAATTTTGCACATCAAAAATTACTTTTTTTTGGAACGAGACCGAAATATAGTCCGGTCCCACACCCCCACCCCATCTCAACCTCTGCTAGATTATAATGTTATATAAACAATGTTGAGCAAACCAAATTGGTTGGGTTAGCAACAAAGGTGCCGAGCTCTCGGCTTCATCTTGATTGAGATTTGCTCTCAACCCAACTAACAAAGAAGCACTTATTACTTCTACATAACATATTTATTAGTACATCTTATGGACATTAGACATGAAAGTTGTAGCGCACAATTAATGATGGAACATTAAAGTTGTCTTATTGACAAGTTAATTGCGTGTCCATGTTAGAGAAGTATAGATGTCAACTATTGAGAGCTCCTCCAACATCTATCTAGTATTCATATCCAGTACATACTTTACACGAGCTACTCTTTTTCTCTATGAATACTCATTAGGCCACCATGCTCCATGCAGGCAAAAATTAAAATTTAAGACAACACGATCTATTTGATTTTTCAATCTCAAATTCAAATATTAACTTTGACATTGAAGCGTAGTCGGCCATCCATCTCCTTCCTTGCGGATGGCTAAGTAGGCTTACATGGGTGTCCCTTCGCAGATTCAAGGCTCGATTTCAACTTGGCAAATAACGCAGAAGTTCTAACAATTTCTAACATCAACAAGACCGAGACGGGAAAAAGCTTGCCCCGCAACATAACGCAACAAGTTGCTCACTTATGTCGTCACTTAAGTTCAATCTTAAATTGCTTTTCATTTGATTTTAATTTGTTTGAACGTTTGTACACAGAGACTAAGAAAACAAACTCGTGAAAAAGCTAAACAAATCCTATAAATTAAAAGAAATTTAATGTACAAAACAAAAACAAACAAAATCTTAAAGACATAAAAAATTTACATTACTATGAATATTTGTCCCAACATAGAAGCATAGTAATGCAAACTCTCATAATGTAGAGCTTTCCCCTCTTCTGTCTTACTATTCTTTTCCACTTACCCAATCTCTTCCCCATTTCTTCTGATTAATTCTAATTTCTGCTAATCAGAGCCACAATTTATTGAGTTCTCAACGGACTATTTATAACAGACTTTGTAGATTTCACAGTAGGGACAGTTTGTACCCTCAGTACGTCGTTGTCATGTGCCATTACTCTATCCAGAACCCCATTGAACATCTATCAATCGGTTCAACCTGCCGGCCACTGATCATTTGCAACCCCGTCCCCCCGTACGTGTAATTAATCTTTAAGTATGAAATTTAAACCCCACCTCATTATCCTTTCCTGGACATAATATGTGATCTTTCTATAAGGATAGATATATGTAGGCCATGAACTTTTGCATGGACCCCAGAATTGTCCTCTTTAGTTGCATTTAACAAGAACCTCAAAATGAGTTCTAAAATCTGTCCTCCAGGTCTAGGGCCATCCTTGATTCCTATCAAACACTAGCATTCACCAAGTTGTGGATATTCTTTCCAGGGCGTCCAGCCCAGGTTTTAAAACACTCCCAAAATAGTATTTAGAACGTGTTCGAATGTTGAGATCCTTGCTATCAAAGTATGTGTAACTTGAGGCACACATTTGTTATGAATTTGGGTCTATTTCCAGATATGCTCCATCATCTTCTTTTTGAAACAAAGAAATAAAATAAAGAATAATAACAAGAACACGAGACGATGCGTATGGAAAACTCCAAAATGTACAAATATATAGATTTATCTACTATGTAAAAAGTCGTTACAATCACACACAATATATCTCGTACCCAAACACATAGAACACTTTCACCCAGGCTTTACTCAATCGGTGTAATTTTCTTACGTGCAATATTTAAGCTACACAAGAAAAAGGATGTTCCTCAACAAGTCTCCCCCTCACAAACTAAAATTGTGTCCCTCTGCCATGCAAAAGAGAAGCAGACAAAGGGTTTAACAGTTGATATACCTTATCAAGAATCAAAGATAAGATCTTTTAGTAGTATAATCTGATCAATGTGGACCTAAAAAATCATTAACACTGATGATCACCAGCTAATATATGATCAAATCAGACGGTCTGGATACATTCTGGCCCTGCTGCAAGTATTAGTCAAACAGAAGTAATTGAACATTGTAACTGTCCAATGACAGAAAATCAAGTGGTTTTTTGGAGACAAACTGTTTAAACTATTAGAATTTTTGGACCTGAATGAAATGAAAAAAGATTATAAGGGGAAAATCCAAAAATGGTGGGAGCCTGGTATACAATAATGCAATGGAAAGTAGGTTTATCTGAAATTCAAGATGTGACTAACTGAAACACCACCTTCACAATATTCCCCCTTTTAAGTGACAAGGTCTAAAAGTAGATAGATAGAGATACAGATTGATAGATAGAGAGAGCTGTGGATGATAATTTTTGCCTGCTTCCATTTTTTGCTTGAGTGCTACTTGTATGGCAAGTTTTATGAAGCTTATCGCTATGTGTCTCGTTGGCCAACCTTGACTCATATTATTTTGAGGTTATATCTAGGTTTTGTTTGATTTTGATTAAAATTTTGATAAAAATTGAAATTAAAAGTCAAGAATTAAGAACATGTTCGGAAGATTTTATCGACTTTTCAACTATATATTTTATCAACTTTTATCAAAATTATAAAAAAAAAATTTGATTTTTGACAAAATCAAACGGGCATGTAGTATTTAGAATTTGCCTAGAGACCACTCTCTGAGATATTATTGTATCAAATTATTGGGGGAAATGTGATTTTTTTAGTTGAAATCTTATAAAAGAAATATCAAATTGGAAATTTTTTTTTTTTTTTTTTTTTTTTGGGGTTACAAATTGCATGGAATTATTTAGCAAAAATGAGAACACACAAAAGCCAGGAGACAAGGGTACAGCAGAAATGCCAAGAACTTTTTTCTATAGAAAAATAATTAAGTATTGAAGAAGACTTAAAACCTGACTTCCCATGTGCAAATATAAACATAAACAAAAAAATAAGACTATCGATATTGATTAATCATTTTATAATTAAGAGTTTCTTTTAAACTCTTTTTTTCTTAAACTCATTTTCAACCTTATATTTTATGGAATTCACGATTTTTATCAATTTTTCAACTACACATTTTATCAAAATCTCCTAAAAAGATACTTTTAAACTCCACTAAACAATCACTAAGTTTTCTTCTAATTACAACTAGAGGTGCCAATCTGAGTCAGGCGGGCCGGGTCGGCCCGCATTCGATGAAGCTAGGTGACGGCCCGCGTTAGAAAAAACCTGCGTCACGGTGGGTTGCAGACCGGGTCAACTCTGCCCACGAAAATTGAATATGAGCCCGACCCACCCGTCGACTTATCCGGGTTGAGCCCATATGGGCTGCGATTCGACCTGTATGAGTAAAAAATTAATTTTTTTTGAAATTACTATAAAAATTTACTAACTTATTGTACTTAAAAAAATGTTTACATTTATAGCAAAAAATGTGTTAAATTACTAAATAAAAAATAAATAACAATATTTACATTTTTTTTAATTATCAAACGAGTCAACAGTTGAACCGCTCGGGTCGATCACGCTAGGGGTTAGCAGTTCAGCGTCATCAACCCGTGACCAGCCTGCCAGGGGTTGGCAGTTCATCGTCCTCAGTCCGTGATCGACCCATCTGGTTACAGGTTGAGACGAGTGAGGAGTGGGCCAATGCGGATTCGATCGACCCGCCCATCTTGACACTTCTAATTACAAGGGAAAAATCATGGTATGATTTATTTAAGTCTAATTGTACATTGTAAATTGTAAATGTTAGTTTATTTCTAGAGGGATGTCAAGAGAATAAAGGATAGGAATAATTTTTTTTATCTTGTATGGATAATCTATTCATCATGGGCGTATTGAACAAGAAAATGATGGGCCATCCCTACTGCCACTGCCACCGCCTGCCAACTATCGTAACCATCCTTTGCCGCTCAACTAATATTTTGTCTCTTTTAATTTTTTTATTTACTTTTTTTTGTTTAATTAAGAATAATTGTATAATTGTCTTTTTTTTTTTTTTTTTTTTTATTATCAAAAATTGACTTTTTAAAAGTGATTTTTTTTCGTTCTTTTACTTAGTTGAACCAAACAAGATAATAATAAATATGCTATCCGAATAGCTCTTATCCATATTTGGCTTTTTTTCATTTTGACCCTCAAAGTAAAATACATATTACAACTTAATTCTGATCAATTATAAATATTACAATTTGATCCTTAATTTTTCGTGGAGTCAAAAGGGGGACCAATCGAATTCATTTAACTCAAGCTCCAATATAGCCAACTCTTGAACAATTAAGATTTACTAACTTAACTGAATGTAGTCTATTTTTCAATGATTGGAGACACTGTTGTCCAGAAAAAAGGTAGGGGACGGAAGCGCAAATAAACTCAAAAGTTGATAATGTTCGATGTAATTTACCCTATTAATTAATATCCCATATTGAATCATACAATACAAAGTCCGTGTATTTTAATGCATCGAACTATATACGACCCGGATTTTCACAACCTCGACAAGTTCTGAAGTGCCAGTCAAAGGCGCTATCGCATATCCCGGGGTGATTATCATCACCTGCTTGAGTAATATATCCAGTCCTACCAAAGAATAATGAACACTCTTGAACTGGATACTTGTACACAAAATGAAATTATTTGTCTATCAATTTCCTTTTAAAATATTATCTTTTAGATGGAATGGGTCAATGTTGTAAGGGAAACAGTTTACATTATGAACAAAAAGCTAAAACCCACAGTTTGGCCTGTTTCTGTTCCTGCCTCGGTTGATAATGGAGTGCTGGAAGATTCAATGACCTCTTTGCCACCTTACAGGTCAACAAATTGCACAAATGCTGTGTGGGACTTGGTCTACCAGTCTACCTTGATCTTTACACTTTGTTTGGGCATCAAGTTCCAGACAAAACACTTATAAGCATGTCATGTTTGGCTGTGTTGAAATTACTTTTTTAAGTGCTTATTATAAATTGTGGATCTTATGAAATGTGTAGATAATAAGTGGATAGTAAGTTATGTGTGTATGGATTTTGACAAGTTTCATCAGCTTAAATTATACTTTAAACTTAACCAAACAAGTTGTATATTCTAACGAAGCACTACTGTTCAGAATATTTTTTTAAAAAAAGGTTAAATTTTATTTGTTGTTCCATATGTGTTATTCAGTATTGCGTACCAAACATGATCTTATTACGTGTTTAACAAATTAAAGAAAAATTTCTTTCGTTGCACTATTCAATTCATTAGAATATATAAATCAACTACAATTTTTGTAGCTACAACATGTAATATTAATTTTAGTTTACTATCTCGTATGACACTACGTTCCACTTAAATACAACATAAGAATTGACAAATTTTTATGTAACTCCTTTATCTTCTATCTAGACTTGAGATAGTTGTAGTATGCAATATTGTTTGCTATCATACATGCATCTAACAATATTGATTAGGTTAAAAAAATTGCTAAAGTGATATACTTATGATGAATAGTACTAAGTAGACAGTATTAAGATATAGTGCAAATACTTATCCGATCTAAATTCACATCCTTACTTCGTAATTATGTTATCCAATTAGCTTAAAAAATATAGTGCAAATAATATATATTTTTTGAATAAAAATGTTATTCGCTCTTTAATCCACTCTAATATATCTAATCTGATTTTATACTGAATTATTTATACAGTCTAATTCAGTGTACTAAATACATTCCAAATGCATATTTACAACATTATGCAGGGAGCAATGGCTTTATGTTTATACAGCCTTTACGTGTAGGCTATAAGAATTCAGCACAATGAGTAATAAAGAAGAATCACATATCGATTATGAGTGATACATGGAAATATATACAATTACATAGCATACAAGATCCACACTTTAGGCCTAATTACATGCTAGTCAAATAAACAATTATGGATGGTATATACATTTACTGCTAATTGTTTTTCTTCCTAATATATACATTTATTGTTAATTGGGTAATTGTTTTCCTTCCTAATATAGGCCATGTTGGGAAACAGGCCAACAATGCTAATTTTTTTAGTTTCCTGGTTTACACAGATTTTAAGGATTTGGATAATTTATGGTTGCAGGTACAGGCTCATATTGATTTTTGTCTCCTCACTCTGAATCATAACTTGCCTTCTTATGCATGTTAACATCTGCTAGTATTTAACAGGTCGGGATGGAATCAATAAGAGAGTCCATGTTTAGATCTAGTTGACTAGTTGTACTAACTTTTCTGATTCACCCCCAACATTGTGTGCGTGATTGACTGTCGTTGATCAGTTTATGGATATCAAACGAACCTCCCACAATGCATAGCTTCCGTACATTAAATGTACTGGAAAAAAATAAAAAAATATTCGACGTGTTGAAATCAAGGGTTAAAACGGCATGGATGGCAGTGTCCGGCAATAAGGGCCATGACCTGAGGCCTGTCTGCCCTTTTTACACCTCTAGCCTTAACACGAGTACTTGATTGGCTCATAAAATTCTAGTTGTTATTGATGTAAACTGGATTACAACTAACAAATTTCATAATTCACACTCAGCTAGCTAAATACACTATGTTACAGGGTAATGCACCTTGAACCAAGAAGGGAGCTAGGGAACTCTGCAGTTTGGCAGATTTCAACTTTTCTATGTCTGCACTAGTTTTTTCCTATGCAAAACACTGGTGGTTACAGATTCTATATTTATTGTCAATCTACAAAATTTTCTGAAGAGAAGAAAAGCTACAAGTCAGTTTCAATGATTAGTTCAGCAGCTGAGTCCATCATACGGACTCCACCAACTCCGAGCAAAGCAAGAGCGAGCTTCTCCTCATTCCACTGCCTCAGCCCCCGACTTAGTCTTGTCAACACCTCGACATCGACCTCAAATATCCATGCTGGTGTGCATCTGACTATCAAACTCAAGAAACAGGAGACGTATGCACGCCAAGTGGCTGGATCACAACCAAGTGATATCTGTCCATCAATGGCATTAGCCATAAATTTCATGTGGCATCCAAGAGCTTCCAGACGATGCCTCGAACCTGATGATGACGAGTTCACACCCCATATAAACATTCCAGAAAGTCCGGCTAGATATGCTAGCGCGTACCCTTTGAGCATTGGAAAGATTCCACTTGACTCCCCTTGTTGTTCGGACTGATGAATGGACATAAACCAAGATGGAAGAGTTTCTTTTATTAACGACTGCAAGAGCCCCGGGCCACCAGTTAAGAAAATTAAAGAAGCCCCCAAAGAAGCTGCTAGTTTCACTTTAGTTATAGCTGCAGCAAGTGAGAAGTGCCCGTATCTCGTTCCATTTTTGGCTTTCTTTGGCTTTTCAAACCTCTCTCGAAGCCCACTATGTGCTATGTCTTTCACTGTGTGCATCAATATTGAAATTATCTCCTCTCTTAAAAACATAATGTCCCTAATTGATCGGTAAACGCGTAGATACAGAATCCCGGGTGCAACGGGAGAGATCCCACCTTTAAAATGCGATCCAAATCCATGGCCAAGAAGCGCTCCAATGCCACCATTGCTTGAGAAGCAGGTACTGCTCAAACCAAGGGTGGAGCTGAAGCAGCTTTTAAGAAGCTGAATTACAGCATCGTTGTTGTGGAGGAAGACAGTACGAGAGGCAGAAAAAACGAGGAAGTCGCTCCAACGTTTCACTTTTTGGATCCACAAGGAAGCCACTATCGGCATGCATGGCCACGGGCAACCTGCTGCGAGTGACTCCAAAGCTGGGCCCGCCAGATCAAGAAAACGCTGCGAGGCTTTATCGAGTTTATATGTTATTGTAAGGCTGACAAATGCAGCCAATGGTAATGGAAGCACAGCCGGAGAACTTTCTCCTACAGAAAGATAAATTTTGCAAGATAATGAAGTATCAGGATAAAAAATAATAATAATGAAATGGAGATTTACAAGTTAGAAACTAGAAGTAAAAAAGACACAAAGAAAGCATCTATAACATTTATTTTGAATACATATATGTTACACAGAAATACCCTTCCAAGGATGCACAAAATCTGTTTTATCAAAGTAAAGGGTCCAAGGCATGATTCCCTTAGAGCATCTTTGGCTGAGCTTAAAACAAACTAAAAGTTACTTTTAAGTAGTTGTTTCCATGGATATGTTAATTACTTTTAAGAAAAAATAAGTTACTTATTTTGAAAGTAACGCTAACCTTATTGTCAAAATAAGTAACATACTTATTTCCAACCTTCAGCAACCAGTTTACGCTTAGATTGTTATTTTATGGACATGCATGTTTTCAAAATAAAAACAAACCTGTAGCAAGACTAGGGACATCAACACCAGTAGCAGCTAGTAATTTCTTTATCTGTTCCTCAACTTCGGAGAGATTCGCAGCGGGACTGGGCCAATCTGTTCCATTCATAAAAACAGATTTCCAAACACCACGAGTTACTTCAGCTGAAAAATAACTTACAATGGTTGCCAAAGTAGCCGGAAGATAATCAGCTAAGTCTTTTAGTCCTGTAATGAAACAATATCAAAATATAAGCAGAAGACTACCAGCACATTGTTCACTCCAAGCAATATATATATTAAGGATATACGTGATTCTCCTTCCATCAACTTAACCATACAAGTGACAATTTTTTTGCTGTGAAGCAAATCAAATATCTTAATGAAGTCCAAATGCACATCAAATTAACCTGTGCAGAGTTCACGGGGAGACAATCTTCCATGGGCACATGCTGTTAGAGCAGCATCTGCCACAAATGGAACAGCTTCAAGAATATCCCAAGCAGGTAATTTAGGCCATAAATTGTCTTCACTTCCAGCTCCAGAAGAACTACTGCTTCCTGATGAAATAGAAATCACAAATGGGCTTCCTCTATTGATTTTTCTGAACATCATGTTGAGCAATGTATCGACTGTTTGATGGACAGGAGTCCCATTGACAAGACCAGAGAGGGGTGAAGCGATGCATGCCAAATGTTGTCTGTACCATGCTTTAAGTTTCGGAAATGAGTCTACAAATATAGGTTTAGGAGACGAAAAATTTGCAACTCTTGCAAGTCTCCTTCTATTCCGATCCTTGAGTATGTTTTCGGAAGATACAAGAAGGGAATTCCGCACTAATAGGAGGTATTCGGGAGTGAGTTGGGATCCGACTGGAGGCACATCTCCAGCTCCATATTCAATTGGAAGATGATTAAACCTCCAAAGCTTTAGAAGAAGAGCGAATGCATTCGAAAATACAGCATGGGCAGATATCTCTTCTCCTGTTGTCAGAGTCCACGAGATGTTAGGAACACACGACCCAAACACCTCACAGATAGTCATTAATGAACCAGCGAGCTGCGGTACCTGGAAAAAGTTGACAATATTGGTATAAACTTTCCAGCAAGGTCATGGTAACTTCCTATTCCTCTTACTTTTCATAACATTTTTCTCTCAGAAACTCACGGCTTAATTGTATAAAAAACCAAAACACAAGTAATGGCTGCTCTTCAAATGTCACTAATCGAAGAAAAGAGACTTGAGCAAAAATATTATAAATAACTTATGTCCCGTCTTAGGACCTTGCTTTGTGACACTTCAAATGTATCACTGTCAGCATCTGTAAACCATAAATCATTTAACCAAATAAATTCAAGAACAACCACTTGTTTTATAAGAAAGACGTGTCGTATAATTTGAACAATTTCCATACACTGGACTAGTGAATACAGAGGGTACCCTCAGTAATCCAAGCACTGAGCTACATGCATGAAACTATCTTTCTCATGCCTATGAAAGAAAAAATTTGGCTTTGTAAAACTGAACTTACCAAACCATGTAGTGAGAAAATCTGGACACAGTCAATGGGTGCTATCCCAACAAGGAGGACGTTCAGCATGGGAGCACAGTGTATCAAATAGCTGTCACTCCCAGAATATTCAGCAGGAACTGGCGGAGACAATAATCTAGTTATAAAATAAACAGTGTGTTCCTGCATGATCATGAGCTAAACACAATTAGATAACTACACCAAACAATAGAAAACATGCAAATTTGATAAAATTGAATATATAGTAAAACTAGTTTGGGAAAAGGATTCCTAGTAAAGCTTAGTGGAAACCTTTAAAAAAAAAATTATAAATTCTTGTTACCTGGATATTCCATCCACGAATCAAGGAGGACCCAGTTAGAATCGTGGCAGCAGCTATCCTTTCGTCATCGGATCCTTTGACTGCAATCTCGAAGAGGTTCTCGATCTCTGCTAAGCTTCCATGACATCCATGAGCTTAAATTCAGTTGCTTTACTCTTTTCAAAATCAATAAAAAAGAGTATCTGATATACCTGGCTTAAGGAAACAAAAAGGTTCAACTGAAGACCAGGCCACAATCTAGTAATACAGAATGGACTCATATGGTTATTGACAGCAACCTAATGCATCTACGGAGCCACTGCTTACAAGTGAAAGTATCTTAACATTAGGCTGGAAGCAGAAGCCTTTAATGTTGCTATAATTTGTTATATTTTTTGTTGGTTGATCTTAAATATGGTTCTCAAGGCTGATTATTTGCATGTGATAGCCTACATCACTTGGAGATTTGTCTAGTAATCCATCACACCCCCACCCAATTAGAGTATTTTGAATATCACTGTGCAACAATCTCCTAGCTATTACCAGCGTCTCATCAATCATTGAGTAATATACTCCCCAATGGACAATAATGCTTGACATAAAACTCTCCACGATAAAGTTGTAGATTGAGACTGAATCTCTAACAATCAATAGAAAAAGTTCACTGAGGTCATTGCATGCCTACCTTGAAGCAGGAGTTAAAGCTAAAGCATTGATCATTATTGGAGTAAGAGACGACCCCTTCATGAATGATGACCAACCAGGTACGTGAGTGGGAACATTGTGAGGCAGTTGGTTGATGCGTCCATTTACGTAACCCGGCCAGAAATAAGCCGATGTGTCCAATAGATTTCTGGCAATGCATGCCTCAACTATTAAATGATGTAGGTTACCAGCTGCCAAAACAAAACAGGAACTAATTACATAACAAATGGAGAATAAAACCGTAAAACTTCAAACTTCCAGTTTCAAGGCATTAACCTCACCACCGGAAGGAATAATTTGATTTATAGTTCCACTTTTTAGGTGTTTACACAGTGATATGTATAAAAAGTACTCTACAGATTTCTAGATCCATTAACCCAAGTTGTTTGAAGAATCAGGCGTGAATCAAAAAGCTTTACACATAAAATGATTTACCATTCACCAAAACACCATTATGCTAGAGTTCCAGAAAATCCATCTTCTCAGTCCAACTTTTGGCTGCATGTTGGTGAATGAGGATCAAATGTTCTCTTTTTATTTGTTACTTCTTTTGTTAAAAAATGAGGTATAGGTATAAGTTTTTACTTAGAACAAAATAGAGTTGGAGAGGTACTTACAGCAGTTAATTGGCATTTCGGTAATGCTGATGCACTCAAAGTATGCACTGTCGACATTGATGCCTGATGTGAACATCATTGCTTTTGCAGCAGCCTGATTGGCTGCAGGGATAACTGATTGAGGAGGAGTTAGCAAGCTCTGATAATCACATAGATTCTGTAGACTAGATATCAAATCCATGCGACGCTTCCCGGGAACTTGATGTTTGCTGACCATGCCGCATGCAATCTCATCGGTCGAGGCACTTTCTTCTTCCTCAACAAGATCAGCTACTACAAGAGTTGTGATTGACAATAACATGCACATGCAAGAATCTAGGCGGGGCATAGGTCCCTCGATGGGATCCCGTTCCTGGAATTCAAATGTTATCAGTTATCAAGAACAACAATGACTGTCCTGTCTAATACTAGATGGTATCAAGGAGAAGTAGCTAAAATTTTGTTTATTACATTGTTCAGCCTGTATAATACTGCCCACCAAACACGCACTAAAGGTTAGTAGCAGAGCTTGGTACTTACCCTCTGAACAAGGCGTAGAGCAGCCATCCAAAGTCCCAAAAAGACTTCATGCCAAGAGGTTGCATTAAATGCTTGAAGGGATTTGACTAAACCTACAAATAAAAATCACAGATTCCATTCTGTAATGTGTATATATTTATATCCCTTTCTTAATATTTTTTCTTAAAAAGTTAAGTTAAGGGCTATAAAATGACTTTACCAGTAATGATTTCAACTGCACTGGCTGCATTAACCTGTGAACCATCCATTGCATCTTCTAGAACCATATCAAGAGGAAGCCAAAGAGTAGAACGACTAGCCACTAGAAAAAGACCGGCAGAAGTACCCAAAGGCCTGGATTGTTCTACAGCATGGAGCTCTTGAGGGGAACTTCCCTGGATATGCTGAGACAGAATTTTGCAACTATCTGTTATCAACTGTTGAAAAACCTCACGTATCATAACTTTTGAATTTCTCAAAGCCAATGAATTTTCCACAAGCAATTGCATTCGCTGGATAAATCTTCCCCAGTGAGCCGACCTGATGAAGGGGCAAAAAAAATCATTATTCAATCATCTCTCTCAGAAAAATTTAAGAACAAGACTGATGAATCAAGTGAAATGAAGATTATGGATAAAGTCAGAAGGAAATATGAGGAATACAATTATGGACTCCTCTCAAAGTAAAGGCAGATGTACAGTTTGTTTTGATTTTACATTATTTATTCGAGTGTTGACACTAAACTCGAATGGAACAATTGTATCCAGTAAAATAATCTAAATGTGTGGTTGACGGAAGTGCGCAAAGTTACGATCAATGTCCAGTCACCTCCACTTCGGCACGTGTAGAAAACACAAAGATTAAGCACATGTTTGGATATGCTTAAATTATTATTTCATCTCGTCAAACTGGTTAAACATACTTTTTATTCACACATTTTATAGGACCCACAACTTACAACTCGCTTTTTATCCACACATTCACCAACAACTTATAATATAAGCACTTAAAAAATAATTTCAGCACTACCAAGTATGCGCTAAATAAAACACGGAACTTTGAAAATAAACTTCTAAAAAGGACTGAAGTTCTGACATGTTTTGGCGTGCCAAGTAAAGAATCCTGGAAGTTACTTTATTTTGAATAAACTGCCCAATCAACTCTACTGACATGATGGTATTAAGAGTCAGCAATCTCTTTTTATGTTCAATCCTCTTCTCGTCATAATTGTTAGGGCTATCTACTTCCATTTCTTGAGGTTTGGTAGGCCATACAGAATTTTTCTCTGGTGTAAGATGCAGCAGTCCATCATCATCTAGTGATGCATCGACTAACTGCCAAATAATGGAAAAGACGAACAGAACCAAAAGAGCACCAGCTTTGTTGGCTGGCATGCCAAATATCGGAGAGAAATGGAGGATGGCGGCTAAGGAATTCATGATCCTGCAAGACAACATGATAACAAAAATACAGTCAATTTAGATCAAATTCCACAGATATATATCAAGAGTTGAAGAAGCAAGTCAACCAATTATCTTGGTTGAAATTAATGGTAAGCAGAAATGATAAAATGAACAAAAAGGAAGTCTTCAATCAATATGTTTAAGGTAGTCCAATATGTTAAGGGATAAGTCCACATCGATTGTATAATGAAACTATAACCAACATATAAGGGTTTGGGCTACTCCTGTTAACAAAGTTGATCTTTTAAAATGGAACGTATAAGAGTCGATTAAGTTCAAATGAGCAACTCGGTCTAAAGCTCAAATGAGCAACTCGAATTCCAAGATTGACATGTTCAAACGAGCCACCATCTTGCAGAGCATGTTAATGGATAAATTCCACATCAATTAATTATCGAATCTATAACCAATATATAAGAGTTTGTGTCACTCCTCTTAACAAGGTTGACATTTTAAGATAAAACTCCAAGTTTTAATACAATATATAGAATAGTATAAGATAGAAAAAACGTAAGTACACATACACCAAAAAATAAAAAAGCACCAAGGAAAATCAAGTGCTCACTTATAATAGTTATTACTTGTTTGCCATAGCTTAACTTATAATTTAAGGTGGTCAAACATACTTTTTATTCACACATTTCGTAGGACCTAGAACTTACTACTAATTTATTATTCACACATTCCATATGACCTACAACTTATAAACACTTAAAAAATAATTTTAACACCATTAACATGCGCTTATTAACATGCGCTTAGACAAAAGACATAGCATAAAAAAGAGAGAACCTAAGTCAATTATTGATGGTAGAAATTAAAACCATGTTGACAAAAACTAAGTACTCACTTCTCATCGGTCGGCAAGTTTGTATATTCTTTAAGTGCAAAAGCATGCCGCTTAATGAGTTCCATATAAAGTCGAAATGCTGTTGGATAAGAACGCCTATATGGAATTACCCTGGAAAAGGTTAAGAAACAGTGAATGCAATGAAATATTGTGCGATGTATGTGAAATGAAGACAGAAAAGAAAGAGATGTTCTTCAATGAAGACTTGCCACCACAGAATCGAGACTCGCCATCTATTTCAAATACTTTGGCAAACATTAAGTCTCTGTATTAATCAATAGCGACTTACTAGAAGATATCATTCGGAAAATATACATTCGTCTTAGAAAAAGAACAAATAGTGACACCTCTGGAAAGATAAGAACAATCACTACATGCCAACAAGAAAAACATAAACACACATAAAAATTGGCCATATCACCTTTCAAAAGATACCCGAGATCATTTGATTAAACAGAAGGTATACAGTTATAAAATATTCATTTCTAAAATATTGATGAACAAAGATTAACACTAAAAGTTCAGATCACATAGACAGGCTGAAGGTATGAATTCAATTCCAGAAATAGGCAGCTTTCAATCATTTACCAACAATTTTCATATGGGACCCACAAACTGAAAAGGAAATTAAAATGACATCAATAAAGAGAGTTGTTATAAAACACTCGGACACCATCATCTATCAATAACTAAAAAGTAGCTAAACTCAATTACAACTACTACCATAGTACAAATGCACGGAGAAAACAGGTTACAAAGCAGATTTCCAAGAACAAGTGGAACTAAAGATTGATTTTTGAATCAACCCACATGTTAAAACTTGTTTCCCAAAGAAAAATAAAAAAAAAGGTCAAAAGAATCATCAACAGGGCGAAAAAGAGCTAGACTCGTGGAGAGCAAGCAAAAAGATTTGGAACTTCAAAACAAACCGATATATTACAAACTCTGTTATGGATTAAACCCCCTAATTTCGAGAGGTATTTAATCAGAAAACAGGCTACGTCCTCCTCACGCCGCTCTTTCGCATAGAAAGAGCCCGTCGATCGAGGGGACAAGTGTGCCAAGTGATTAGACTCTTCAACAAACTCAAGATGAGCCAAAAGAAACACGAAAAGATTGTAAAATATGAAGGAAAAAAAAAACAAAAACAGAGAAGAGGAACCTTATTGAGAGCAGGCCAAGAACAAGCGGAGCAGGCACAATCTTGAGAGCCAAGGCTTTCTCCAAGAACTTCCATGCAATAGGCACATTGTTTTCCCAACAAATGTGGTGTACCAAAAGGTTGGCTAGTTCAAGAGAAGGCAAAGACACCCCAGCAGAATTCAAGTTTGAAGAAACTTGGATTGCCCACAAAAATGGGTCACTGCCCTTTTCTTGGGCCACTTTGGTTAGCTCCAAAACACTGTCCAATGGGCTGTAGTGCACCTGCCTGTCCACCTCCATTACTACTCTCACAGGGTCATCATCCTCTCTGGATTTTGTGCAATAAATTCAAACAACTGCGTGTGTGTGTGTGTATTTTGGAAGTGGGTGGCGGGAGAGGTGGTCCTGTGGAGGCTGGTAATGGTTTGGAATGAACATAAGGGGGCTATGTAGACGTCGATTTTGATCTTAAATTTTGCAAGTCAAACTCAAATGTGGGCTTAACAGTTTAGATGAAATCTATTTTTAACAAGAAAAGTATTGAAGTGAGGGACAGGCTACAGAGATGCTATTCTTATAAATATATATTTTTTTTTAGGTAACTAGGTATTCTAGTTTTGTTAAATTAAGTCCCGGACTTTCAAGACTTTTGCCCATACCATGGAGGAGGTAAATAGTGAGTTATGTCTAATTGGTTCCAGATTCTCCTCATTAGACTATACACTTTTGCGCACAAAGAGTCGTCCTTAAAGTGATTGTTCTATACCGAATAAAATCCAGCTACAGGTTCCCACTAGGATTCGAACTTCTACCCTGCCGCTGGAAACAAGTCTTATGTTGATTGTTCCACCAGTTGAAGTATGCCGGGGCTGCTATTCTAATATTTTGCTTAGATAGATCATGTTTTGTTAAGGTTTATTTAAATGTTTTCCTAATCAATAATATGCATCCCACTAATGCGGTACCATGTTTATTTAAAAATAAAAACAAAAACAAAATAAGAATTGCATTAAGATCATGTTTCAAAGCAGTATTTAACGGGCGATAAAATATTATGAACAAGAATTTAATTTATTTATTTATATACTTATTTATGTAGGTTAAATATCCACTCAACATATTTTAACTTGGTATCGTTTGAAGTATAATGTTTGACACGTAGAAGATAATATTTCGAAATCAAATTACATCTTTGAAAGGGGCATTGTGTTTGTTTAGCGATGTTGAGTGAAAGCTATTACACAAAATTTATATTAATGATGTTTATAAGAGTTCAAATTGTGTGACAGAAGTTTTTCATTTGATTGAACATGTTCTATATTAAAAGTAGTACAACTATTATTCGTTAATTATTTTTTCACTTATTATGTTATGTTAGACTCTCTTTTTAATGAGAATTAATTCCAAGAAAATGATACATTTGTGACATTTTTTTTGTGACGACAAATATTTGTTGAAAATGTTTATTGAAGTCAATGAGCTTATTAGATGTTTGTAGAAAATAGTCTATCTATCAGATTTTTTTTTATGAAAATTCATTTAAGACGTCTAGTCTACTGATTTGTTTAAAGTTAATTGTCATTGTTTATTTCAAGTGTGCACGATCGATTGAAAAGATATAAATAACAAAGTCAGGACGCACATGCATTGTGAGTGATAATATTACACTTATTGATTGATCGAATTGTTGTAATTTATATTTATTTAACTATATTAACATATCAGATAACGCATCTTATCGACCCAATCAAATCCAAAACAACAATTGCATTTGCAAGAGGATTACATCTTTTCATGACAAAAATCTTAGAAGGTCTAATGTATTTAACCCATGATTAAAAAAGGAAATTAGGTAAAATTAGGGCTTGTTCGGTAGAATTTTTTTGGGGGGAAAATGGGTTTTTTTGGTTATTTTTTGACTTTTTGACTTTTTTATAGTGTAAAAAAGACTGAAAAATCAAAAATTGTAGGCAAAAAAATAAATTTTTTAAGAAAAAAACTCTACCGAACATACTCTTAACTTAATAATCATATCATATACCCTGTGAGGATGAAAACTGAAAAGTTAAAAAGAAAAACTCATAATTATTTGGGCACTATAAGCTACCCATTCCATGGCCCACCAGCAAAATCCTGGATCCAGCAGTCATCTTTTCACTGGACAATTAGGTATTATACCTATAAAATATGGATTAAAATACATTAAACTCCAGTTAGTTGCTGATCAATAGACTTTAACCATCTTTTAGTTAATACATCATCTCTATCTCTCTATGTGTGTGTGTTTGTATGTATGAATGTGTATGTAGGCACGCATGGGCACAGAACCATGTCGTGTGCCATTCGATAGCCTTCGAGATAAGATGCACACAACAAAGCATTGCTTGCGATTGCAATACATCGAGGTAACAAGGCATAGTATTTATAAGAGTGTTCATAAATTAATTGGTGGGTTGATAATGTTGACTCTTGATATTATCTACTTATTTTGTTAAATTACGTCGCACACGACCTATGGTTCCGTTTGACAAGGATTACAAATTAAAAATGGTATATTTCAACCGTATTTTTTGACTTTTCAAACTAATTTTAACATGAAATGTCCATATTATCCTTAAACAACAAAATGTCATTTCAAAGTAGAAAATACAATTTTGTCATTTTATATTAAGTGATTTGAAAAGTCAACAATTTCGACTTAAATAAACCAATATTAATTTATAAGTTGGTTTATAATATATGTCAAACGGAATATTAAAAAGGGATAGACAATTGCTAAGGCACATGGTATCAAACTATATTAGGGTCACATACATGCTTGAGCAGAAGAGCTAGCTTATGAAATTTTTGGAAACTTTTGACCACACTTGTATGGAAGTGAACCCTATGTTAGAAGTTTAATAAAGGTTTTGAACAAAATATTCGAAAACTTTAAATAAGAATTTTATATTGTTGTGACTTTTATTTCGGACTTCGATTAATGATTACCGTGGATTGTACTAAAACAAATTATTGAATATATCAAAATAAATTATATTTTATTGTACAATATTTCACCAAGGTTCGCATTCTATTATTATTATTTTTTTCAAAAATAGTAATTTTTAGGTGTCGTTACATATCTTATGTTTCTCGTTTTTGTACAACCTAGTATGTATATATATGTATGTATATGTGGGTGTATGTGTATCTATGTGTGTATAGATGAGATGTATGTGTGGAGAATTATTTTCAAGAAAAAAAGAAAAATAATATCAATAACTAGTGGTTAGGGGTAGGTAGAGATGATGACATGGTGATGTCCCTATCAAAAGTTGGCCCTTGTGATGTATATTATTAAAAAGCAAATTTTTAATTATCTATAACTTGTGTCAATGAGGGCAAGTATGGTCAGTTGTGTGACAGCGCTTTATTCTTGTTCCTTAGCTTCTACATGATGATTTCTTCGGTAGGTAAACCTAGTGACTTGGTCTTGGCCATCAATATGTCTAGAAAATGAAATTATTGTCCACAAATTTAGAGCATGTTTGGTAAAGTTTTTTTTTCAAAAAATTTATTTTTTTGCCTACAATTTTTGACTTTTCAATTTTTTTTATACTACAAAAAAAGTCAAAAAATTAAAAAGTAACAAAAAAACCCATTTTTTCTCCAAAAAAACTCTACCGAACAAGCCCTTAAAGTTTCTTATATAATTTATTGTGTCATTTTGGGTACTTATTAAAGATACGTTACAATTAAATTAATAATAATCACAACGATCTATATTAATTTTTGTGTTCGTTTCTCTATTTGAAAATATTCTGTTGAGATCTTTTTAATTTTATTATGAATTTCATTGTTATCCAATAATACAAACGTAGTGTAAGCCGGTAATGATATATATAAGACTTTTATGTCAACTTAAATTGGCATATTGTCATAAAGAAATATGTCCTGTGAAAGGGTCAAGTTGGAGATGGTAGAATGGTTAGGGTGGTTGGGAAAGTATGATGTGGATAAGAATTGATTTTTACCTAGGTTGCAACTTACAAACACTTTGTATTTTTTCAAACCTCTATCTATTTAAACTATAAAGGGATAAGTTTAATTTGACATTATCATCGTTTCTTTAATTTATAACGGATTTTATGTTGAACTTGGACATGACTCATTTTTAATCCATGTCAAGTTAAAATTCGACAATGTAATAATTTTTATGGTTTGACACTATCTATGGACCTAGCCCATATCATGTTGTGTCAAATCGACCCATATTGACCAATTATTTCTTGGAACGAAAAAAAATAAAAACAAAAATCTCCAAGAATCCCAACAACCAATTTTTTTGCCCTTTTTACAAGTAAGTCTCGTAGGTCAGAGGTTACTTATGTCTAGTTTAGAAAATTTTCAACTCATATCATAACAACTGTACTTATATAAGACATAAATTATACTATACCAACCTGATTCATCCAAAAATAGTGAAAATTTTGTTTTCAATACGTAATCCGAAATTAAAAACTTAAGCGGACAAACCTCGCTGATTTATGCAATCTGTTTAGCTAGACTCACCTACCAATTACTTAATTGTACATTGACCACCCAACAAATCAATAATTAGTCAATCATAATGGTAATCAAATGAGCTTAATTACACTTTCTAATCATATAAATAAAATTTTACTACTCATATTATGGAATTAGCTCTCCCAGTTCATAAAACCCACAAATCACATATTTTTATACACTTAAATAATACAATTTGTTGTAATTCAAATCGAAACCGGGCATATGGCACGAAAACTAGGTTTTTATGTTTTGTTATAAGAAAATTATCAATAAAATGATGGAAAAGACAAAAAAAAAAAAAAAAAAGTAGACATGAATTGCAAATGAAATGTTGATTGATTGAGCCATTCCAAAAAGAAAAAAGTTGAAAAAGAAAATCAATATTTACCACTTTTAAAGGCCAAACAAATCAAGCAATATGGCACACTACATATTGTACACAATTTTTAAGGACGGCCACCTTTTGTATATGTTGGTGGGATTACATCTACAAAATCTCGAAAATATTCTTTATCGAAAGTAAATGAACAGGAGAAAACAAATTATATGCCTCTAGAAAACAATGGAACCTTCTTTAAATGTCGTTGGCATCATACACTTAATGAAAACAACTCGGAACACTAAAAAGACTTGAATAAACCTTATACATAAGGATCCAATTCTGTCTCTGTGTATTGACATAAATATAAACTATAATTTAAGAGAGGAAGAAAAAGATGAAAACTTATCCAATCTTTATAATGAAGGAGAAATAGAGAATATTAACTTTTATCGTATATCAAACAAAGATATATTTAACTTATTTAAAGATTCTCAAACATCCTTTCAAAATGAGTTCCAATTATTGATTGATGACTCTAGGATTGGAAATACATTTGCAAAAAATTGTTACAATTTAGTAATATAATATAATATCGATAATTGCACACGTGCTTTGTTGCATCGGAATCAATCCACCACTCATTTGCATATTGCACAACAAAAAGCTTCATTAATCATGGCCACAAAGTTTTCATTGCCATCTTGTTTTGTTTCTTTGAAATAGGAAAATCCCTTTGAGATATTCTAGTTTGCCACAATTATAGCAAAATCCTTTCTTTTTGGAGTTTTTGCCTTATGAGTCATGCTTCCTCTTCTTATTATTTTTAGAAGAGTGGTGTTTTGCCTCATTGCCTCTTTTGGGCTCTTTTCCATCCTCCAACACATGCACTCTAGAGGGTCTATTCTGTTTTCAATTCCGAATTTCTCCTCTATACAGAAATGTACTCCCAATTCTTTAATCGAGAATATCCTATATCATGTGTTTAAGTCTTTTCTTATAATCTTTTCAAGAGAGTGGGATTTTGTCAATGATAAATGAAATAACAATAAATCCATCAATTTATAATACATTGCAAAATTGATTATAAATATGAATGATTTTATGAAAGTATTCGATTACCTTTCTGTAATTTACGATATTGAAAAAGATTTAGAGGCCAAGAATTTCTTACTATTGATATCCTTTGACATATGCTTAGCTTTTAAGGCATTCCAAATCTCTTTGGTAGTGAGTTTGTTGTGGTGTTGGTCAAACAAGGCATCTGATATTACGTTGCAGATATGACATTTGCATATATAATCATCTTGTTCTCATTTCTAATGCGCATGTGAATTGCCAAAGTTTTATATTACGCCTCTTTGGATTTTGGTGTGGTCACAACATAAACCACATTCAGGGTTGTAAGGAAGCAGTGACACCTAAAATGTGCTCCATCGAACTTCTCCAATTTTACGAAATCTACTGCAAAGTCTCGTAAAAAAGACCGGATGGTGCCATTCTAGAATTATGAATAACGTCTTAAGATTGTTGGTGGGACTTTCTAGCAAAATCTTGAAAACCAAAACTTGATTTCAATGCTGTCATTTTTCTTAAAACGTTATTTCTCCCTCATAAAAAGTAAATGCACAAGGAAAAGAAAATATGCTTCCAATATACAATGAAACATTCTTTGAATGTTGTCGGGATCGTGCGCTTAACGAAGATAACCTGGAACACTAAAGACTTTAATAAACCTTATACAAAAGGTTTATATTTTGTCTCAAATTGACAATATATAAACTATAATTTAAAGAGAGGAAGAAGGTGATGAAAATAACTTATGCAATCTTTATAATGAAAGAGAAATTGAGAATATCAACTTTTTTCATATATCAAACAAAGAGATGTGAATTAGATTCTCAAAAATCCTTTCAAAATTAGTTACAACTATTGATTGGTGAATGTCGGATATTAAATACTTCATAAACAACTGGAAAATTTGAATTACAATAGCCAAAAATTCAGCCGAAACCGAAAAGAAACATACGATGATATGCTAATTAAGGTCTATTACTACACTAAAGGACAACATTAAAAAAAGAAAAGAAATTAAAATCATGTCCATGTTGTGTACCAAACATTCCTTAAATCACTTGAATTGAAGCTGACGAAGAGTGGAAATAAGACCATTAATTTACTTGGTTATTTCTATTTCATTATCATCCTTAATCCCTTGATTAACAAAACTGATCATGTCTGGTCATTTGTAATTTAGGATTAGGATAAATTTACCTTCTCGTCATCTTGATTGTTGAGGTATTGTTGTACAAACTATATTTGCTGCTTCCATAAAATATTCGTGGTTTAACAACAAATATTCTTACAACTTAGTAATTTTCTATTTGAAAAACGGAAAAAGAATATGTATAGTTGGTTGTTTCTCTCGGTCCTTATATAATACTTACAATTCGCAATTCGTTTGTTGAATTATGAGTGAGGTTTCTCAATTTGGTCAAAAACGTCAAAAGAAAATTGTATCAATGTATTTAGAAATTAGAATTGTGTTTGGCATTTCAAAATTGTAGCATTCAACTTTACAAAAAGTAGTTATGAATTAAAATTAAAACTTATTAATATATTTCATAACCAATTGGGGATTCATTTAAATGGTCTAGTCAAACTACAACTTCATTTAAATAGCCCCCATTTAAAGAAATTTGTGTGAAAGGCCCATACATAAAAAAAATGCAAATATTAAATATCAAATGACTAATATGTTCTTGTAGATAAAAAGACATCAATGCCCAAAATCATTTGACTATTTACACAAAAGATTGCTGGGAGCCTGGGAATGCATTTACGTGAGAAAATGAGAAAAGGAAGGTGGTTGAAATTCAATGCAATGCAATGCTTCTCTTGAATGAAAATTTTCTCTTTCCATTATTAAATGTTCTAAATTAAAATCCTTACATCATATCTTTACTCATTATCATCATCTTTTCTTCATATGAAAGGTAGTTTTTTTTATGAAAAAACCCTAAAATATACATTGTTATTCCATTGAGCAAAAATTTGGTTGAAGTGAGAAATCAAAGCTTACAACATTGTTGTTGGGCATTTAGAGAAGAAGACAAGGTACGGTTAAATTTCATTATATGACTATTTTATTTCTCCTTCTTGTTAATGTATTAATGTTGTGATTTTGTTAATGGGTGTATTTGTCAAAAACGATTTTAAAGTATTTTTTTTTGTATTGATATCGTTAGAAAATGAAATATAAGTTGGCAAATACATGTCTGATTATTGTATTTGTTATTCCACTATAAATTTATATATAACGATATCAATATCGTTTTTTGAGTTTCATAACGACATTAATATCGTTACCCTTATTTGTATTATAAATACATATTGTTAGCCTTATTCCACGATGATGATATTTAAAAAATTTATGTTGAATTGCAGCTATGGACAACGTGGATATGGTATGGATATTAGTTTGTTATCCAATTGAATTTGAGTAGAATATTGAAGATACATGGACTTGGAAATATGAAGGAAAAGAGAAAGGAAAAACAACGCCTATTCATGTTTCAAGATCAATTACTTATGCAGAGTTGTATAATAAAGTTAAAGAGGAGTTGAAGATTGATTCAAGTCTATATGAAATAGAGATGGCTTGTCTTCTCCCTCTAATGTCCAATGCTCCAGCTGCACCGACTGTAATTGATTGCAACAACAATGTGAAGTGGTTCGTTTCTGTCTGCAAAGAAGCTTATCTTTGTGTTACTCGTTCGAAGAAAGATATTGAAAACCATGGAGATGTTGAAGAGAGTAGAGATGGAGAACAGTTTGGAAATACGAACATTGAGGAAGAAATAGTTCGAACTGACGATGGTGAAAATATGCTTCTAGATTGGAATGATATTCACATAATCCGAGGTAGTCCTGAAAGACTTGATGCTCATATGGCAAACGACAACGATGGTGATTTGCACACAGATGAACCCACAAGTCAGCCACATTATAATCCGACTTTGGCCGATGACAATGATTTTAATGTTCACATAGATGAACACAGTAATCAGATGGTAAGTGCTAGTTCGCTCCATTGTGGGTCATCGGTTAGAATTCCAGAAAACGAAGATATGCAAGTGAAACAGTTGTTTCCAAATAAAAAAAGCCTAATATCAACATTGCAGTTGTTGGCTGTGAAATGTCATTTTGAATTCAAAGTTAAGAAGTCAAATAAGAGCCTTTACACAGTTGTTTGTATTGAAAAAAATTGCAAGTGGCGGTTGCGGGCACACAAGATCAAAGAAAGTCCTATTTTCGAAGTTCGAAAGTACAATGGTCATCATTCTTGCTCCATGAGTGTTCGTCGTAGAGACCATAGGCATGCATCTTATTTGGTTATTGGAAAGCACATCGCCCCTAAGTATCAAGATGCTAACCGAATTTACAGACCAAGGGACATTATTAGCGATATTCGTCGAGAGTTTGGCATAACTATAAGCTATATTAAGGCGTATATGGCTAAAGCTTTTGCATCTGGATTGATCCGTGGAAAACCTCATGAGAGTTATGCGAAATTGCCATCATATTGTCATGTTTTGGAAGTGCAAAATCCTGGTACACTGACATTCATTCATACTACAGATGATGATAGATTCAAATACTTTTTTATGGCCCTGGGACCAAGCATACGTGGATTCCTCACCTCAATGCGACGGGTAATTTCTGTGGACGGAACATTCTTGAAATCGAGATACAAAGGTACTCTACTAGTTGCAACCAGGCAGGATGCAAATTTTCAAATATTTCCGCTCGCATGGGGAGTTGTTGATTTGGAGAATGATGAATCTTGGACTTGGTTCTTTCAGAAGTTGCGGTTAATAACAGGTGATACAGACGAGCTTGTCATTATTTCTGACCGCGCAACATGCATAAAAAATGGAGTTAGAAACGTGTTTGAGTTTGCTCATCATGGCAATTGTATATATCACTTGCAAAAAAACTTGAAGTCTAATTTTCCACGGTGTGATCTTGCAACTTTGTTCACGGAAACGGCAGAGGCCTATACTATTACAGATTTTGAGTCCAATATGGCTGCACTGTGCAGTAAGAAGGAGGGCATTAAAGAGTACTTAGTAAAAGAAGATTTCCACTATTGGGCAAGAGCACATTGTCATGGGATACGGTAATATATAATGACCACGAACAATGCAGAGTCGCTTAATAGTTTGTTAAAGAGTGCTAGAGAATTTCCAATACTTGGTTTGATTGAGTATATCTGAGAGACACTGCAAAGGTGGTTTTATGAAAGACATGTTGAAGCAGAAAAATGTGTAACCCATCTCACCCCATCTTTAGAGAAGAAGATGTGCACTAAGTATAATGAGTCAAATGGGTTGGAGGTTCATCAAGTCTCCCCGGACATGTATCAGGTTAGTGACAACCTAGAACACCATTTTGTGAACTTGGAGGAAAGGACATGTACCTGTAGGAAATTTGATTTGGACAGGTTTCCTTGCATGCATGCAATTGCTAGTGTAAGGTTTATAGGAAATGACGGTTACAAGCTATGCAGCCCCTATTATACTAGTTCTTGTTGGAAGCAAGTCTATTCTGAATTTGTACATCCTTTGCCAAATGAGATGGAATGGCAAATTCCTGAACATGTGATGTCTAGAAAAGTATTGCTACCATTGATAGAAAGACAAGAAGGACGACCGTCCAAAAAGAGGAAACGATCTGTTGGAGAGACACGCAAATCTCCTAGATGCAGTAAGTGTAAGAGAACTGGTCATAATCGCTCCATTTGCACGTTTGAAGCAGCTCCTAGTGGTCCATAATGATATTGTGAATTTTGATTTTATGCCTTTTGTTATTTTGGATATATCTTTCTCCCTTTTGGTTGTAACTAGTCATATCTTGCTCCATTTTGGGTGGTCATATCTTGCTCCTTTTTGTAATTGGATATATGTAGCTCCAATTTGTTGTAAATTGTTGTTCTACACTAATGCTCCATTTTGGTTGTAAATGTTTGTAATGTGATGCATAACGACTATCATATCGTTATAGTTGTAATGGAACGATATGTATATCGTTATATCAATAACATGGTTTTTTGAAATTTTTTATATTGGAACGACTTCGATATCATTATAACGATATCAATATCGTTATGTGAACGGATAACGAGTTAAATATCGTTATAACAAAGTTGAACAAATTTTGTTATAATCATATTTTGTGTATTGTAACGACTTTAATATCGTTATAACGAGATCAATATCGTTATGTCAAATAATTATACGCACAAGATATCTGTACTAGGAAGACTTTAATATCAATATAACGAGGTAAATATCGTTATAACGAGGTCAATATCGTTATGTCCAAAAAGACTTCAATATCGTTATGTAACTTGATAACGAGGTCAATATCGTTATAACGAGGTCAATATCGTTATGTGAAATAATTATACGCACAAGATATATGTACTGAAAAGACTTTAATGTCGTTATAACGAGGTCAATATCGTTATGTTGAAAAAGACTTACATTTCGTTATGTAACTAGATAACGACTTTAATATCGTTATAACGAGGTCAATATCGTTATGTTGAAAAATACTTACATTTCGTTATGTAACTGGATAACGACTTTAATATCGTTATAACGAGGTCAATATCGTTATGTCGAAAAAGACTTACATTTCGTTATGTAACTGGATAACGACTTTAATATCGTTAAAACGAGGTCGATATCGTTATGTCAAATAATTATACGCACAAGATATCTGCACTGGAAAGACTTTAATATCAATATAACGAGGTCAATATCGTTATAACAAGGTCAATATCGTTATAGTTATAATGTATATAGTAACGACTTTAATATCGTTTTGAACAAACTATAACGACTACAACATGGTTATGTTGGATGTATCATTGTTCAAGTTATATGTTATATAACGATATCTATATCGTTATATGAAAACTGAAACGATTTTGATGTCGTTATAGTTATAATTTATATAGTAACGAATTGAATATCATTTTCAACAAACTATAACGACTTCAATATCGTTATTTTGGATAAATAATTGTTCAAGTTATATGTAATATAACGATATAGATATCCTTATATGACAACTGTAACGATATTGATGTCGTGATAGTTATAATTTATATAGTAACGACTTTAATATCGTTTTCCACAAACTATAACGACTTCAATATCGTTATTTTGGATAAATAATTGTTCTCGTTATATGTAATATAACGATATCGATATCGTTATATGACAACTCTAACGATATTGATGTCGTTATAGTTATATTTAATATAATAACGACTTTAATATCGTTTTCAACGAACTATAACGACTTCAACATCGTTATTTTGGATTGACATCCATTTTGCTATCCGATGGGCTCGAATCATCATTAATTGGTAGAAACATTACTTTTAACGAAGAACCGAATAATATTGTTCAATGAAATGCCTAAATAGACTACCATAAAAGAATCTGGTGTTGTCAATAACGTTTGAAGTAATTCGGTAGGAATAAGGTAACTCTATTTGTGTTTCCTTCATTGTTCGTATGGTATTTCGTGACTAGATACCATATTTAAGACCTCCCGCATGTGTTCTAAGCATGTCCATCGTACATGGACGATCGATCCGACAAATTAGAGCGTAACGATATCGATGTCGTTATATGACAACTGTAACGATATTGATGTCGTTATAGTTATAATTTATATAGTAACGACTTTAATATCGTTTTCCATCAACTATAACGACTTCAATATCGTTATTTTGGATAAACATCCGTTTTGCTATCCGATGGGCTCGAATCATCATTAATTGGTAGAAACATTACTTTTAACGAAGAACCGAATAATATTGTTCAATGAAATGCCTATATAGACAACCATAAAAGAATCTGGTGTTGTCAACAACGTTTGAAGTAATTCGGTAGGAATAAGGTAACTCTATTTGTGTTTCCTTCATTGTTCGTATGGTATTTCGTGACTAGATACCATATTTAAGACCTCCCGCATGTGTTCTAAGCATGTCCATCGTACATGGACGGTCGATCCGGCAAATTAGAGCGTAACGATATCGATGTCGTTATATGACAACTGTAACGATATTGATGTCGTTATAGTTATAATTTATATAGTAACGACTTTAATATCGTTTTCCATCAACTATATATCGTTATTTTAGATAAATAATTGTTCAAGTTATATGTAATATAACGATATCGATATAGTTATATGACAACTGTAACGATATTGATGTCGTTATAATTATAATTTATATAGTAATGACTTTAATATCGTTTTCCAAAAACTATAACGACTTCAATATCGTTATTTTGGATAAATAATTGTTCAACTTATATGTAATATAACGATATCGATATCGTTATATGACAACTGTAACGATATTGATGTCGTTATAGTTATAATTTATATAGTAACGACTTTAATATCGTTTTCCACAAACTATAACGACTTCAATATCGTTATTTTGGATAAATAATTGTTCTCGTTATATGTAATATAACGATATCGATATCGTTATATGACAACTGTAACGATATTGATGTCGTTATAGTTATAATTTATATAGTAACGACTTTAATATCGTTATAATTTATATAGTAACGACTTTAATATCGTTATTTTGGATCTATCATTGTTCATGTTATATGTAACGATATGGATATCGTTATACTTACAATTTGTATGGTCACGCCTTTCATATCGTTTCCTATCAACTAAAATAAAAATAATGTCGTTATCTTATCAGCAAACCGATATTTTTGTCGTTATAGCTAAATAATGTATGATACCTATATCAATATCGTTTACATTGAACTCGAACAAATTGATTGTTGATCTTTACGATCCCTAAATGAGTAAGTTGTGTAGAGGAATGATATTAATCTCGTTACCTTCCAATGGAAACGATATTGTAGTCGTTATAGTCAATGAAAGTTTACTATTCGCAATTTGTAAATTATAATTTACCAATTTTTTCCCACTTTTCAACCATACATTTTATATAATCCACCAATTTTACAAATTTTGAAGAAATTCTATTTTTCTTTGAAATTCCACAAGCATATGGGTTCGTTAAAAAGTAAGTAATATATTTTGAAATACGAGCATTTCCACGAGTCCTATGATTTGTAATATTTATGTGAAATAGAAATAAATGCTTTCTAATTTTATTAAATACAGTGGACTAACTTAGCTAACTAGAATAAATTTGCTTCATGATTTTGACAAAAAACAGAATTATACAAAATATGGTAGGAATTCGACTCTAACGTTTATATTAAACAAGGGATGATTTGAAAGTTTCTGTACTGATTTTTAAAAACTTAAAGCATTGAAGAAGAAAGAGTTCGAACATCACTACCCAAATTACATGTAATTAAGTAGTACTGAATATCCACCGACCGAAAAAAAAAAAAAAAAAAAAAAAAAAAAAAAAAAAAAAAAAAACCAACACAAACGTCCCAATCATTGGGGAGGCGGCGGTGGGTAGAGACTGAAATAGCCAAGCAGCTGCGTCAACTGTGTTGATAACGCTTCGTGCTCCAGTCGGCGGGATTCGGCCTCTTGGACTTGGGCATCCCGAATCTGTGCTTCGAGATGCGCCTGATCGTTACGCAATTGCAGAAGCTCATGAGAAATAGATGCCAATGTTGGTTCAGTGACTGTTTCATGGAGGTCCTCGGCCATTGGACCATCTTGAGCAGGCTCGGTTTCACCACCTAAATTACCCTGGCCGCCAATGGGCTCTTGTGTGCTTCGCACTAGGTTGCGAGTCATGTGTACTTCAGAACTACGTATCCCAATTCTGTCTATCTGCATTGTACGCTTCACTCGGGTGATTTCATGGGAGAGGTCAATGCCATACATTTCACAAAGTCCTGTAATTAGCGATGAAAATGCCAAACATCTCCGATTGCTTTGAATATGCAAGACATTGCTGAATATATAGGTACCGATATTGAGGGTCTTAGTCTGGAGCTAGTAAAGTAGGCGTGCTCGCTCCATAGTTACCGTAGAAGTATGTGTCGTAGGGAGAAGATTGGCGCTCACCATTTTGTCTAATCTGCGTACTTGAGGTGTAAGACATTTATAGCTTACGGTGCTGCTTCCAATTGGCCAATGATCAATTCCCTCACAAATGGAGACGACTACTTCATCAAGATTACAATTAGCGGTATCAAAAATGTCGGTCTCCGTGTTGTCAAGTTCGTAGTAGCGGAGAATGGCTAAGGGCGAAAGTGGAATATATTGCCCTCGCATGTATACTTGACAATACTTAGGATGTTCGGGATTGTCGATGTTATCATGGATATTGGCGTAGAATTCTTTGACGATTTCTACATAGGCAACCCGCGGAGTGGATACAAATGTTTCCCAATGATTTCTCGCAATAACTTGACCAAACAATTCATTTGCAAAATCCGATGTTAACACCCTTCGCTCCGGTATAATATTTCGTTGGCTTGTGTCGTTCTTGTATATTTTCGAAGCCGCCTCCGTCTCAAATTTATTGTCATCATAAGTGACCGGTTGTTTTGAAGTATTCTTTGATGAAACCTTTCTCTTTCCCGAGCTCGGTCCCGCATCGTGCGTTGGTTTCTTAGATCTAGGCATTGTACCTATCCATTTTAGAGAAATAAATTTATGGTTACAATCAACACGAATTCACTAATCAAGGCGTGCAAAGTGGACTGGGGTGGATGTGGTGTGTATAGCATGCTGTACTCTGTTAACAATGGCAATGCTGTGAAAAATCATGTCGACCAATTAAGCATTTGAGTTATTGTGTTAAGGACACAACAAAATGTTAATCATTTGGTTCAATCAATTTATCAAACACTTGGTGGGCATATGCTATTACAAGTTCAAGAAAATAACTTGGACAATGCATTAAACCCAAAATTGTTTTGAAGTAATGATCAAACCACCAACACAACTTCCACTCAAACCAAATTCAATTAATTGCCCAACCTCTTCAATCAAAGAAAACACCAATAGCATATCACATATATGGGAGCAAGGTGAAAGAAAATTTAGCCATGTTACCTTGATTTGTAATGAGGGAGGAGGAAAGTCACTTAGAACAATGGATGAAAATGAAAGTAATCCTTCAATTGATTATGTATTGTAGTCCAACTAATTTCTTGTTGATGTGGGAGGAGAAGTGAAAATGTGGAAAATAAGGAGGGGGATGAAATGAGGATAATTGGGGGTAGGAATAAATATGTATACATAGAACCGTGGGGTATTAAACCCCACGGTCCAGTCCGATCGAGCGGATCGTGAAGCAGCCCCAAAAGGGGCTGCATCTGTCTGCTCGAGCGGACTAACGGTCCGCTCGAGCGGATCGTGAAGCAGCCCCTTTTGGGGTTGCTTCTGTCCGCTCGAGCGGACCATGAAGTAGCCCCTGCTTCTGTCCGCTCGAGCGGACCATCAAGGGGCCTGTTTCTTTCCGCTCGAGCGGACGGCAACTGTCCCAAAGGCCTTGTATCTGTGCGCTTGAGTGTCATCGGATTATTCTCACGTGCTAAATTTGTTCGTGTGTCATCGGATCCTCTATCTACACTTTTTAGGAACTAATTCATTAAAAGCTCTCTCAATCACACGCTGCACAATATCGTGAAGCCTTCATGGACACAATGGAACATTCATGGACACTTTATGAATTGTGGTATGTTTAACAAATATATAGACGACAATAGAACATTCATGGACACAATTACTATTGTTGTAAATAATAACGGAAGAACAATGAAAATTAACAAAAAATACAGATTAAAGAGGAGCATGTCATTACAAAATTTGAACAAAAACAAATCACAGTTCGAACCAAGACTTCCAAAAAAAAAAAAGAGTTGGAAGTTCAGCTCCATCTAACTACAACCAATATACACATTTCGAAGTGCCAAGCTAACATCTAGGGTTCGAAATGCCAGGCTAACAGTTCCGCAGCCAACTTCTTTCTCCACATCGGTATACAATCTGGATGAATTGCACGTACATCCATGTTTGCTTGTAGAAATTCGATGTACTTAACGGTGAATATCCCACAATCAGATCTACAATGAAGTTGTGTAGATATATTAAATCCACTAAAAATAATGCAATATCAAACATGTGCAAAATAAACCATATACATTATGTTGTTGAGGAACCTCTTTCATCTTGATAAATCTGAAATGCTCTGTGCTGTAACTGTCATCACATTTGACATGCAATTTCATCAGCAAAGGAATTACCACCTGGAGAGGCTTCATAAACGCTTCCAACTCTGCTTTGCGGACATGACTCTTTAAGCTGTCGAAGATAAATATAGTTCGGTCCTCTAAATCAATCTTCACTGCGAACCAATGAGAGCCAATTGCACAACAAGGAGCATACAAATATCTACATTCCTTCCAAGATTTATCAAGCTCTGGTGTAGACCCGACCACATACTTCAGCAAGGACTTACTAAACTTGAACTCTTCCTTTCTAGGCAATTGTGCATGTGTTTGCCACTCTCCATGTGCTGACTAGACAAATTGGCAGAAATAGCAATCCAAGATGCTACAATCTTGCTGAAACAGATTTGGAAACTTTAGAGCCCTATCTCGAATGTGGTACAAGGCCTCGTTGACAATCTGTGCAATAAATTGTAATTAACACAAATACTAATTGTGCATGCAAATTATTATAACCGTATCGAAGTTTGAGTACTTACCTCTCCAGTAAGCCAACCATCCTTATTCAAAAGGTCAAGCAAACATTTTGCTTCAACATCACAGCAATGCAAATGTACCAAGTCACTGTGTACACAACATATGCAATACACAGTCAGGTGTATTTGAAACTATATTTATTATCATCACGTACGCGCAACTATATGTATTCAGTTACATCGTCGATGCTACTTCCACCCATTTATTAAGATCATCAACCTTCGAAGGATCCACTTCTCGATATGGATCGTATACAGCAATGTCTGACAACTTTCTCCTCTTTGTCAGGTCTGTGAAGGGGGAACACAAAAGACGTGCTTTTCTCTTTGTACGATGCCCCCGTCCTTTTGGTAGTTTAGACCCCGTGTCCTCGATTTGTACAATGTCACCTACAGCTTTTATTTTAAAAATCTAACTTAGTAATCTATATTTAGTAGAATTTGGAGTTAAGTTTATGGCTTCAATATATTTGGAGTTAAGTTATGTACATACCTTTAGTAGATGTGTTCGCATCCACCTCAAGTTTCTCCGGTGTCAAAAAATCAGCAGACATTCCTTTCTCTACAATGTTAGTTTCATCGCTAACATTTTCATCCTCTCCAGCTTTTTCCCCTTCCACGAACTCTTTTCCAGTCTCATCTTTTATTATTCTTTCTTTTTCAAGCTCGTCCATTACATCATCTGGCCCAACCTCCTCCTTTCTCTCAACTTCCGGTTCAGCCACATGTACATTGGTTGTATTCAAATTGGGACTGTCACAGGCACTTGTAGTTGAATTAAACCTACCCACTGCAGCCAATTCAACCAAACTATCAATCTTAGACTCCATTTGATCTAGTCGTTTTGATATGACCCCTAGCAACCTTCCCTCAAGTTTTTCCATTTCCATCCTCACTACATCTGCAATGTTATGGTCATGATAGATCGGTGGGGGTTGAGATACTCGAGGAGAATGTTGGTGAAAGGAATGAGATGGCTCACCATCATGCTCAGTCTCATTTTATTTTGAATCCTGGGAATCCGTGTCTTCTTCTTCCACACACGGGGTCAACTCTTTCCAATAATCCTCCTCAAGTTCAGCTTCTGTGGGAATCAATGTACAGTTCACTTCTATCTGCAAATTACAAATATAAAAAAATTATCCTTTTGCTAAGCAAAGTTCACAATTTGGCCATACATATGTTTATAAAAATAAGGGAAGTCACCTCTTTCGCTTCCAAAACATTAACAAGATCAGATGACATCAACCTCTTAGACAGTTCCCAAGCCAGCATTCTTGGAATTCCATCAGCATATTTCTTAGCAAACTTCTTTCCAAGATTTGGAATCGCTTCGAATGCCCAAATCTGTAGTCAAAGAAATATTATTATCTCCAAAAAATTTACACAATAAATAATATAAAATAAAATATGTTGTTTCTTCATACCATTATAGCAAGGGGAAAGCCGTGTAACGAATATCTACAACGTGATTCTCCTTCTTTCAATGATTTTCTCAATTTGTCTCCCATGTCACGTTTGAGTATCCTAATGGTGTAGTCATATGACATTTTCCCTCATGGATACTTGTCAAATTTGTCTAGATCATCAACCAATTCAAACCACCACAAATCAATCAAAGTTTTCTCTTCCGTGGCCAATAAAACATACGCCAAGATAATTATAAGACCCAACTTGTACTTGTCGGTCTTATTTCTTTTGCATCTTTTAAAGGCTTCGAAAACATCTCTCTTCATAATCTTTCTCCCACTTTTCCTAAAATATTCTTTCACTATTCGGCAATATGCCCCTCCACTTTTATCTACATTTTCACAACTACCTGCATTTAAGCCGGTCACAAGTACAAACTCCTGCAACCCAAACCTTGCAAGTTTATTTCCAATTGTAAACCATGCTTCTTCTTTTTTTGTCTTCACCCACCTCAAGAGTAATTGATGCACAAGCTGAGACGCCAACTTTATTTTTCTTAATTTCAAAAGTGGTCCAAAACAACTTGTCTCAAACATATTTTTGTGGGTTGCATCTAACTTGTCAAATACTTCATCAACCATTCCAATTTTGCATCTATTCGTTATTGTTGCTTCTAGTCTTTCTTCATTTTCAGTAACATCCATATTTTCCATTGAACTGCAAAATACAACTAGGTCAAGTTCATTTCAATTTTCACAATATCAACAAATCTGCTACACAACACCAATGCTTACCTCTCCTCAACGCAAAAAACAAAGCAAACATAAGAAGAAATACGAGCTTCAAAGTTAAAACCCGCCAGAATCAAATTTTCAATTAAATTAAGCCCCAATATAAAGCCCACCCGGATAGTAAAAATGCACCAGATAAACTGAAAGTACGACCAAAATGAGAAGCTTAGCGATCTCCAATTGTTGACACAAATCTTAAAAAGACACTCACTATCAAAATGCATGGAGGCAAGGTTACAATCAACACGATTTCACTAATCAAATTAGGCGTGCAAAGTGGACTGGGGTGGATGTGGTGTGTATAACATGCTGTGCTCTGTTAAGAATGGCATTGCCGTGAAAAATCATGTCGACCAATTAAGCATTTGAGTTATTGTGTTAAGGACACAACAAAATGTTAATCATTTGGTTGAATCAATTTATCAAACACTTGGTAGGCATATGCTATTACAAGTTCAAGCAAATAACTTGGACAATGCATTAAACCCAAAATTGTTTTGAAGTAATGATCAAACCACCAACACAACTTCCACTCAAACCAAAATCAATTAATTGCCCAACCTCCTCAATCAAAGAAAACACCAATAGCATATCACATATGTGGGAGCAAGGTGAAAGAAAATTTAGCCATGTTACCTTGATTTGTAATGAGGGAGGTGGAAAGGATTGGATAAATAATTGGAAAAAAAATTAAGAAAAGTTGCGTACCTGATTAACCCGCAGAAATAATACAATAAATTTTCGTAGATGGATGATTACAAGAAGAAATAAGGGAGAAATGATGGATTTTGCTTTGGTCTTCAGCTTTGCCCTAAGAATTTCTTAAATTGACAAGTGATGAGAAGTTGAGAAGTGAGGAAATTGGGAATGATACATATACATACACACCGTGGTTTTGTATTATTTGTTGGGTTTAGTGGTAAGGGTATAAGTGTCTTTTTAATATTTTTACAATTTTTTTTTTCTTTTTTTTCCGGTCAAGGGCCTTTTACACAAAAGGGCCTTTCACGGGGTTATTTGAACTCATTTCCCTTCGTGGTACTTGAGTCAATTTCCAATTTCATTAAACCAAATGGTTTCTGTACTACAGTTCTAGTCCAGTCCAGTAAATCTTGGCCCATAAAATATGGAGCTCGAAAAATTAAGAACCAAATTACAGAAATTATGGAAAAAATGAAAAATCCCAAAAGAGAAATTGGGTGGAAGAAAAAGGATAAACCCTAAATCTTAAATTACAGACAAAAAATTCTCGCGAATTCGCAGGTAAAAATCTCTACTTTTCTCGATTTCCACGTCAAAATTTCGCACAGAAAAACATTTCAATTCTAATATACATTCGATGCTATTCCGAAGGCTATGCTTCTCTTTATCAAAATCTTGCCACCCTTTTTTTCTTTCTCCAACATTGACAAACCCTTTTGCTAGTTTAAACTCAAACCCAGGATTCATATCGAATTGTGAATCTGTGAAACTAGGGTTTCAGAGGCGGATGTCCGTGAATTCGCACAGTTTGGTGTCCGAAAACGCCGCAAGTTCCACTATGGATGATCCTAGGAGGCCCCCAGTTGTCCCCATACCACCCCCGGAAACTGCCGAACCGGTCGAGGTATTTCGGGCCCTTGAGGCCTCTTTGGGCTCGCCATTTAGCTCTCAACCCATAGTCCCGAACCCTGGACCTTTGATTATTGTGATATGTGGTCCCAGTGGTGTTGGCAAAGATGCTGTGATCAAAAGATTGAGAGAAGTTAGAGAAAATTTGCATTTTGTCGTTACAGCAACTAGCCGGGCTAAAAGGCCAGGAGAAGTTGATGGAAAAGATTACTTTTTTGTGAGTAAGGAGGAATTTTTATCTATGATCCAGAAAAACGAGCTCTTGGAGTATGCATTAGTTTATGGTGATTATAAGGGAATCCCAAAGCAGCAGATTAGGCAGTACATGGAGAAAGGGTGTGACATTGTGTTGAGAGTGGATATTCAGGGTGCCATGACATTGAGAAGGATCTTGAGGGAGAGTGCAATTTTCGTGTTCTTGGTGGCAGAGAGCGAGGAGGCATTGGTGAAGAGGTTGATTGATAGGAAGACAGAAACGAAGGAGACTCTGCTCACGAGGGTTGCAACAGCTAGGGAAGAGGTGAGGCATTTGAAAAAGTTTGATTATGTGGTTGTAAACAAGGAAGGTGAGTTGGAGAGCTCGGTGAAGCTGGTGGAGTCCATCATTGATGCTGAGAAGGCTAAAGTCAAGCAAAGGAGAGTGGTCATTTAGATATGACTCCTTTCAAAAAATTGGGTTAGTACAGTGCATTTTTAAACTTATTGAAGTACTTGTGAAACTCACTTTGTTATGGAATATTGTCATAGATTATGTTCATAGTAAATATAACTGTTTGGGTCATTTCTCCAATGATTGATTCCTCTATATGTCAATGAGTCAAGTGGTGAGTTCGTTGTCATGAATGTTTCTTGGATATTTGTATTTGAGTGAATCCTTCTTTATCTTACAACTACAGAATATTTAATTAAAAGAGCACTATTTTGCTAACTTGCTAGCAAAGCACAAACTTTTGCATTCAAAATTGTTGATTTTAATGGCATAACTCGAGAGCTGTTTGTGTACTTTATTTCTTGTTGGTTTTATAGGCATTTTTGCCATGTCGATTTTTCTGGTATGGTGATTTTATACATTTTTTTTATCTTTGGGGGGAATTCTCTATGAGAGGAGGCGCCTGAATGTAATAAAAATTCACAACACATTCTGAAAAATGTTATGCGTCTCCAGTTCTGAAAGTCCAAAGACTAACTAGGTGGCCCTCACAATTATTTGCTTGTCCGTTAATAATATTGACATGTAGATAACAATCTTATTTGAAAGCTGCTACGAAGGAAGGCAAAATGATATACGTATAGCAAATTCATCTTAATCAAAATAAAAAATTCTTTTGGAGGCTATTTAAAAGATCCACAATTGACACATTCTATATATTAGCAAATATTACCACATCTAAGTGAAGGCATACTTCTGATTCAGGCATGCTTTATTGTCTAAGAAATATTTATATATGCCACATTGGATGTTGCACATTTGAAAGTTAGAATTTGTGTAATTTCATCCATAGCTCACAACAACTTGGCATTCTGTTCTTCTTGATTCAATGGACAAAGAATTGGGCCCGGCCCACCTTCCGTTACCCAAATTCCCTTCCTATAACATTCAAACTTGTAATTATTTGCAGGAGAATTGATATAACCAACAGGGACATCCCATGATCTCTTATGACTTCAGTAACTTGTATAAAAACTTCAATTATTTGTTGAAACATGAATTAACAGAATCTTCTGCATGGAGAGAACTATTTTGTTTTTTGGCTATATGTAGTAGATGTTGTTTTTAGACACTATCCTCTGGACATTTCAAGTAATTTTGTATATATTTTCCTTTTAAATATTTATTTATTTACGGATTAACTTCATATATTCATGTTTGTTTTGGGTAAAGCTCAGAGCAGCCTTAATAAGAGTCACAATGAAATAAGCTTAAAGGGTTGTGGGCCTTCTGACATATCAATTTTTTTTCGCTTCTTATTTGCTGCTTAAATTTTCCAATTTCTGGCTTGTGATATTCAAGGTTGGCCGTTGGCAGCAGAATTCACTATCTCGTTATGGTTTTTTGATCGTATGATTCCGTACTCCGTTTCCCGTTACCACTTTGGACATTCCTTTTAGCTATTGTATTATATGTGGACGGCAGCAAAGTTTCCTTTCGGAAAATGAGTATTTTGTTAATGATGAAATGAAGAAATGTGAAAGTAGGTGAAAAGATTTTGAGTTCACTAATCTTGATAGAGAGTCTATGTTGTGTCTTTCACTTCCCCAATTTATTTACTTGATGTAAAAGGACCCACAGAGGAAGAATGTGTCAAAATGAAATTTGCTGTTATACTAAAATTGATAAGATAATAAATGAAAGTTTTCCCACACATTGAGGTGGCACCAGTGGAGGATAAATTAAGGGAAGGACAACTTAGGCGGTTAACCTAAAGAGGCTCCCCTTCATATAAGTGGCAAGATTTCGGTAGATCAAGATAGAAGAGGGAGGGGTAGATCAAAATTAACGTTTGTCAAGGATTTAGTTCTTTAAATCTCGGTAGATCTTGCAAGAACAAAGTGGAATGATGCATATAGGTTAGTGTAGCCAGCTCTAATTACTGGAATTGCTTGTTGTTGTAATTTGTTCTAATTGAGTTATCCCTCACAAATCGTATGCTATATTATGGGCGGTGACATCTTTATCAAGATTTTGATACCTGTGATTTCTTGTTCTTTGGCATTTAGTTATAAATTCTTGCAGGCTGCTGGTATTATCTCTTCACCTAGATTTCATTCTTTTGTGCAAGTCTAATTATTCATTTTGAAACATTCTTCCTCTTTGTTCTCAAGTGGTGTCTGTCAAATCTTAATCAGCAGAAAATTCCTTGCCATCTTGAGGACATTTTCTAATGATTTCGTATCATTAAGGACGTGTTTGGCCAAGGTTAAAAAATTTACTTATGGGTGTCCCGGATTTGGGCATTCGTTTGTTTGATAAGTTGAATTAGATAGTACTAGACAATATCCAATATCAAACAAGTAAACAAGTTAAAATATTGTCTATTCTATTGGACATAACAATCTAATAATATGCATTTTAAGAATTGGTTTGAGTTGAGAAAATGGCGCATGTGATGTTACATGAAATTTGAATTCTGTATTCAATTGAAATTTTTTTTGTAGAAGCACGCATGGTATGTGGCCGGCACGTTTCATACATTATTTGACCATGCGCGTGTGTGTGTGTGTGTACACATATTAATAGTTATGTGTACCAGGAACGTAGAATCTGTACCAAACATGAATACATGGGCTGCTGGAAAACTTCCTTTATTTTGGACATTCTTTGTCTGAAGAGAGAATTTTGAAGGGGTTTCACATCGTCCATTGTCTTTACCCTTTTTAACTGGATGAAAATCCAGTCGAGTAGGGTGTACATAGACTACATCTATCGCTTAACAAAGTAGCTCGTTTACCAAATCATCAACATAATAATCCGAATCGTAGAGCCGTGCCCTTTCTTGCAGTTTTTCAAACTCGTAGTCTGCAAAAATGAAGCACAACTCAAGCTTAATCACAACAACAACCCAATAAACAATAGTTTCATTTCTTATGATTAAGGCTACATGGTACTATCATTTGTTTATAGGAAAAACGTATAAGTCAATAAGATCATAATCTCTTGCTTATGTTTGCAAATCTCAGTCTTCACCTAATAAAGACTAAAATACAAGCAAAAACTTCCCAATTGGAGAAAAATTAAGGCGGCTTTCTTCATTAAAAAAAAAAACAAGGAATTAGATATGGGAATCTCTTAGGTTTAGATTGATCCAACCCAAATAAGTTCCATGCTCAAGTACATTTTCTTATTTAAATTTTAAATTTAATTGTTGAACAAAGTATGATTATAAAAGTAACAACAAATTAAGCTTTATTCTCAATAACTTTAAGGTTGACATTGAGAATATTTTTGTCAATTCATTACTAAATTTACTCGAAGATTCAAAACATTAATAATCACACCTTATGTTGATTTTGGTGTAATCTCGTTGTTCTAATCTTGTTATATTTTGTATCGCTCTTATAAACATGAACTTCGTTAGGTCTATACTAAATATAAATCAATAATAGAAGTCACTTGTTGGCATCTATTTTGATTTCTGTTTTATATATTTTAATATGACCACACACCCATTTTAGCATATTAATTTTTTGTATGTTCCTCTTTTAAATATTTGGTCGTGTAATGAAAAAAATTATAATTTTTGAAGTGTAAAAATTCTTGGTTATATAATTATCTACAAGAAATTGCCTTCCGAGTCTACCGGATCGGATGGTATTGGAATGGACCAACTACTTGAAGTGAACACTAAAATTGAAGTCATATAATGAATTGAGAACGGACAGTTAACAAGTTTGGTTTAGTTTTTAGATTCATTCATTGTTGAATTTGAGAATCGAACTGAAATTTGTAATTTTTTATGTATACGTAAAATTTTTGTTAATGGATAAACAAATTGTAATGCTATCCAAAATGTCAAAATTAACCCAATTTAAGTCATCATAAATTCAATTTTGTTTAGTTTAATTTTACTGTTTCTCGTAGAACTAATCGTTCTCCATAAAATAAATAGTATTTTGAACAAATTGAGTTCTATTCTCAAGTAAGACCAAATCGAATTATAATATGTTGGAGTTATGACATTTGAATATCTCTTACAATCCAATCAAATATTTATAATTGTGTCGAGTCAATGAATGATCAATATCCATTGGATTGACATACTACCAACCAATTCATAATAATTTAGCTCACTTGACAAAAAATTAATCCAAAGTCAAATTTAAAAAAATAATGAAAACCACTAATAATCTTATATCATAACTAATTGAATTATTATTATTTCAAATTGCTCTAAAAATATAAAATGGTTCACACATCATTGACGTCTTTGATAGACCTAGCTGACTAAATCCTATAATATAAATGTTTCTCTCTCTCTCTCCATGTTTTCTTTCTTAAAGATTAACCCCTTATAAGTATTAGAATGGGTATAGTTGACCCCAAACAACCATATCGCAATTTATTTATCGTCAACGTTAGTAACATTTATTAATTTAGCAGCTCCTTTGAATAGCACGACACAGCTATTTGAATAAGATTCTTGAACAATTAGTTATTTCATCCATTTCGTGAAGTCAAACGAAACATATTATATCATAAATTGCTCCATAATTTTTGTTAGATAAGTCATTCATTGATTATAAGTTAATTATGGTGTCAAGGGTAAAATATCATGTCACTTAAATATATATTATTAACTAATATACAAGAACTTTGACTATTTCTCTTGACTAGTTTATTTTTTAAGGTATGAAACTTTTAGTATCTGAGCTCAAATAATTCAAACAAGCAGTTCGATCCGACTAAAGCTTAAACAAGCATTCCATTAGATAAAATCTCACATTATTTAAGTATATGAACAATAATCAATGTATAAGAGTTGACTATTCTTCTTAATAAAATTGACTTTTTAAAATGAACAAGAGATTGAATCACAAGAGAGTATGCCCAAAAGTTCTTGCATTGATTATTAAACCTGGGACTAGTTTGTTAATAAAGCAGAGGGACGAAAAAAGGGTGGCAAAGGAAGAAAAGCTTTCTGCAGCTTTTGAATGTTTGGGTCATCTATTCTTATTTAATAATGTCCAAACCTTGTACCATGTATCAAACACGCACAGAAAAATTATAACAAGGTGGGGGTGGGGGTGGGGGTGGGAGTGGGGGTGGGGGTGGTCGAGTTAAAGAAGAATTGCAGCCTAACAAAGACAAGTTAAAGGAAGGCAAAACAACAACTCCTTACAAACTTTCACAGAGAGAAAATGGAAAAGAGAATGCAAAGAGAAGCAACTTAACAATCTTCCTTTCTCATTTCCACAAATTATGAAATTAAACGTGTCCCATGAGATCATTTTCCTCTGTGTAATACACACCCCCACCCAATTGGCGGAGGGGTTTGGGGGTCTAGGGCCCCCAAATTTTCATTTTTTTTTAATAAAAAAATTATTTAGAACTTTGTTATAAGACCTTAATTTTTTTATATATTTTTATATTTAATTATACGAGCTAAATCAATCAAATTGACGTCAAATATAATTTTAATTAAATTGACATTTAAAATGAAAATAATAAATCTAATTTTAGCAATCATTTTTGGCTTATTATTTTGAACTCATCATTTAACGAATTTTCAATCCGAAAGATGTATTGGAAAGTTTGTTATGAATGCTTTGAAACGGTACCAAGAACATATACCGATGAGTGAAAAACATGCCCGAAAATAATTCGAAAGAGGTGACGTCAAAATAGAAATTAAAAATAAAAAATCTATTTATTAAATCTATTTCTAGCAGCCATCTTTGACTTGTAGTTTTGAATTTTCCGTTTAACAGTTTTTTAATCCAAAAATTGCACTACAAAATTTGCCATAAATACTTAAAAATGGTATAAATAACCTACTTTGATGACATAACTCAAAAATAAGCCAAAAGATATAAAATCAATTTAAAAATAAAAACTTCGATTATTATATTCATTCTAGTAGTCATCTTTGGCTTGTCTTTCTGAATTCTATATTTAACAGTTTTCAATCCAAAAGATAAATTGGGAAGTTTGATGTGAATACTTCGAAACGGAATGGAGAACTTACTCCAACCAATAAAGAACATAGTCCAAAATAAGTGAAAAGAGGTGGCGTTAAAATAAGAATTAGATATTAAAAAATGAGACTATTAAATTCATTTCAAACAACTATCTTTAGCTCTTTTTTTGAAATCACCGTTTAACATTTTTTCAATCTGAAAGATAGTGTTGCTAGAGAAACCCCAAGAAAATTCCCACCCCACCCGTCTCCAGTATATCTACCAACTATTGTCTTCTTCAATCAAGAACTTCGGACACATCAAGAATTTCAAACAAAGAACTCATTTTATGTTACATCTTATGTAACACTCTAAGTTCAGAAACTCTAGATTTAAAAATGTTAGCATTTAATTAGCATTAAATAAAAATCATAAATGCAGAAGTTGGTTAAAGGTTGTCATTTTATATTTTGAGAATACATATATTTTCAATAATATTAATTATAAGTAATTATTTGCATAATAAATTTAATGCCCAAATTCTTTATTAAATGAACATAATAATTTCGAAAAATTTCATAGTTTGACTAATCTATACTAATCTAAAAGGGGCTTAAATGAAGAAACATTTCTGGACTATTTTATCCTTACAATTTTTTTTAAAATTCCATATTAACCTTTAGTATTCATTAATGTATAATTATTTTTTAATACTTTATTTATACTCTTTTATTGTTCACCCATATTGTACATTAAATTTTCTACAATTTACTAAATATACAATTAATTTTTTAAACATTTAATCTATTAAATTAAATATGAAAATGAAAAGATGGTCTCAATTTTTTTTTTCATTATGTAGATAAAAGGAATGAGAAATGAGTTTCAACCAAAAAAAATTTCAATGAGAATAATTGTAACTTTGTTTATTACTGTATTAAAATTCAAATCATATTTGTCAAAACTGAAATAGAAATAAAAATATTATTTTTAATACATTAAATGATTATGAGCATGTTTGGTTCAGTTCTTTTTTTTTTTAAATTCTTTTTTTCTCAAATTTATTTTCAACTACATATTTGTAGGACCTATAACTTTTATCAACTTTTCATTCACACATTTTTTCAAAATCTTTAAACCTCCACCAAACATATATTATAGTAGAATTAATGTGTGAAACTTTTTTCATTTTTAATTTAATTTAATTTAATTAATATATATATAAAACGTTCTTCTCATCTTATTTCTGTTCGTCAACAATATTCTTACAACATATACAAATATTGACACTTCTTTAATTTTTTTTCTTATTCACATTCATAACATTTCATTTACGTTGTCAAATCAAATACGTCTACTAAAAAGAAAATATACACAAGGAACTACTACTTCAATAAATATACAATATTATTTATGTAGTCAATCATTACATTTTCTCACAATAAAATTAGTAATTATTAATTTTATTATTCGAAATGTGCAGCCCTATAAATTTTTAACACTATAAAATTTGATATCAATGATTTGTCAATCATCAAAGTTTAAATCACTAAAAGGACTTAATTGGTTCAAGTTATTGTTAGTATTATCACCATATAAAACACATCTCTAATTGTAATTGTACTTCAATGAATGCAATTATCTTTTAATATTTATTTGTTACTCTTTTATTATTCATAATTATCGTACATTAAATTTTTAACAATTTATTAAATGTACATTTAAAATTTGTAAATATTTAACATATTAAATTAAATATGAAGGTGAAAAGACGATCTTGACTTTTTTTGCCTTTCGTAGATGAAAGAAATGAGAAATGGATTTAAAAAAATAAATGAAAAAATTGTAACTTTTTTTATTACCGAATCAAAATTTAAATCATGGAAAGAAAAAGATTGTTTTGAATATATTGAATTACAGTGATTATAGTTGACAACTAATATTTGAATTTTTTTTAATTTTTAATTTAATTAATTAATTAATTAATTAATATATATATATATATATATATATATATATATATATAGAGAGAGAGAGAGAGAGAGAGAGAGAATGTTGACAATTATTTGATTTTTTTCTTTTATATATATATATATATATATATATATATATATATATGAGAGAGAGAGAGAGAGAGAGAGAATGAGAATGTTGACAGTTTTTTAGTTTTTTAGTTTTTTAGTTTTTACTTATATTTATGTTGTTTTTATTTACATTGTCAAATCAAATGCGCTTAATAAAAAGAGAACATATTAAAAGAATATTGTTTACAAGAAGTCACTATTCTAATAAATGTACAATATTATATAGTCAATCATTACATTCTTTCCAATAAAATTAATAATTATTAATTTTTTTCTATAAAATACAATCCTGAACATCTCTATTAATACATCATTAATTCTATACGATTTGATATCAATAGTTCGTCAATCATCAACGCTCAAATTACCAAAAGCTCATCATTGAATTCAAGTTATTATTTGTATTATTACTATATAAAACTCATATTTGATTGCAATTGTACTTCTATAAATATAAATAAAATATCAACATCGAACAATACAAAACAACATGTTATCAACAACCATTTTTTTTTAATCTTTATTGTAATTGGTACTTTAACATTTTAATTATTAACAATTAAAAATAAAAAAATTTAAAAATATTAAAAATTAACAATATGATTACAAAAGTACGTGCAACGCACGCGTGTCTAACTAGTAATTCTGAAAGGCGATAAAATGAAGAAACAATTTTGGACAATTTTACCTTCATATATTACAACTCTGCACTATTTTATCCTCCTATATTAAATTCAAAACTCTTTTATCTCCCACCATTATTAAACAAAATAAGTTATTTGAGACTTTTGGACTATTTATCTTCAGTTTTTTTTTCCACTGCGGAATACAAATGATAGGCCCTAAAAGGGATAAACAATTTTGGACTATTTTACCCTCGTATATACAATTTTGGATTATTTTACCCTCCAACATTAAATTAAAAAATACAACACTTTCATCTCTCGGACTATTTTACCCTCCTACATTAAATTAAAAAATCATAAACACATTTATCCCCCACCATTATTGAACAAAATAAGTTATTTGGGATCTTTGGACAATTTATCTTCAGTTTTTTTTCCACTACGAAATACAAATGATCATATGATGATTCCAAAAATCTTTCATATTTCACCATTATTGAACAAAATAAGGAGTTGTTTAGGCCTTTGGACAAATTATTTTCAGTATTTTTAGATTAAAATTGATGAGAAAAACTTGGATCAATGTCCCATATTTGAATTTTTTCCAAAAATAGTGAAGTGGACTACATGTTCCAGGTGGGGTGGACAAATCCAAAAATATACTTCTTCCTTAGTATTTAAGATATATGCAACAAAAAATTTACCTAAAGAATGGTAAAATTAAAAGAAAGTATAAAATACATGTCAACTATGAAATATATGTCTATACCATTCTCTCATAATAAAATTAGTAATTATTAATTTTATTCTTCGTAAAATGCAGTCATGCATCAATTCCATAAGATTTGATATCAAATATTCGTCAATCATCAAAGTTCAAATCACTAAAAAGTATTTATTGCATAACATAAAATCCATCTTGATTTTAATTGTACTTTTATAAATGTAAATAAAATATCAACATTATTCATTATAACGTGAATAATACAATACATCATTTTATTAACAAACGTGTTGTTTTATCTTTATTGCAATTACTATTTTAACATTTTAACTATTAATAATTAAAAAATAAGAATTTTAAAAATATTAAAAATTATTGCAAAACCATGTGCAACGCACATGTTTCTAACTAGTTTAAAATAAGTAAAAGAATAGTATTCCAATAATACCTTATCGCCTAAGGCATCTTATTTATGAAATAATAACAAAATAAAACTTGGATTTAAACAATACTGAGTTCATCTCGCCCCAAGCAGTCGTCTCGAATCATCTAGCTCTCATCATCTAAAAAGTGGAGAATATGGGATGAACTAACGCCCAGTAAGTAAACCTCATGCACGTGATGCATGCTTATGATATGATGTACTTTAAAAATGATTCATCAAAATGTGTATCCCTTTTTTTTTTCTTGTTCCTTTAAAACATTTAATATTATGAACTCACTTTTGTGTATTGCTTAGCCAATCAGAATGCAGTGGGTCATTATTATTTGGAACCCGTTCCATCTACCAGTAGTACCGCAGAGCGATTATACATTCAACATTATCATTCGTCGGGTGCGCCAGTCCCCCACGCCTCATTTCCCACTCACACCTTTCATGGCATAGGCGTACACTATTTCATTTATAAAATTTGAGATACATATCTTTTTTTAATAAATTGTACTTTACAATATTACCGTTTAAAAATTTACTTCATGCATGCTTATGGATGCATCAACATCATTACACATGCAAGAATATATCACATGAATATTAATGACATATAAAACAATTACAAGATGTTATGTTCAGATAATAATATAACACATTTAGACAATTAATATTGCAATCCACAAATGAATACTAGGAGAGTTTACTTACCTTGGATTTTTATTCACGTTTTAAGTAGCAAATGGAGATGTCTCGAGCTGCCCACGAAGTCAACGTGCCGAAAATCTTAAGGCATTACCATTTATTTAAAATTCCAAACAATATTCATTTCTTGAAATAAATCAACATATATATATCATTATCCTGTTAAAATAAATTTGTTTATTAATTCATTAAGAGCAAAGTGTTAATATAAAGTGTCAAGAATCCCTTAAAAATTTAAAAGTAATGCGCTTACTGTCAACTTATATATCCCTAGCAGCTTAGTTGAATTGCTATTAAATTAATACATTATCTTTATGAGAACAAACAGGGACGTGATGCATTAAGTCTAATTTTATCATATAACTTACGAGATTTTAAAAATGAATAAAGGCTATGAAATAAAAAATAAATAAATTCTAACCACTGCATATATATATAATATATAAATATACATACACGTATACATATGAATCAATGACGGACAACTTAACTATTCCAAGTTTCAATCCAAAAAAAATGGGCCTCATAATGTATCCCACCATCAATTGATAATATAACAAAAGAGTGATTTTTGTACCTTAAGTGTGATCTTGAAATCTGAGAAGATGAAACAGTAGCAGAAATAGATTTTTTTTTTTTCGAGGCTGGACGGTTCCTTGGTTCACATGAATAAAAGAGGGAGACTTTATTTTTGTAAACAAAGATGTAGAATTAGAAAAAGTCGTGGATTCTAATTATATGGTAAGGGAAAAATTTAAGCTGTGTAATTATTCCAAAATGATTTCATTAGTCGGTAAAAGTTTTTAATTCGTTGTCTAATTATTAATCAAGATGGAATAAATACAATTTACTTAATATAAAATATAGATGTTTATCAAGAACAAGTCTAGGTTCAACTTACATTACAAATTGCAAATTATAAATTTAAAAACTGACAAGAAAATAAATATGTTATATAATTTGTTCCAAATTTAATTGAATTATATGCATATTTAAATTAAATTCAAAGACACGTTGATCGTCTAGGGCGTCAGAGAACCGTTCCACTGCAAAACCACAGTTAGTCACAAAAAAATTAATAATAATTTATTAATTAAAGATTAAGTGCATGTTCGGTAACCATTTTTTTTTAAAAAAACCCATTTTTTTGCCTATAATTTTTGACTTTTCAAACTTTTTACACTACCAAATAGTTTGAAAAGTCAATAAATTATCCAAAAAAACCCATTTTTTTCAAAAAAAAAAAAACTAGACCGAACATGCCCTAAATATAATTTTAGAACAAGTATCGTCATAATCTATAAAATCATGTAAATGGATACGTGGTGTTACATCTTAAGTCAAAGTTTTTCGTTCAATCTAGTTCAATCTGAAGAAAGTTTTTGGCTTAAACAATATCCTGAAGATCAAAATGGATACAGGGGCATCGAATATGGAAGCTGAAGGCAATGTCCATCTGCAGATTTCTGAGCTTAATGCAAGGCTAAGTGAAACAGGCAGTGTTGGTTCAATCATATTTGAGCCCCAAACTTGTTCTGTTGAGACGAATAATAGCAGCACGGCGAATTCTGTGTCCCAAACGAGGCCTGCAATTCGAGCTCCCGAAAAGAAACTTACCCTTTTCGCGCTGCGTCTTGCAGTGCTGGAAAAAGCAGCCTCAGGAATTGGAACTCTTGGATTCATATGGGCTACTGTTGTTCTACTTGGTGGATTTGCCATTACTTTGGACAAAACAGACTTTTGGTTCATATCTGTTATTCTTTTAATAGAGGGAACTCGAATATTTAGCAGGAGTCTTGAGCTCGAATGGCAACATCAGGCTACATGGTCTATTACTGATGTTGGAATCAATAATTTTCTCGCTATAAAATCTAGCTCAAGTTTGATATTTAGAACTGTGAAGAAGGTTTTTAGGCCAATTTTTCACTCCAGAAAGGCGAGCCAACGGAGCAGGGAGATTTCAAGGATGACTCGTCAAGCTAGCAGGCGAATTTGGGATCAAAAGAAGATGCCAACTCGAACATGGACAAGTTCAGAGGTCCCTCTTCTTCCTTATGCAAAATGGGTATTTATGTCAAGAAATGTTAGTAAGGTTTCATATTGGCTCCAACTTGCATCAGCAACATCCTGCGTGGTTCTCTCGATGATCAAGCTTATCCTTCAAAACTTTGGAGAAATGGATAAGAATAACCGGAAACCAGCTGTAATTATATTCTATTCTTTGGCCTTGGCAGAGGCATTGCTGTTTCTCTTGGAGAAAGCCTATTGGGAGTGGAAAGTCAGCGTTCGGAGACTATTGGACGAGGTGAATAAGGAGTGCGATCTGGGACAATCGGGCATGATTTCGATCAAAAGATTCTTCTATGATGCCTATTCAAAATGTGTCAATGGAAGCATTTTTGATGGTCTGAAAATGGACATGGTAACATTTGCCATGGACTTACTAGACTCTAATTCCGAAGATGAGCAGCTTATTGGAGCCAGAATCTTGAGAAAATTTGCCACAAGCAAGGCTTTTTCCGAGGATACTCTCCAAAAGATTGGAATAAACTTATCAGTTATGGAAAGATTAGTCAAAATGTTGAATTGCAAAGACCCTCATGAAGAAGAGATTAGGTATTCAGCTGCAGAAATCTTGTCAAAACTGGCTGAAAAAAATCATAACTCCATACAGATTGCTGGAATACCGGGTGCTATGGAATCAATATCATGTCTTCTGCACATCAGCCGGAGCCATGGTGGAGCAACTGATGAAATTTCGGAGAAGAGAATAATCTTTGATAATGAGAACTATGGTTCTTGGGCATTCAATCATTTGGGGCTTCTCATTTTGAAGAAACTTGCTCGTGACCACGATATATGTGGAAAAATTGGTGACACGAGTGGTCTCCTACCGAAGATTATTGACTTCATGCGTGCTGAAGAGAGGGTGTTGACAGATTCAACAGCTGCACCCTCTCAAATATTAACAGTTAAACGATCTCTTCAGGTTCTCAAGATGCTAGCTGGCACAGCAGGTGCTGCAGGAAAACAATTAAGAAAAGAGATTTCTGAGATTGTTTTCACAATTAGCTATATCCGGGATATACTAAGGTATGGGAAAAAGCATCCCGAGCTGCAAATGTTGGCAATCGAAATCTTGACTAGCCTTGCAATAGAAGAGGATGCAACGGAGAGGATTGCGAGCACAGGTGGGGTTCTTAAAGAATTGCTCGATATTTTCTTCAATGAGGAGATGCATGAAAATTGGAGTCATGTAAGAGTTGCAGCCGGGGAGGCACTTTCTATGTTAGTACTCGAAAGTAAGAATAATTGTCAGCGTATTCTTAAATTGAGGATGAATCAGAAGCTCGTTAAAGCTTTGGAATCTCCATTACTTCGAATAAATGCAGCTAGAATTTTAAGAAACTTGTGCGCGTATAGTGGAAAAGATTGCTTCGAAGAATTAAAGGGACTCTCTGATGCAGGACCTGCGGTAAGTTTTCATATCAACACCCAAAGTTTTCACATCTAAAGTCCTCTTAGACTTTGGAAAAAAAAAATGTAATATTTCTAATTTCCCATTTTCAGGTCCTTGAAGCTATCATGAAAGAAGAAAACAAATTGCTCGAAGTAATGGTTGGAGTTGCAGCATGTATTTTCAAGTTTATGTCATCTCAAGAAGCCAGCAACATGTTTAAGAGAGCACAATTTCCAGAATCCGATCTGGCATACAAACTTGTCCAAATTTTGAAGAACTATCAGTATCCCTCAATAAAAGTCCCAAACATAAGAAGATATGCTATTGAATTAGCAATTTGGATGATGAAAAATAACGAGGCGAACAACCTAACTTTCGCGAGACTGGGAATGGAATGTGTGCTGGAGTCCATTTTGGACACCACATCTGAGCTGGAAAGTTTCAGTATCTTTTGTGGGACTATTGGCCTATGCCGGCACAGCATAACAATCCAAATACTAGTTGAAACAGCCATGAATCTGCTGACAGAGAAGTAAAATTATAGAAACTCCAATTTGATCAAGAATTCATAGCCAGTGCAATGTCCTTCAAGATACAGAAGGGTATAATTAAAACTTATGTAATACTTTATCAAGTTAGAGCTGGCTGTGTAAATCGCTCGTCTGACATGAAGTATAAAAAATTGAGTTGTTATAATCCTCCTAGTGTAGACGCGACATCAAAGGCATGTCCTACCCAGTGAAAATGATAAATGGAATTTTCACATCAACTAAAATAAAGAACTTAGTCTCAACATCAGTATAGTGTGTGCTATTTTATGTCACAAATTCCACAAGGGACTGCACTGAGAACAATGTTTTAGCCTATTTACTGTCACCCTTTATATTACTCCTCACACTCAGTTTGTCCTCTCTATCTTTTGTGTAGTGATGAATCAAATAGAATACCGAAAATAAATTTATATAGGTAACTTGTGATGCATTGACAATAAGACTTAGTCATCTATTTATATGCCTGCTTTGTAAAATGTTACATTATAGACGAAAATCGCTATTTACATTATAATTCTTCAACTTCCATTTGCAGTTTGCTGGTTTTCAAGTTATGCATACTTACAGAACATTCTATTATGTCAAAGAGCCAAAAATATTTCATGCTAATTATTTCTTCTTACAGGTCTTTCTTTCATCTTCTGAATGTCAATTTCCTATTTGAACTAACGTAATCTCTTAGTCTCTTATAGAAATGTTGACCCTCAATCCTAGCTCATTGAGTTGTAATCTTTTGTTCCAAGCGTCTTTTCCCTACACACTTTACACCAAATTGTTAGCTAACATAGGCAATCGGAGTGGCTACCATATGTGCTGTGACGCTTAAGTTAGGATTCATACTTTGGCCGAAAGGCATCAACTTAGTAAATATATTTCTAAAAATCTCGGAAGAAAGATATATAAATATTGAGTAAACTTATACAGTAAAACTTACCTTTACCACTCGGCTCTATCCTCTAATAATATCGTTAGGAATTAAATTGACGTCAAATGGAGTTTGACAAAGTAATCAAATCAATGTTCTAAAAAACGTAAAGCGTGGCTAAATGTATAGTCATTTTCAACCACATAATTCATGAGATCCACAACATTTCAACTTAAAATTTCATAATTTTTTTTGTCAAAATCTCCTAAAAAAAACTACGTTTAAACTCTACCAAATAGATTTTAAAACAACTTAATTGAAACAAATTGATGACTCATGAAATTTTGCTCAACGTATGGTAACCAATAATTTTTTTTTTTACCCTTTTAACTTATGTTGGTCAGAATAGTAATAAGAAATCAAAATCCCCAATGTTTAAAATATTTGAAATTGATACGTACATATAATACATATATACATATATATTAATTAAATATATCCGTTATTTGAGAAAGCCCAAATCATCCAGGAAATCGGCGGCAAAGCAGCAACGGTAACTTTTTATATATATATATATACCTTAGAGATCGCCATTAGAGATAGTCGCCCCTTTTCCTCCGCCTCAGATAGTTCAGTCTGGGCCGCAGTGGATTTTACTCACAGCCGCCGGAAATAAAAAGATGCTCCACCGGCCTTTCACCACCGCAGAGTTCAATTTGCACTGTCTGTAGACGAGTTACATTCTTGTAAGTAATTCAACAAAGAGATCAGTTGCTTCTATATGTTAGTATTATAATTGTGCCATTTCATGTTTTATTTCAATTTCTTTTGCCAATTTTTAAAATTATCGTATGATTCAATAATTTTTTCCATGTTTTTGTTTACTTCGGCTGTGAGGTCATTTTCTTGGAGTTGTGTGGGCTATTGATTTTATTTTCAGTACGTATTCCTTTAGAGTTTCTAGACCCCGTATTAATTTTCTTTGAAATGTGTAGGTTCTTGATTTTCTTTTTGTTATTCGATCGGATCAATTTTCTTGGAATTCTTGTGTGAATTCTTGATGTTTTCAAGAAAATACCCTAAAATTGTTATATGCATTTTTTATTTTTTGAGATTATATTTTCTCAATACACTAAGATTTTTGGAATTATTGTGGAATCTTGCAGGCCTCCTTCATTATTTTTTCGCATTTCTAGTTTTAGTTTTTCGATTTTTCCCCTGTTCTTGATTATATATTTACTACATAAATGAATGGTTGTATATTTATCTTATATGGGATTCTCAATTTATCTTTTCCAGTTTTGAGTTGTTTCTTTATGTTTTTAATCAAATTCCTATGCGATTCTTGCTTTGATTGTTAGATGCATTAGAATGTTTTGATTTTTATACATGTTTCTATTTCAATTGTGCATTAAAATGTCTTATTTTGATTTTATGTACCTGTGGTTTTGTTTTGATTTGTTAATTAATTCCTTAGATTTTTTTTATTTTTATTTTTATAATTGTTGCTTGTAATGAGAGATTGATAGTTTTTTGTGTCTTTTATTGTACGTGGATTTAATTTGGTTGCATTTACTTTGTATCATTGTGATTTTTGTTTTCGAATGCTTTGAATTAATATACAAATAACCTTGTATACTTTATATTGTTGCCCATTTTGAGTTTCGCTATGTTGTTGAGTTTTGTTGTGGTGCTAGTGGATTTAATTTGGTTATATTTACTTAGTGATTGTTCATTTTACTTTGTGTGGTGTTAGTGGATTCATTATTGTTTTTGTTTTCCAATGTGTATGATTGGCTTGCTTTTAATCAATGTACAAATAATATTTTATACTTTTTTTATTATTACTCATTTGAATTTTTTTTTATTTTTTTTTTTGTTGTGTTTTTCGTAGATTTAACTTGTTTTCATTTACTAAGTGATGGTTTATTTTGATGATTGATTCATTGTGGTTTTTGTGTTCTAGTGTTTTGAATCAATATGCAAATAACGTTTTATTATTCGGATGTTTGACTATTTCGAGTTTCTTTATATTGTTGAATGTTGTTGTCTATTGATTTATTTTGATTGCATTTACTTAGTAATTCTTCATTTTGATGGATTATTCATTGTAGATCTTGTTTTCCAATATATTGTTTAGCTTGGCTTTTGTCCACGTCTACTTTAGATTGTTATCTATTTTGAGTTTCTATACTTTTTGAGTTGTGTTTTATTGCTCGTGGATTTAACTTGATTGCCATAGTGGTTGTCAATTTGATGATCAATTCATATTATATTTTGTTTTCGTTGGCGGGCATTTTTGATGATATATACGAATTTCCTTTTATAATTTGGATATTTGCTCATTTTGATTTTATTTATTTTGTTTTAATTTCATTTATGTTGTTTAGTTTAGTTGTGTTGTGTTGCATTTGCAATAAGTTCAATTTCATTCTATTTACATGAAGATTGTTAATTTGGATTATTGATTCTTTGTGGATTATTTGGTTTGATTTTTATTTTGTTTTTTTATTTGAATAATTCTAATTTTGTTTTTCCATACTTTGTTTACATTAGAATAATTTTCATTTTATGTTATTTGAATTCTATTTTGATATTATTACTCTATTTGAAAATGGAATTTCTATTGTTATTTTTTGTGATTATTATTGTTACGAGGGGAAAATATCCATTGCAATTTTGTCTTCGTAATTTTCTAATGTAAATTTTTCTTAGGAGGAAGTAATAGAGATCATCGGTGGAAATAATGATTTATGGACCGTCAACACCTGGTTTGGTTAGTAATTATTACTTAATTATAACATTTTTGAATTTGTTGTATTGTTACATCATTTTTTTTTTAATTTAAAATCAATATTTCAATATTTCAAAAACAACATTTTTACATAGGCATATGCGTGTCACCGTATACCTTCTTCGTTTTACATGGGCATATGTGTGTCACCTTCTATAAATTTTTTATAAATATATTATTTTCATTTAAAATCAATATTTTATAATTTTCATTTGAAAACAACATTTTTACACGTGTAAAATATGTGTGGTAATATATGATAGCTTATGTTACTTTTTCATTTTCATTAATATTTTACAATTTTATCTCATTTTATAATTTTTCATAAACTACATTATTTTCATTTTAATTCTATATTTGAAATTTTCATTTTAAAATATTTTTATAAAGTTTAACATATGTGTTACAATATATTATTTTGTCATTTTCATTAAAATTGATATTTTAGAATTTATCTCCTCTTATATATATTTTTTTTAAATACATTACTTTCATTTAAAATCAATATTTCATTTAAAAATAACATTTTCATTAAAATCAATATTTTACAATTTATCTCATTCTATAATTTTCTTTAAAAAAATACATTACTTCTATTTAAAATTTACAATTTATCTCATTATATATATATTTTTAAAACATATTACTTCCATTTAAGTTCAATATTTTTTTTAATTTTCGTTTGAAAAAAATATTTTTACACGGGTAATATGTGTTAATCCATACGTGTTACCATATTACTTCCTCATTTTTATTAAAATCAATATTTTACAATTTATTTCATTCTATAATTTTCTTTAAAAAAAATACATTACTTCTATTTAAGCTCAATTTTTCAATTTTTGATTTACAAACAACATTTTTCCATATATCTTCCTCGTTTTCATTAACATTTTTCAATTTATTTCATTTTATAAATTTTTCAAACATATATTATTTTCATATAAAAATCAATATTTCAAGTTTTCATTTGAAAATAACATTTTTTACTAAGTGTAACGTATGATATGTTACTTCTTTATTTTCACTAATATTTTAAAATTTATCTCATTTTATAAATTTTTTAAATGTACATTATTTTTATTTAAAATTAGTATTTCAATTTTCATTTGAAATCAACATTTTTAGACAACCTTCTTTCTCATTTTCACTAATATTTTACAATTTATCTCATTATATAATTTTTTAAAAGATTCATTATTTTTATTTAAATCTATATTTCAATTTTTTATTTTAAAATATTTTCATAAGGCTAACATAAATGTTACCATATATTGCTTCTTCGTTTTCTTTAAAACCAATATTTTAGAATTTATGTCTTCTATAATTTTTCTAAAAATACATATGTTACTTCTTTATTTTACTTTAACATTTATCTCCTTCTATAATTTAAAAAAAAAAAAAAAAACATTATGTTTATTTAAGATAAATATATTTTCATTTTCATTTGAAAACAATTTTTTTATATGAATAACATATGTATTACGGTATTACTATATGTGTTACATGAATAATATATGTGTTACCATATATCTTCCTTGTTTTCATTAACATTTTTCAACTTATCTCATTTTATAAATTTTTTAAACATATATTATTTTCATATAAAAATCAATATTTCAAGTTTTCATTTGAAAATAACATTTTTTACAAGTGTAACATATGATATGTGTTACTTCTTTATTTTCACTAATATTTTAAAATTTATCTCATTTTATAAATTTTTTAAATATAAATTATTTTTATTTAAAATTATTATTTCAATTTTCATTTGAAATCAACATTTTTAGACAACCTTTTTTCTCATTTTCACTAATATTTTACAATTAACTCATTATATAATTTTTTAAAGGATTCGTTATTTTTATTTAAAATCTAGATTTCAATTTTTTATTTTATAATATTTTCATAAGGCTAACATATATGTTACCATATATTGCTTCATCGTTTTCTTTAAAATCAATATTTTAGAATTTATATCCTCTATAATTTTTCTAAAAATACATATGTTACTTCTTTATTTTACTTTAGCTTTTTTCTCCTACTATAATTTTTTTTTTTTAAAAAAAAAAACATTATGTTCATTTAAGATAAATATATTTTCAATTTCATTTGAAAACAAATTTTTTACATGAGTATTACAGTATTACCATATGATTGGTAACATGTATTACGGTATTAAATTTTGATTGGTAATACATGTTACCAATCAATATTATCTTCTTTTATAATTTTACAAAAAATCTATTATTTTTATTTGAAAATAATATTTTTACACTAGAAAAATACGTGTTGCAATATGTCCCTTCTTCATTTTCATTAATATTTTACAATTTTATCTCTTTTTATAATTTTTTAAAGTTTCACTTTCTAAAAATTTATCTCATTTTATAATTTTTAATAAATACATTATTAAAAATTTAATCTCTTTTTAAAAAGTTTCAATTTTATCTCTTTTTATATATTTTACATATATAAATTTTTTAAAATTTCACTTTCTTTTACAATTTATCTCATTTTATAATTTTTAATAAATACATTATTCTTATTTAAAATCAATATTTTACATTTTCATTTTAAACCAACATTTTTACACATATAAATTGCGTGTGGATATGTTAATATACATTTTCTTATTTTATTAATATTTTACATTTTATTACGTTTTATAACTTTTTTAAAGATACGTTATTTTTTTTTAAAATCAATATTTTAATTTTTTTTACTTGAAAACAACTTTACAAGGTTAATGTGATGTTCATATGCCAATCCATCATTTTCATTAAAAATAATATTATACAATTTAACTCTTTTTATAATTTTTTTTCAAAAAAATACATTATTTTATTTGAAAATCAATTTTTCAAATTTTCATTTTAAAAAAATATTTTACACTTGTATCATATTTGCTGCCATATATGAATTTTTCATTAAAATCAATATATTCGAATTTATCTCAGCTTATAATTTTTTTTAAATACACTGCTTTTATTTAAAATCAATATTTAAAATTTTTATTTAAAAATAACATTTTCTAATATATTTTATTTTCTCATTATCATTAAAGTTTTATAATTTGTTTAGAAAATAAATTAATTTAATTTAAAATCATATTTTTAAATTTTTATTTGAAAATAAATTTTTTACACGGGCAAAACATGTTACTTCCTCGTTTTTATTAATATTTTACAATTTATCTCATTTTATAATTTTTTTTATTCATTAATTTCATTTAAACTCAATTTTCAATTTTTCACTTTAAAAAAGTATATTTACAAGGGTAACGATAGGTTAGTTCCTCATTTTCAATTAAATTAATATTTTAGAATTTATATCCTCTTATAATTTTTTTTAGAAATATACTACTTTCCTTTCAAATGAATATTTTAATTTTTCATTTAAAAACAATATTTTTACAAGTGTAAACATGCGTGTTACCATTTATTATTTTCTCATTTTCATTAAATCAATATTTTTATAATTTATCTTCTTTTATAATTTTTCTAAAAATATACATGTTACTTCATTATTTTCACATGGATAACATATATGTTAGTTCTCCATTTTCATTAAAATCAATATTTCTTAATTTAGTTGTTTTTATAATTTTTTTTTTAGAATACATTATTGTTCATATATATTTTTTTTAAAATTTTTCATTTAAAAACAATATTTACACAAGTAACATGTGTTACCATATGTTACTTTCTCATTTTCAGTCATATTTTATAGTTTATCTCATTATACAATTTTTTAAATCAATTTTTTAATTTTTAATTTTAAAAATAATATTTTTGCACGAGTAACATATGTACTTTCTCATTTTCATTAAAATCAATATTTTAAAATTAATATTTGAATTTTTTATTTGAAAACTATTTTTACATGGTTAACACCGTAACATTGCTATATGTTATTTCTTTATTTTTTTAAAAATCAATATTTTTTATTATATATCCCTTTATAATATTTTTAAAATAATTTGTAATATCATTTAAAAAAACATTTTTACATAAGTAAAATATCATTTTTACATTTTTACTTTTCTTATTCATTTTATATTTATATATTACTTCCTTGTTTTTATTAAAATTAAATAGTTTAGAATTATCTCCTTTTATAATAATTTAATAAATATTTGAATTTTTCATTTGAAAATAACATTTTTTACACGAGGGTTTTATTAAATAAATATTTTAGAATTTATCTACTTTTATATTTTTTTAGAAAATGTATTATTTTCATTTAAAGTTCATATTCAATTTTTTTTAAACATCACATTTTTTACTTCTTCATTGTCATGAAAATCAATATTATAAAATTTATCTCATCTTTTAATTTTTAAAAATACACTACTTTCGTTTAATTTTTGTTGATAAATTTATCTCATCTTTTAATTAATATTTAATTTTTCATTTAAAAATAATATTTTTACACGGGTAACATATGTTACTTATTTCTTTTCATTAAAATCAATATTTTACTACAAAAGTTTTATAATTTTTTTTAAAAATACATTATTTTAACTTAAAATCAAATTTTCATTTCTAAATAAACATGGATAAAATATTTGTGGTATATAAACATGTTACCATATCACTTTCTCATTTTCATTGATATTTTACAATTTATCTCATTTTATAATTATTTTAAAAATATATTATTTTTACAAAGACCTGCTACTATGTTGCTTCCTTATTTTTATTAAAATTAATATTTTAGAATTTACCACATTTTATAATTTTTCTAAAATTACGTATGTTACTTCCTGATTTGTTTAAAGTCAATATTCTACAGTTTATCTCCTCTTATAATTTTTTTTAAAAAAATAAATTACTTTCATTTAAAATCAATACTTTAAAATTTATTACTTCCATTTAAGTTCAATATTTTTTTAATTTTCGTTTCAAAACAACATAGGTAACATGTGTATCATCCATATGATATTTTCTCATTCATTAAAATTAATATTTTACAATTTATCTCCTTCAATAATTTAAAAAAAAAATACATTACTTCTATTTAAACTCAATTTTTCAGTTTTTCATGAATAATATATGTGTACATTTCATTAATACTTTTCAATTTGTACCATTTTATAATCTTTTAAATATTAATTATTTTTATATAAAATCAATATTTCAAGTTTTCATTTGAAAATAATATTTTTACAAGAATAACATTTACCATATATTACTTCCTTATTTTCACTAATATTTAAAATTTATCTCATTTTATAAATTTTTAAAATATACTTTATTTTTATTTAAAATCAATATTTCAAAATTTCATTTGAATTCAACAAAAATAAACAACATTCTTCCTCATTTTTACTAATATTTTACAATTTATATCATTTTAGAATTTTTTTAAAAGATTCACTATTTTTATTTAAAATTAATATTTCAAATTTTCATTTGAAACCAACATTTTTACCTTGTGTTACCATATGTTAATTTCTCATTATCATTAAAATTAAAATTTTATATTTATTATAACTTGTTTTATAATTTTTAAAATTTATGTATTTTTTCATTTCTTCGTTAATATTTTACAATTTATCTCATTTATATAAGTTTTTTCAAAATACATTGATGCATTTAAACTCAATTTTTCATTTGAAAATAATATTTTTATGAGGTTAACCATATGTTTACTTTCTTATGTTCATTAAAATCAATATTTTATAATTTGTTTTTTCTTATAATTATTCTGAAAATACACTACTTTCATTTCAAATTAATATTTCAAATTTTATTTGAAACAATATTTTTATATGGATAACATATGTGTGGATTAATATGTTTTCATTATTATTTTACAATTTATCTCATTTTATAATTATTTTAAAATACATTATTTTCACTTAAAATCAATATTTCAAATTTACATTTAAAAATAATATTTTTACAAGAATAACCATGATCATATGATAAAATCAATATTTTACAATTTATCTCATTTTACAAAATGTATTATTTTCATTTAAAATCAATATTTAATTTTTAATTTAAAAACAACATTTTACATGAGTAGCTTATTATTTCATTAAGATAAATATTAAAGACTTTATCTCATTTTATAATTTATTTTTTAAAAATGCATTATTTTCATTTAAACTCCATCTTTCAATATTTTTTTTTGACTTTTACACGAGTTTACATATGTACTATATTAGTATATTACTTCTTAATTTTCATGAAAATCAATATTTTAAAATTTATCTCATTTTTTAATTTTAAAAATACACTATTTCATTTAAAATCAATATTCAAATTTTCATCTGTAAATAATATTTTTACACGAATAACTTATGTTACTTCTTCATTTTCATTAAAATTTCTTTTTATAATTTTTTTAAAATTACATAGTTTTCATTTAAAATCAAATTTTCATTTCAAAACAACATATCACCATATATTACTTCATCATTTTCATTAATATTTTACAATTTATTTCATTTTACATTTTTTTTAAAAACACATTATTTTCATTTAAAATCATTTTTTTAGTTTTTCATTATGTTGCCATGTCTCTTCCTAATTTTCATTATATTTTTTCAATTTATAATTTTCTAAACATATATATTATTTTCATATAAAATTAATATTTCAATTTTTCATTTTAAAATAATATTTTTACATACCTTATTTTCACTAATGTTATAAATTTTCTTAAAACATACATTATTTTTATTTCAAATTAGTATTTCAAATTTTCATTTGATATCAACATTTTTAGATGGGTTATGTGTTATCATATGTTTCTTCTTCATTTTCACTAATATTTTATAATTTATCTCATTTTATAAATTTTAAAATATACATTATTTTTATTTAAAATCAATATTTTTATTTTTCATTTTAAACCAACATTTTTACACTGCTAAAGTACATGTGGTAATATATGTTACCAATCAATATTTTATGATATATCTTCTTTTACAACTTTACAAAAAGTCTATTATTTTCATTTGAAAATAATATTTATGATATATCTTCTTTCATTAATATTTCATAATTTATCTTATTTTTTAATTTTTTAAAATATATATTATTTTGTTTAAAATTAAATTTTCAGGTTTTCATTTGAAAACAACATTTTTCGCAATATGTTGTTTCCTCATTTTCATTAATATTTTACAATTTATCTTATTTTATAATTTTTGTTTAAAACTAATTTTTCAATTTTTCATTTGAAAACAACATTTTAAACTAGTAATATTTATGTATTACCATATATGTCACTTCTTCATTTTCATTAATATTTTACAAATTATCTCTTTTTATAATTGTTTAAAATAAATTATTTTCATATAAAATCAATATTTGAAATTTTTATTTGAAAATAAAATTTTTACACAGGTCATATATGTTTTACCATATTTTTCTTCCTAATTTTCATTAATATTTCACAATTTTTTTTTTTATAATTTTAAAAAAAAATACATTTTCAATTTTCATTTGGAAACATTATTTTTACACCGGGACTAATATGTGTTATGATATGTTTGTTCTTCAATTTTTTTAAAGTCTTTTACAATTTATCTCATTTTATAAATTTTAATAAATACATTATTTTTATTTAAAATCAATATTTTAAATTTTTATTTGAAACCAACATTTTTACATGATAAAATACGTGTTGTAATGTGTTACTTTCTTATTTTATTAATATTTTATATTTTATTTTGTTTTATAATGTTTTCAAAGATACATTATTTTGCTTTAAAATCATTATTACAATTTTTTACGTGAAAATAACTTTACACGGGTAACATATGGTAATTCATCATTTTTATTAAAATTAATATTTTACAATTTAACTCTTTTTATAATTTTTTTTTTTCAAAAAACACATTATTTTAATTGAAAATCAATATTTCAAGTGTCATTTAAAAACAATATTTTTACACATGTATCATACGTGCTGCCATATGTGACTTTCTCATTTTCATTAAAATCAATATATTAGAATTTATCTCTGCTTATAATTTTTTTTTGAAAAAAATACACTACTTTCATTTAAAATTAATATTTAAACTTTCATTTGAAAACAATATTTTTACACAGGTAAAATATGTTAACACTGTCGTTAAGATTAAAATTTTATAAGATCTTTTTTTATAATTTTTTAGAAAAAAAATTATTTTCTTTTTAAATCAAATTTTTAAATATTTATTAGAAAATAAATTTTTTACACGGGGTAAAACAGGTTATCATATGTTTCTTCCTCATTTTCTTTAATATTTTACAAATGATCTCATTTTATAAATTTTTTTGAAATACATTAATTTCATTTAAACTCAATATTTCAATTTTTCATTTAAACTAATATTTTTACAAGAGTAACCATATGTTTCTTCTTCATTTTCAATTAAATCAATATTTTAGAATTTATCTCCTCTTATAAATTTTTTAGAAATACATCACTTTCATTTCAAATCAATATTTCAAATTTTCATTTGAAAACAATATTTTACATGTTTAACATATGTGTTAATTACTTCCTCATTTCATTAAACCAATATTTTTAAAATTTATATTCACTTATAATTTTTCTAAAAATACGTATGTTACTTCATTTTTTTCATTAGAATTAACATTTTACAATTTATCTTCTGTTATAATTTTTTTTTTAATATTTTTTACTTTCCTTTAAAATCAATATTTTAATTTTTCATTTGAAAACACAATTTTCACACAGGTAATATATATGTGTTATCATTAGTTCTTTATTTTTTCACTAAAATCAATATTTTTTAATTTATTTCTTTTATAATTTTTTTAAAAAAATACATTACTTTTCACTTAAAATTATTTTTAAAAAGTTTTTTTTTTTTAAAAAAAAAAACAACATTTTACACAGATAACATATGTGTTAGTGTGTTACCACATGTGTTACTTCCTTATTTTCAGTTTATCTCATTTTATATTTTTTTAAATAATATATTATTTTTATTTAAAATCATTCTTTCAAATTTCAATTTAAAAAAAAAAATATTTTTACACGAGTAATATATGCTTCCTCATTTTCATTAAAATCAATATTTTAAAATTTATCTCCTCTTATAAGTTTTTGAAAAATACATTACTTTAATTTAAAATTAATATTTAAATTTTTCATTTGAAAACTATTTTTACATGGGTAACATTACTATTTGTTATTTCTTCTTCTTTTTTTTAAATCATTTTTTATTACAGCTTTATAATTTTTTTTTTAATTTTTTTATAATTTTATTTAATATCATTTAAAAACAACATTTTTACTTAAGTAAAATATATATTACCATATTTTCCCCATATGTTACTTCTTTTCTTTTTCATTTTATAATTTATACACTTCCTCGTTTTCATTAAAATAAATAGTTCAAAATTATTTCATTTTATAATGTTTTAATAGATAAATTATTATAGTTTAAAATTAATATTTCGAATTTTTAATTGAAAATAATATTTTTACATGGGTAACGTATGTGTTAACCCATACGTTTAGTTTCTCATTTTTATTATAAATTTAATGCTTTAGAATTTATATCCTTTTATGATTTTTTAAAAAATATATTATTTTCATATAAAATAAATACTTCAATTTTCATTTAAAAATTTCATTTTTACAAGGGCTTAACATGTTCGTTTTCATTAAAATCAATATTTTATTTTATAATATTTTAATTTCATTTAAAATCAAATTTTCCATTATTTATTTAAAACAACATTATTGTAGCCCTTTATGTTACTTCTTCATTTTCATTAATATTTTACAATTTATGTCATTTTATAATTTTTAAAAAGAAATACAACATTATCATTTAATTTTTATTTGAAAACAATATTTTTACAAGTGATTATATGTGTTATCACTTATCATGTGTTACTTACTCATTTTCATTAACATCAATATTTTACAATTATCTCTTTTTATAAATTTTTTCAAAAATATATTATTTTCCTTTAAAATTAATATTTCAAATTTTAATTGAAAAATAACATTTTTACACGAGATTACATGTGTTACTACTATATGTTTGCCTTTATCATTTTCATTAAAATCATATTTAAAATATAACTCTTTTTAGAATTGTTTTAAAAATAGGTTATTTTTATTTAAAAATCAATGTTTCAATTTTTTATTTAAAAACAACATATTTTTATACGAGTAACATAATTTCATTCAATATTCATAGCACATTTTAGATTGACAACCAAATATTAACAGTTTGTTAACAATTTTTTTTGAAAAAGCACTACTAAAAAAAGTTCTACAACAGCCATGTCAAACAACTTGTTAGAGTATCTCTAATGTACTTCGTCTATTGAAGTCTATGTGACATGTATATTAAACAAACTTCCAGTCCATGTGGCATTACATATATTGAATATACGGTCAAATTAAAAAATTATTTCCAATGAATTTCGTCTAAAAATAATATTACCGTTTATGTAGAATTAATTTTTTTTTTTAAAAATTGGCAGGTCTTCAATTTTTATTTCCCTCGTCCGACTATTTTGTTAATAAAATATAGAGTTAGATTAAAATTTCCTGAGTCACTCGTCTAGAAGTCCGTTTAAATTTAGATGGGTTTCTAGACGAAGTCTATTTTTTGGTATGTCACATCAGTTAGATGGAATCCTCGTTAGCATGCATTGTAGAGGTTTTTTTTTTATAACTCCGTCTATTTGTATTTATATGACACGTCTAAAAAGAAATAGACGAAGTGCATTGGAGATTCTCTTAACAACAACTGTAGTATTTAGAACATGTTCAATCCCAATAAAACGTTCAACTTCATGTCCCGTTTTATTCACATAACGTAAAATAATAGACATTTTCTCATTCACTGAGATATCCTGAAATTCATCAACTTGAATTGAAAAGAATGTATCACCAATATCTCTTATAATAATATCAATTGTTTCAAGAGATGCATCACTCACAACATCTTTCTGAATTTTTTGTGTTGTTTGTTTGTGATTTTTAGAGCATTTTTCAAAGTGACAGCTTAAATATCCTCTTTATGATTTGATAGAAAGCGTTCACAAAAGTTACCTTGATTATTAGAGTCTTCACACTCATTATGAACACGAAAAAGAAGTCATTGCCTTAAAAAAGTCGAGCACAATCAATTGATGCATTCAAACGTATTCGATATGAACTCCGTAACTTTTTTGACTACTTAAAAAAATCTGTCTCGATATGTTGCTCTTGATTCATCAAGGTTTCACACTTGCTTCGGGCTTCATTGTGTGCACTATCGACTTTTTCAACATGAATTTGTAGTCTACCCTTCTTTCCAAAATTACGGAACCCATCTTTCACAAAAGCATCTGGTTTGAAAAGATAATAGTATAAGCAAAAAAGAGCATTTTTAGTTATACTAAATTCCAATCAGTCACCATATTCATTAAACTAAGCACGTATGAATCGTCTTCTTTTTTATGTGGAAAAGCATGACATCGAGGTTGACATGGACCTCTTTGCAAGTATGCTCTTCTAATTTGATTTCGAAGATTAACGTTATAATTTATTATTGGAGTTCTTAATCTGCGATCCGTATGAAGTTGTTCAACATCAATTACTTCAATACTTGCTTTCTTTGACTCATCATTTTATTGAACATCAAACTCTTCAACACTTGGTTCTTTTGCTTCATCATTTCCTACGCCCCCAATATTAATTTCCTCAGCACTTGTTTCCTTTTCTTTATCATTTTCTCTAGTAGTAATTCTCTCAATATTTGTTTCGTTTACTTCATTAATACATGTTTTCTTTGCCTCCACATTTTTTTCAATGACAATTTGAGAAGTTCGCTTAAAATATATCTTCATTTTTTCCCTACAAATCAAATTATCAAAGAAATTACAATTTGATTAAAACTCAAAAACTGCTAAAATGACAAAAATTGCTAATACAGACTCCTAAACGATGGAATTTAAATAAGCCTTGATATTATTAGAAATGTCCAAAAAATATCATATTCGTAAAGTAAAAACATAGACGCACTCATATGAACATGGAAAATATATCGAATAAGTCGATTCGAATTGAAATTGTCAAGTCATCCATAAAAGGGCCATTGAACAACTAGAAAAAGCTCGGGATCGCTACGGAAAGTGGAAATGGAAGCAGATTAGTTTCGGGTGAATGGATACTCTGAGATAGATCGAGAATGTCACCAAAAAAAAAAAATGCAGAATCGAAAGATGCTTTTTTAATGTACTTGTTCATCTAAATCTGACACTCGAGCTAAAAGTTACGCTCGTTTTTGTGGTTGTGTTGTATTTTTTCATTTTTGAACAATTGAACATCACAAGATTAATACAATAATTTGATTCTTGATAATTAATATACAGCAAAAATTAATTTATAAGTAGAAGCCTATTAGCCCAAGAATGTAGAAACTAGAAAATGAGAAAAGTGTCATTCAAATAATCAAGGAGTTTTTTTTTTTTTTTTTTTTTTTTAGAAATAACCATAATAAATAAAACATTTCTTAAAATACTATCATTTTTTTATATTCTAAAAATACTATTTTTATTTTATTTTTGTAACACTTGTTGTTACATTTGTTATTTTAGTTATAATAAATGTGTTACATTTGTTATTAACAACAAGTGTTACAAAAATAAAAAATAGTATTTTTAGAATAAAAAAAATGTTAAATAGTATTTTTTAAATTATTTTATATTTTGTAATATATGGTGAAATTATCACAATAATCAAAGTCCAATTTTGGACATCCAAGAAAAACCCACTTAATACAAATTTTTAAAAAAAAAAAAAAAAAAAAACTTACTTTTGCTCATCTGTTGTAATCTGTTTGACTTTAGAGTTTAGAGGTTGCCGATTGTAGTGGTGGTCCCATAGGCTGTGTGGTCAACTAGTCAGTGGTCCCATGGTGGTGATGTGGTGTGGAGTCAAGGGTGAAGCCGTAAAGGATTTCAATACTTGATTTAAGAATTGGGATTTGATAAGTGCAAAAATGGGCCAAATTATGTGCTAAAACAATTTTTTTTTTTCAACGTCTCAGCCCAATTGGGGGCAACTCAAGGTCCCACTAGTTCCTTCATAGGTTCGTCTTATTAAACTCATTTTATCTTTTACTACTCACTCTTTGTGTGTGACACATTAGTATCACTATTACGTTAACAAATAATATGAATTTTATTTTCCTATTCAAAACAGGACATTTTAATTTATCTATTAATTGAACTAATTAATCAATCTACATTAAAAGTCTAAAATTGACATTTAACAATATGTCAAGACCATCTATGTGATGAAATAAGTCATCTACAATAACAAGACCTAAAATCCTCAATTAGTGTGAAATACAATCATTTCATCAACTATATCTGAACTAGTTAAGAGACATTGAATTAGTGATAATCTCATTCGACAAATTACGTAGTTTGGACAATTGATTCAACGAGTTGTATTTGAAACCCATTTCAATTCATAACTCCACATTGTCCAAGGAAAGCAAACCCAAACTATAGTCATTTCATTTCAAATTTGTCTCCTTTTATAACTTTTTCTAAAAATACGTACTTTCATTTCAAATCAATATTGTAACTTTTCATTGAAAAAATATTTTTACACGGGTAACATATGTATAATATATGTTATCATACATTATAATTAATTTTATTTTATATTTTTTTAAATACATTATTTTAACTTAAAATCAATATTTCGACTTTTCATTTAAAAACAACATTTTTACTTTATTTTACTTACTCATTTTTATTAAAATCAATATTTTGCTATATATCTCCTTTTATAAATTTTTTATAAAATACATTATTTTCATTCTAGCGTCCTTTCCCCCACACACTTTACACCAAATTGTTAGCTAATATAGGCAGCCGACCATATGTACTCCAACGCTCAAGTTAGGATTCATTTGGCCGGACTGGATCAACTTAGTAAATATACTTCTAAAAATTTTAGAAGAAAGATATATAAGTATTGAGTAAACTTACCTCATAAAACTTACCTTTACCATTCGACTCTATCCTCTAGTTATAATGGGAGTTTAGATGAGCTGAGAGCTTCTAGTTCTTACACGTTGGTAATTGACTTGTGTCTTTCAATGAGTCTATGTCGCCGTTCCTTTATGTGTCTGAATTTGTGTTTGCAGGCAGTCACTTCATCCCATGTACACCACTTGTCTCTGAAAAATTAACATGGCATCATTACGATTGTTTCATCAATTAGTCGCGTCAATCAGGTCATTAACTCACCTTTGTTAAGTAGTCCGGATTAATTTGAGGCACTTTTCAAGTGTCGCTAGGTGGTCAGTCTTATTTGGAGTTAAGTTGTCGACTAAGGTTTACACATCATACGCCACTTGAATGCGTCATTAAGAGGTGTAACAGAACTCCTAATAGCACAAATGGGGATTAAGACTACCCTCTTCACAAAATATATTCCTTGTGATTACATACCCTCATCAGTCATTTCTTCCATGATACTCAACAATCATTAATTCTGAAAGAAATTGAGAATCCAAAGACGAAACCAATTAGTCTCTGGTTTTTTCACGAGTAAGAATTCAATTATTTTATGTAAGATAATAATTTACACAAAACCTTAATTTTTTGGACTTCATGATTTTCATGTTAAACAAATAAATTAGTGAATCATTAGGAAACATAACTTGATCCATGACATTGTTAAAAAAAAAAATTGAACCTTCAAATTCATTTTCAAAATTGACAGAATGACGAACCAAGAAACTATGTTTTCTCTTCCTTATCCTTTTAATTGGACGCAAAGCAATGACAGGCACATTTGTAGGTAGCAATAAGGCCAATTAATGAATTTAATCCATTAAATATTGTTACGTGGACCACATAATTATCTTTCATTCTCCCACTTGGCTCATGTAATATTGTCTCATCATGTGGCTTAATAAATAATCCATAATGTGCAAGTGATAAGTTAAAATCCATCATATATTTCACTTAATGTATCATCACCAAGCACAAACTAATAGAGCCATGGCGATCGTACATTATTATTTTGACATAGTCACTTCCATGTACCATATCATTAGCCTTTTGCTTAACATGACCTATAAACGAAAAGTTTATTAATGGTCCAATAATAATGTCTTTGTCAGGATCATTCATGTCACCATTCATATAATCTATTTATGTATATACCAATCAATAAGACATGAATTATATAGGTGTCAAAAACAATACATAAAAGAGCTCAAAGTGTCAAATACATATCGTCATAAAAACATTAACATAATGACAATGATCATTTATAATAATACTCATTCTTTTGACATGTTCATTAAATGTCTTAAGCGGCAATCCTCTCATTAATAGATCTGTAATCATAAGATTGGTGCTAATATGCTCAATTAACATTTTTTGTTTTTGAACTTCTACTTTAATAGTAAAGTACTTCAATTTCAAATGTTTAACATTCTTAGAGTACTTGTCATTTTTTGAAAAAAAAAAGACTAGTGCAGAATTATCACAATAAATTTTCAGCAACTTGACAATACTGTTGACAATTTCAAGTCCTGAAATAAAGTTTCGTAGCCAATTTCTTTGAACTGTGCCTCAAAGCATGTCACAAACTCAGCTTCCATAGTGGATGCAGCAATGACAGACTGCTTTGTACTTTTCCATGCTATTGCCCATCCGACTAAGAGAAAAAAAATAAGTGAGCATATGGCCTTTCGTTCCTTGCCAATATTTTCAGCACTTTCTTTGCAGCTTTCCAATGATCTAATCCATGATTACTTTAATATCTGCATAGCATTCCAACAGCAAAATTGATGTCTGGCATGATGCAAGTTCGAGCATACATTAAACTCTCAACAATAGATGCATAAAGAATAGCTGGCATTTGTTTTTGTTCTAGTTCATTCTTTGCACATTGCATGAAATTAAATCTCTCCTTTTTGAATTAGAACGACACTTGCTGAACACTTTTCTATTTTAAATCTCTCTAGAACTTTGTTAATATATGTTTTCTAAGACAACCTTAACAATCATTGTGATTTGTCTCGAAATATTTCAATTCCAATCACATAAGTTGCATTTCCCATATCTTTCATTTCAAATTTCTTAGAAAGAAATTTCTTGGTCTCGTGTAATAGGCCAAGATCATTAGTAGTGAGCAAGATATTATCAACAACAAAAAAAATCAAAAATATAAATTTATTCCCATTGACCTTCAGATAAATATAAATGTCCTATCAACAATGTTTTCCTTAAATCCAAAGAAAATAATGGTATCATTGAACTTAAGATATCATTGGCATGAAGCTTGTTTAAGTCTCTATATTGATTTCCAGTTTATACACAATGTGTGCCTTTCCTTCAAGTGGAAAATCTTCAAGTTGATCCATATAAACTTCTATTTAAAAAATGTAGTTTTTACGTCTATTTGATATAAATCTAAATCATAATGAGCTATCCTACATAATAATTATGAACAAATATTTCTTAAAGACACGTGGAAAGGTATCCTTATAATCCGTGTCATCTTTTTGAGTGAAACATTTGGAAATAAGTCTAGCCTCATACTTTCAATATTACCATTATTTACACCCAACTCTTTTACATGCTTCAGGAATTCGATGAGATCTCTGACTCATCCATAGATTTCAATTCGTCTTTTATAGTATGTACCCATTTATCAAAATTAACGCTTTCAATGGCTTGTGAAAATGAAAATGGATCATCATCAATAATTCCTAAGTCAAAGTATGAGTCTTGGAGATAAACTAGATAATCATCAGGAATAGAAGGTCTACGATGTCTTTCAAACCCTCTTAATGTTATTCCCCGTGTTTCATCTAGCGCAGGTTCATTAGCGTAGCTACTTCATTATGAGATGTTTGATCTTTAATTTAGTTCTTTAAATCTCAGTAGATCTTGGAAGAACAAAGTGGAATGATGCAGATTATGTACTGGAATTGCTTGTTGTTGTAATTTGTTCTAATTGAGTTATCCCTCACAAATCGGATGCTATATTTGGGTGGTGACGTTATTATCAAGATTTTGATACTTGCGATTTCTTGTTCTTAGGCATTTAGTTATAAATTCTTGCCATTGCTATTGATGTTCATGTTGTTGATATTATCTCTTCACCTAATTTCATTCTTTTGTGTAAGTCTAATTATTCATTTTGAAACATTCTTCCTCTTTGGTTTCAAGTGGTGTCTGTCAAATCTTAAATATCAGCAGGAAACTCCTTGCCATCTTGAGGACATTTTCTAATGATTTCGTATCATTAAGGATGTGTTTGGCCAAGATTAAAAAATTTACTTATGAGTGTCCTGGATTTGAACATTCATTTGTTTGGTAAGTTGGATTAGATAGTACTAAACAATATTAAATAAGAAAAAAGTTAAAATATTTTATATTGTACATAAAGATCTAATACTTTGGTATGCATTTCTGGAATTGGTTTGAGTTGTTGAGAAGATGGTGTAGGAGATGTTACATGAAATTTGAATTCTTTATTCAATTGAAAAGTATTTTGTAGAAGCATGCAGGTATGTGGCTAGCATGTTTCATACATTATTTCAACATGCATTTTTTATTTTTATTTTTTAATAGTTATGTTATATGTATACCAAGAAGGTAGAATATGTACCAAACATGAATACATGGGCTGCTGGAAAACTTTCTTTATTTTGTACTTATTTTGTACATTCTGTGTGTCTGAAGAGAGAATTTTGAAGGGGTTTCACATCGTCAGTTGGTCTTTTTCCTTTTTAAATGGATGAAAATTCAGTCGAGTAAAGTGTCCATCGACTACATCTATCGCTTAACAAAGTGGCTTGTTTACCAAATCATCGACATAATAATCCGAACCGTTGAGCCGTGCCCTTGCTTGCAATTTTTCAAACTCAAAGTCTGCACAAATGAAGCATAACTCAAGCTTAATCACAATAATGACAACCCAATAAACTATAGTTTCATTCCTTATTATTAAGGCTACATGGTACATTCATTTGTTTATAAGAAAAACGTACAAGTCAATAAATCATTTGTGACCATCCATTACATGGTAATGTCCAGATCAGTCTCTTGCTTATGATTGCATATCTCAGTCTTCACCTAATAAAGCCTAAAATACAAGCAAAAAACTTCCCAATTGGAGAAAAATTAAGGCAACCTTCTTCATTAAAAAAACAAGGAATTAGATATGGGAATCTCTTAGGTTTAAATTGATCCAACCCAAATAAGTTACATACTCAAATACATTTTTTTTATTTAAATTTTATGTGTGATTGTTGAACAAATTACGATTATAACGTAACAACAAACTAAGTTTTATTCTCAATAACCTTAAAATTGACGTTGAGAATATTTTCGTCAGTTCATTCCTAAATTTACTCGAAGATTCAAAACATTAATATTATATTGATTTTCGTGTACCCCCGTTATTCTAATTTGTTATATTTTGTGTCGAACACGAACTTCTTTAGGTCTACACCAAATATATATCAATAATAGAAGTCACTTCTTGTTGTATATTTTGTTTTCTATTTTATACATTTTAAGATAGCCACACATCCATTTTAAAATAATCATTTTTTTGCGTTCGTCTTATAAATATTTAGTCGTGTAATGAGAATTCTTATAATACTTTCTAGTTTCATCAAATCTACTCTAATACATTTTCTTTAATTTCTCATCCCTCATTAAAAGTCGGACTTAAATACCATAAATAATTATTTTTAAAGAGAATAATCCTTAGAAAATGACATTTATATGACAAAATATTCAGTTTGACAGGTAAATGGATTTGGATTTGGATTCATACATATTCAACTCAAACACCAACCATTGTGTGTTTTGTGTGTGTTGACAAAATATAGTGTCATTTATTTATGAATTTCTTGTACTTCAAGGAATAGATGGACAAGAAAGATTGCAGGGACCCATGTCGGCTGTCTTTAACTTGACTCAACAAGACTTCGTGTTACCTAGTCCTACAAGCCACAAATTGCCTCTTTTGCACATTAAGGGGCTTCCATTTTCAAAATTATATTATGAACCCACAAGAGTTTTCTTATTGGTCTTTGAAAGACATTTTGCCTTCCAAGGGTACTAGATTGGACGGTATTGAACTGGACTAACTACTTCTAACGGATTTACGATGAATAGTAAAATTGAAGTCATATAACAAATTGAGAATGGACAATTTTGGTTCAATTCGATACTTAGATTCATTCATCTGAAATTTTTAATTTTTTATATAAAATTTTTGTAAATGGATAAACAAATTGTAATGCTTTTCAAAATGCCAACATTCACCCATTTAAGTCATAAACTCCATTTCGTTTAGTTTAATTTTGTTGTTTTACGTGGAATTAATCGTTCTCTATGAAACAAATATTATTTTTAAGAAGTTGAATTCTATTCTCGAATTGGACCAAATCAAATTCTAGTACGTAGGAATTATGACATTTGAATATCTCTTACAATTCAATCAAACATTTATAATTGTGTCTGAGTCAATGAATGATCAATATCCATTGGATTGACATACTTCCAACCAATTCATAGTAATAGTTGTCCAACATGTTTACTTGACAAAAAATTAATCCAAAGTCAAATTAAAAATCTTAAATTTACAATAAACTATTAATAATCTTATATCATAACTAATTGAATTATTATTATTTCAAATTGCTCTAAAAATAAAAAATGATTTATGCATCATTACGTTTTTGATAAACCTAGCTGACTAAATCCTATACTATAAATCTTAGTTTTTGTTCATGTTTTCTTACTTAAAGATTAACCCCTTATAAGTATTGGAATGGGTATAGTTGACCCCAAACAACTATATCCAATTTTTTTTTTTCGATAACGTTGGTAAAATTTATCTATTTAGCAGCCCATTTGAATAGCTCGACACAACTATTTGAATAAGATTCTTGAACAATTAGCTATTTCATCCATTTCGTTAGGACAAGTCGCTTAAATATATAATATTGACCAACATACAAAGATTTAGGCCACTTCTATTGGCTAGTTTAATCTTTTAATGTATGAAACCTCAAGATTCAATATGATATCAAAATCCAAATAGTTTAAACAAGCAGTTCGATCCCGTCTAATGATCAAACATGCATTCCATTAGATAAAATCCCACATTACTTAAATATACAAACAATAATCAATATACAAGGACTTGATTATTCTTCTTAACAAAGTTGACTTTTTAAAAAGAACAATAGTATGCCCTAAAGTTATTGAATTGATTATTAAACCTGGGCCTAGTTTGTTAAATAAGGCAGAGGACGTAAAAAGGGGTGGCAAAGGAAGAAAAGCTTTACTGCCTTTTTGTTATAAAGAAAGGGGCTTTTGAATGTTTGGGTCATCTATCAAGAACACACAAGTGGGACACAAACATTATCATTTTTGATAAGCTCGACCGGAGGGTGGACTCGACAGTATTTTTAGCTTCTATTCTTATTTAATCTTGTCCAAACCTAGTATTATGTAACAAATATGCACCGAAAGATTTTAACGGGATGGGGTCGAGTTAAAGAAGAACAGCAGCCTAACAAAGACAAGTTAAAGGAAGGCAAAACAACAAGAAATATAACAAAGAGAGTGCGAAGAGAAGAACTTAACTGTTTTCCTTTTTCATTTCCACAAATTAAACGTGTCCCCTAAGATCATTTTCCTCTGTGTAATACACACCCAACCCAACCCCAACCGTATAAATACCTACTAACTATTGTCTTCTTCAATCAAGAACTTAGAACACATCAAGAATTTCAGACAAAGAATTCATTTTCTGTTACTTCTTAAGCCAAAGTTTTTCGTTTAATCAAGTTCAATTTGAAGAAAGTTTTTGGCTTAAACAATATCCTGAAGATCAAAATGGATCTAGGGGCGTCGAATACGGAATCTGAAGGAAGTGTCCAACTGCAGATTTCTGAGCTTAATGCAAGGCTAAGTGAAACAGGCAGTGTTGGTCCAATCGTATTTGAGCCCCAAACTTGTTCTGTTGAGACGAACAATAGCAGCACGACGAATTCTGGGTCTCGAACGAGGCCTGCAATTCGGGCTCCAGAAAAGAAACTTACCCTTTTCGCACTGCGTCTTGCAGTGCTGGAAAAAGCAGCTTCAGGAATTGGAACTCTTGGATTCATATGGGCAACTGTTGTTCTACTTGGTGGTTTTGCCATCACTTTAGACAAAACCGACTTTTGGTTCATAACTGTTATTCTTTTAATAGAGGGAACTCGAATATTTAGCAGGAGTCATGAGCTCGAATGGCAACATCAGGCCACATGGTCTATTACTAATGTTGGGATCAATAGTTTTCGCGCTTTAAAATCAAGCTCAAGTTTGATACTTAGAACTGTGAAGACGATTTTTAGGCCAGTTTTTCACTCCAGAAAGGCGAGCCAACGGAGCAGGGAGATTTCAGGGATGACTCGTCAAGCTAGCAGGAGAATTTGGGATATAAAGAAGATGCCAACTCGAACATGGACAAGTTCAGAGGTCCCTCTTCTTCCTTATGCAAAATGGGTATTTATTTCGAGAAATGTTAGCAAGATTTTATATTGGCTCCAACTTGCATCAGCAACAGCCTGCGTGGTTCTCTCGATGATCAAGCTTGTCCATCAAAACTATGGAGAAATCGAGAAAGGAGATACAGATAAGAAGAACCGGAAATCAGCTCTAATTATATTCTATTCCTTGGCCTTGGCAGAGGCATTGCTGTTTCTCTTGGAGAAAGCCTATTGGGAGTGGAAAGTCAGCGTTCGTAGACTATTGGACGAGGTGAACAAGGAGTGCGATTTAGGACAATCGGGCATGATTTCGATCAAAAGATTCTTCTATGATGCCTATTCAAAATGTGTCAATGGAAGCATTTTTGATGGTCTGAAAATGGACATGGTTACATTTGCCATGGAATTGCTAGACTCTAATTCCCCAGATGAGCAGCTTATTGGAGCCAGAATCTTGAGAAAATTTGCCACAAGCAAGGTTTTTTCCGACGATACTCTCCAAAAGATTGGAATAAACTTATCAGTTATGGAAAGATTAGTCGAAATGTTGAATTGGAAAGACCCTCAAGAAGAAGAGATAAGGTATTCAGCTGCAGAAATCTTGTCAAAACTGGCTGAAAAAAAGCAAAACTCCATACGGATTGCTGGAATACCTGGTGCTATGGAATCAATATCATGTCTTCTGCACGTCAGCCGGAGCCATGGTGGAGCAACTGATGAAATTTCGGAGAAGAGAATAATCTTTGATAATGAGAACTATGGTTCTTGGGCATTCAATCATTTGGGGCTTCTCATTTTGAAGAAACTTGCTCGTGACCACGATATATGTGGAAAAATTGGTTACACAAGGGGTCTCCTACCGAAGATTATTGACTTCATGCATGCTGAAGGGAGGGTTTTGACAGATTCAACAGCTGCACCCTCTCAAATTTTAACTGTTAAACGATCTCTTCAGGTTCTTAAGATGCTAGCTGGCACAGCAGGTGCTGCAGGAAAACAATTAAGAAAAGAGATTTCTGAGATTGTTTTCACCATTAGCTATATCCGGGATATACTAAGGTATGGGAAAAAGCATCCCGAACTGCAAATGTTGGCCATCGAAGTTTTGACTAGCCTCGCAATAGAAGAGGATGCAACAGAGAGGATTGGGAGCACAGGTGGAGTTCTTAAAGAATTGCTCAATATTTTCTTCAATGAAGAGATACCTGAAAATTGGAGTCATGTAAGAGTAGCAGCTGGCGAAGCACTTTCTATGCTAGTACTCGAAAGTAAGAATGATTGTCAGCGAATTCTGAAATTAAGGATGAATCAGAAGCTCGTTAAAGCTTTGGAATCTCCATTGCTTCGAATAAATGCAGCTAGAATTTTAAGAAACTTGTGCGCGTATAGTGGAAAAGATTGCTTCGAAGAATTAGAGGGACTCACTGATGCAGGACCTGCAGTAAGTTTTCATATCAACACCCTGTTTTCAAAAGTTTTCATATCTAAAGTCCTCTTAGACTTTGGAACAAAAGATGTAATATTTCTAATTTCCCATTTTCAGGTCCTTGAAGCTATCATGAAGGAAGAAAACAAATTGCTCGAAGTAATGGTTGGAGTTGCAGCATGCATTTTCAAGCTTATGTCATCTCAAGAAGCCTGCAACATGTTTAAGAGAGCTCAATTTCCAGAATCCGATCTGGCATACAAACTTGTCCAAATTCTGAAGAACTATCATTATCCCTCAATAAAAGTCCCGAACATAAGAAGATATGCTATAGAGTTAGCAATTTGGATGATGAAAGATAATGTGGCGAACATCCTAACTTACGCGAGACTGGGAATGGAAAGTGAGCTGGAGTCCATTTTGGACACCACGTCTGAGCTGGAGAGTTTCAATATCTTTTCCGGGACTGTTGGCCTATGCCGGCACAACATAACAATCCATACACTAGTTGAAACAGCCATGAAGCTGCTGGCAGAGAAGTAAAACTATAGAAACCCCAATTCGATCAAGAATTGATAGCCAGTGTGATCGAATTGATAGCCAGTGCAATGTCCTTCAAGATACACAAAGGATAAGAATTGAAGGCCATTCTTTAATTTTTCTCAAAGGTGGAAGCATAAAAACCACAGGGCATTCTTTGTTTTTTTTCCCCTTCATTAAAACTTATGTAATAATGTATCTGCACACACCATGGCAAGAACATAATTTCAGTTTCTTTTTTTTTTTTAATTATTGATATGTCAAAATATTATTTTTATTGTATATATTACAGATTATTTAGATTTTCTCCAGTGTTATGAATAAGTAGTGAAGCTGTTATTTAGAACCATCAATTCAGGAGGCCTGGTTCCTTCTCAGGATCGAGCGATTCATCCTTCCTAGAAGCAGCATAAAACTCTCCGTTGTACTGCACTCTCCAAGTGCTTAGTTTTGGATTTCATTACCGGTGTGATACCTCATTGATATTTACAGGACTCAATGGCCAAATCAAATTAGTAGAAATTTGATCCCTCCAAGTTTGCAGCCTAAACCAATAGGCATGTTGTTCATAAAAAGTGCACACCATTGGTTTCAGAAAGGGGGAGGGAATGCAAATAAATTGTTACAGTGGTTTAGTGTGATCAACGATAAACTATGTTTTATTCCTTTTAAATTTGGAGTCGGCTACGTGAATCGCTCAACTGACAAGAAGTATAAAAATCGAGTTGTTCTAATCCTCTTAGTGTAGACGCGATATCCAAGGCTTGTTCTACCAGGTGAAAACAATAAATGAATTCAGATCAACTAAAATAAAGAACTTATCTAACGTCACAAATTCCATGAGGTATGGAGAACGCCGTTTTAGCCAATTTACGTTCACCATTTATATTACTCCTCACACTCAGTTTTTCCTCTCTATTTTTCTCTTTCGCTTGCATTGTATCGATGAATCAAATTGAATAACGAAATAAATTTATAAAGGTGACTTTCAATGTATTGATAATAAGACTTTTAAATAATTCTTCAACTTCATTTGTTGGTTTCCAAGTGATGCATACTTACAGAACATTTTATTATGTCAAAAGAGCCAAAAGTTATTTCATGCTAATTATTTCTTCTTACAGGTCCTTCATCCATCTTCTGTTTTCAAGTTCCTATTTAAATTTGGATAAAATTGAACAAAAAGTTCTCGATGAATTCACGAGAAAATAGTATCTCTTTAAAATCCTATTCCATGGTTTAAAAATTGATTAATTGGTAAACATACATGTAATTTCGTATAAAGATACAAGTAAACAAGAAATTCAAGTACAATTCACAACTAAACGACAATAATCCCCCGGGAGAAGGCCCTTCTATCACCATCGGTAGAAGTAACCGTATCATCTTCCTAGTTGAATGAGAATAGCCCAACTAACGTGATCTATTAGTCTCTTATCGAAATCCTAACAGCATAAATGGGGATTAAGACTACCCTCTTCACAAAAGGTATTCCTTGTGAATACATGCATGATACTAGACAATCATCAATTCTGCAAGAAGTTTGAGATCCCAAAGACGAAACAAACCGTCCATAATATTAGACTTCGGTTTTATCACGACCTTTACAGTGACCCTCGTGAATTGTCAGCCATGACGGTTTGCAGGTGTCCACACATAGAATTTGCAGGTGTCCTGTGGCTGCTGAAGTGGTTGAGACAGTTTTTAAGGATTCAGCCTGTGTAGAAAAAGATTCCTTTTGTTCACTTGTCGGTTCAGGGAGGTTACTGCCAAATGAGACAATGGTTCCAGAACTTAAGGGTGTCTCCTGTCCAAGTCTTTCAGCAACTCCACCATTGCCTTCATGAACATCTGAAAATTTTAGCGAACTTTAAGCTCAGGAAAATAGTACTTCATTACGAGTAAAAAACATGGAAATCTTCAAGATATTTATCCCGAGAAAAAAGAAACGATATGGTCACCCTCTCTTCCTCCTCCACATTGCCTGGGAAGCCGGCTAAGTTATCAAGAGGAAGATGTTCCATATTTGTCATCATCTACTCATGCAGACACAAAAGAGAATAGGCTCCTTAATTTCTTCCTGCGGAGTGCATACAATATTAGAAAGACTCACAAACTACATCTTTTGTCCTATAAAGGTGGAAAAAAAGTAAAAAACAGATCCACCAACAGAAGTTGTCATTGAGGCATGTTCTTCATGCTGCAGTATACTAGTTAATGAATTTAGTCCTAAAATTAGACATTTGTCTCCTAATTAATTAATTTACTTAATTTTCATCTTCCGAGGAATCCCTTTACTAGTCCTTTCCAATCCCCAGCTTGAATTTAGACAGCTAAAACAACAAGAATGAAAAAGTTAAATAATGAGCTTATAAATGCAGTTTCTCTCGACTTCTAAACTCTGTTTGTTAAGCATCTACAGAATAATCATTCTACAAGGAACTTCAGGGTATTACACAAATCATTCCCAATTTAAGTCTTCCTGCACGTCTCCCCCCGGGAAACAAAACCACAAAGCAAAATGTAGGCGGAGAATGACAGTAACAGATAAAGAGATTATTAAAACATATAAAGTTCTTCCCACCAAACATTCATATTGTTGAAACACCTCATCTAAAAGCTTAAGTTGTCTCCATGAAAGACTCGAGCTCTGTCTCCATTTCGTGTCTCGTGAAAGTCAGGATATTTATCTTGTTGTCTTTCATCATCCAGATTGCCAAGTCTACTACCAACCTTTTGTGTTGGGAAATTTGATTTTAGAGATACTGATCTTTCTTCAAAATATGGACGAGTTTGTGAGCCAGATCAAATGCTGGAAATCGAACTCTCATAAACACGTTGATGGCTTCTTCAGATGTCGTAAACTTGAAAATGCACGCTGGAACTCCAATAATTACTTCGAGCAATTCGTTTTCTTTAGTCACAATAACTTCAAGGACCTGAAAACTGGAAAAATTTAGAAATACAGAGTTTTTTTTTTCTTGGTTCTAAGGTCATGTTACAACTATCAAAAGCAGGCTGTTGACGTAATTAGTGTATGTCCTGCATCAGGGAATCCCTTTAATTGTTCGAAGTAATCTTTTCCACTGTAGTTGCATAAATTTCTTAAAATTCTAGCTAAGTTCATGCAGAGCAAAGAAGATTTCAAAGATTCGACTAGCTTTTCATTTATCCTCAATTTCAGTATACTCTGACAATTATTCTTACCTTCGAGTGCTAGCATGGCAAGTACTTCACTGTATGCAACTTTTACATGAATGTCATTTTCAGTTGTGACCTTGTTGAATAAAATATTGAACAATTCTTCAAGAACTGAACTTGTACCCCCAATCCTCTCGGTTGTATCCTCCTGTTGAGTGTTGTCAGCCCTAATTTCCTCTTTCTTCCTCTTATAATTAGCAAAGCAGGCACCACAGGAAAAAAACTAAGAAAAGAGATTTCTGAGATTGTTTTCACAATTAGCTATACAAGGGATATACTATTGTATGAAAAAAAGCATCTGGAGCTGCAAATATCGGGGATCGAGTCTTGACAAGTTTGGCAATAGAAGAGGATGCAACAGAGAAGATTGGGGCACAGGTATAGTTCTTAAAGAATAGATCAATATTTTCTTCAAGGAGGACATACCTGAAAACGAATGTAATGTAAGATTGCGGACAGAGAATTACTTGCTATGCTAGCACTCAAAAATAAGAATGATTCTCAGCGTAGTCTGAAATTAAGGATCAATGAAAAGCTAGGCGAAGCTTTGAAATCTCCATGGCTTCGAATAAATGCAGCTAGAATTTTAAGAAATTTATACGCCTATACTGGAAAACATTGCTTCGAACAATTAAAGGGACTCCCAGATGCAGGACCTGCAGTAAAATTTTTAAACAACAGCTTGTTTTTGCAAGTTTTAACACGAGCTTAGCAACAAAAGGACATAGTACTTCCAACTTTTTTGTGTTTCCAAGTCCTTGAAGCTATCATGACGACAAAAACAAATTGTTTGCAGTAATGTAGGACTTGCAGCATGTATTTTCAAGATTATGAGATCTAAAGAAGACAGCAACGTGATTAAGAGAGCTGGTTTCCAGAATTCGATCTGGCTCACAAAGTTGTCCAGATTCTGAAGAAATATCAGTATCTCTCAATCAAAGTTCCAAACATAAGAAGGTATGCAGTAGAGTTGGCAATTTAGGAGATCAACTTGAGTAACCTGCACATTTCACCATGAACACTGATAATAAATCAGAACTCTACATGTATAAAAATTGACTGATGTCAACTGATATAGAAAAAATTAGAATAGTTAGCTATGATTTCAAGAGTGTCTGATTGGAAAATATGATTTTTGGTCTCAATCCATGTTGATGCGAGTTGGGAGCTGGACTTGTATGCCCCGCTCTGTATAAAAATTTGAAGTGATTTCTTCACATTAGGGGGCCTTCATACAGTTGGTGAATTCCCGGCCCAAAACAGGAACGTGCTGAGTTTTTCCATCTGTATAACTACTGAACAGTGCACATCCATCACAGGCTCCACTGGGAGTGGTGAAGTGCGAGACTTCATTTTTTCAGCAGTCTGAGCACTCCTTTTTGCAGCTTCTTACTTCAAGTTCACCACAATATAATGAGGTCATTGTCGGAGGAAATCAACCGCCCAATAATCCGCGGTTAATGGGATATTGTATAGAAGGAATGTGTTGAATGACATGTCTCAGGAGTTGCTGGCATGGAATTGAAGTGGTCAAAGTTCTGTAAGGAATTGATCTAATCTTCAGCTATTTTTTAGGAATTTCTGTTACATAATATGCAGCAAATTTGGCTGCATTTTTAATGCTTTTCTGTTAAGTAACTACAGCAGATTTTGCTCCAGATCCTATGCTTTTTCTGTTTTAAATAAGTTGTATAAATAAGTGCTTTTGATGATCAATAAATATGCTTTTTCAAGAAGTCTTAAGAATTAGTGTATTACTTACAATATTAGAACTATCAAATTGGTATCAGAGCCAAATTCTTGAGAGATCTGTGAGGTTGAGTGAGCCTAACTACTTACCTTAAACACTTACCATCTACCCTATTCAAAACACAGAAGCCTATAACCAACTCAGGATGAATTCACAAGCCTCATCGAATGCAATAGCACCTCCAGTGTTCGATGGAATCAATTATCAAATGTGGGCTGTCCGAATGGAAGCCTACCTTGATGCTAATGATCAGTGGGAAGCCACTGAAAATGAGTATGTAGTTCCTCCTTTGCCTGACGATCCAACTATGGCTCAAATAAAAAATCATAAGGAGATGAGGCAAAGGAAATCAAAAGCAAAAGCTAGCTTATTTGCAGCTGTTTCATCCACAATTTTCACCAGAATCATGACACTAAAAACAGCAAATGAAATCTGGGACTTCCTGAAGAAGGAGTATGAAGGAAATGAACGAGTCAAAGGCATGCAGGCTCTGAATCTGATCAGAGAATTCGAGATGCAAAAAATGAAAGAATCAGAAACAATCAAAGATTACTCTGACAGACTTCTTGACATTGTTAACAAAGTAAGGCTTCTTGGTACTGATTTTTCTGATTCTAGAATAGTTCAAAAAATCCTTGTAACAGTTCCTGAAAAGTTTGAGGCCACAATATCATCTCTAGAAAACTTAAAAGATGTGTCAAGTATTACCTTGGCAGAAGTATTGAATGCATTACAGGCTCAGGAACAAAGGAGACTTATGAGGCAAGATGGATCTGTGGATGGCGCATTTCAAGCTATATCACAGAAAAATATGTACAAGACAGAGAAGCAAAGCAACAACAATAATAGCAGCAATAACACTACATTTCCACCATGTCCTTACTGTAAAAAAACCAATCATCCACAGAAAAGGTGTTGGTGGAGGCCGGATATAAAATGTCACAAGTGTGGTCAGTTAGGGCACGTTGAAAGAATATGCAAATCTCAACAGCAGCAAGGAGAAGCCAAGACTGTTGTTGAACAACCTCAAGAGGAGCAATTGTTTGTGGCATCATGTTTTGCTACCAGTAGCTCCACAGAAAGCTGGCTTATAGATAGTGGTTGTACAAGCCACATGACTAATGACCAAGAGCTTTTCAGAGAGCTTGATAAAACTGCCATTTCTAAAGTTAGAATTGGAGATGGAACATATCTTGCAGTAAAGGGCAAAGGAACAGTGGCAATTGAAGGTTACACAGGTTTGAAATTAATTTCTAATGTCTTATATGTTCCTGAAATTAATCAAAACCTTTTAAGTGTTGGTCAGCTGCTAGAAAAGGGATATAGTGTGCTGTTTGAGAACAATCATTGCTTGATTACCGATGCACAAGGCAGAGGGGTGTTCAAAGTTCAAATGAAAAGGAAAAGCTTTACCTTGAGTATGATGGAAGAGGAGCAGGCTGCAGTACACAAAGAAGACAGCAATACAATGCTTTGGCATAAAAGATTGGGGCACTTTCATCATAAAGCCCTAATTTTTATGAAAAATAACAATCTTGGGAAAGGTTTGCCTGAATTAGAGGAGGAGCTTCCTACTTGTGCAGCGTGTCAGTATGGGAAGATGACAAGGCTTCCTTTTCCACAAAACAAGGCCTGGAGAGCTACACAAAAACTGCAGTTGGTGCACACAGATGTGGGAGGACCTCATAAAACTCCATCATTAAATGGCAGTAAGTTTTACATTGCTTTCATTGATGATCACACAAGAATGTGCTGGATATATTTCATGAAATTTAAATCTGAAGTGGCTGACATCTTCTGGAAGTTTAAAGCTTGGGTTGAAAATCAAAGTAGAGACAAAATGCAGGTGATCAGATCTGATAATGGAACTGAATATACCTCAGAAAAATTTAACAAGTTCTGTGAGAATGCAGGCATTGAGCATCAGCTGACAGCACCTTATACCCCTCAACAAAATGGGGTGGTAGAGAGGAAAAACAGAACACTTATGGAGATGACAAGGTGTTTATTGCATGACAAAGGGCTGCCAAAGAAATTCTGGGCCGAGGCTGCAAACACATCAGTTTTTCTGCTGAATAGATTACCAACAAAGGCTTTGCAACAAAAGACTCCATTTGAAGCATGGTATGGCTATAAACCAAGGCTGCAAAATCTAAAAACATTTGGTTGTCTTTGTTTCTCTTATATTCCTCAGGTTAAGAGAGACAAATTGGATAAGAAGGCAGAACCTGGGATCTTTGTAGGCTACAGTTCAGTTTCAAAAGCTTACAGGATTTATCTTCCTGAAAACAACAAAGTAATTGTTAGCAGGGATGTCCAATTCTTTGAGTCAGATTGCTGGAGCTGGGAGAATAATATGAAGCTTGAGTTCCAGGAAGAAAATGATGATATTGATGACGAACCTGTCAGGGGAACCAAATCACTTTTTGACATCTATCAGAGGTGCAACGTTGCTATAATAGAGCCTGCAGGATATGAAGAAGCTACAACAAATCAAAAATGGATGGCTGCAATGAAGGAGGAGATTGAGATGATTGAGAAAAATCATACTTGGATCCTAGTGGACAGACCTACACATAAAAAGACAATAGGAGTTAAATGGGTTTATAGAACCAAACTCAATCCTGATGGTTCTGTAAACAAACACAAGGCAAGGCTGGTCGTTAGAGGATATGCTCAGATGTTTGGGGTGGATTTCTCTGAGACTTTTGCCCCAGTCGCTAGATTGAATACCATAAGAATGTTGCTGGCCCTTGCTGCTCAAAAGGGTTGGAATATACACCAGTTGGATGTCAAATCTGCCTTCTTGAATGGATACTTGGAGGAAGAAATTTTTGTGGAGCAGCCTGAAGGTTTTATTGTTCAAGGAAAAGAGGAGAAAGTATATCTACTGAAAAAGGCCCTGTATGGTCTAAAGCAAGCACCAAGGGCCTGGTACAGCAGGATTGATGCACATTTGGTAAACTTGGGTTTTAAAAAAAGTCTAAGTGAATTTACTCTCTATCTCAGGAAGGTTAGTGATCAAATACTTGTGGTATCTCTTTATGTTGATGATTTGCTTGTTACGGGAAGTAGTATGGAGCAGATTAACACTTTTAAAAGGGAAATGAAGGATGTTTTTGAGATGACTGATCTTGGAAAGATGACATTCTTCCTTGGCATGGAAGTTCAACGAAAGCAGAATGAGATCTTCATATGTCAGCATAAATATGCCAAAGAGATTCTCAAAAAATTCAACATGGAGGAATGCAAGCCAACTGCAACCCCAATGAATCAAAAGGAGAAGTTCTGCAAAGAAGATGGAGCTGCAAAGGTTGATGAAAGACTTTACAGAACCTTAATAGGCTGCTTGATGTACTTGACTGCAACGAGACCAGATATTATGAACGCTGTAAGTTTACTCTCAAGGTACATGCATTGTGCTAGTGAAATTCATTTTCAAGCAGCAAAAAGAATTGTTAGATATATCAAGGGTACGATTGACTATGGTTTGAGGTACTATCAAGTTAAAAATTTCATACTTCATGGTTATTCTGATAGTGATTGGGCTGGTTGTATTGATGACATGAGAAGTACTTCAGGTTATTGTTTTAGCTTTGGTTCTGCTATTTTCTCATGGTGTTCTAAGAAGCAAGACGTCATAGCTCAGTCTACAGCAGAAGCAGAATATGTAGCTGCCACTGCTGCTGTGAATCAAGCTCTCTGGATTAGAAAATTAATGGCAGATCTGCATATGGAGCAAAAGGAAAGCACACAGATACTTGTAGACAACCAAGCTGCAATTTCAATTGCAAATAATCCAGTATTTCATGGCAAAACAAAACACTTCAAGTTGAAACTCTATTTCCTAAGAGAGGTACAAAAAGAAAGAGAAATACAGCTGGTCTACTGCAAAACAGAAGATCAAAATGCTGACATCCTGACCAAGGCTCTTCCCAAAGCCAGGTATGAGTTCTTGAGACAAAGGCTTGGAGTCTGCACCTCCAGAGCCAAGGAGGAGTGTTGAATGACATGTCTCAGGAGTTGCTGGCATGGAATTGAAGTGGTCAAAGTTCTGTAAGGAATTGATCTAATCTTCAGCTATTTTTTAGGAATTTCTGTTACATAATATGCAGCAAATTTGGCTGCATTTTTAATGCTTTTCTGTTAAGTAACTACAGCAGATTTTGCTCCAGATCCTATGCTTTTTCTGTTTTAAATAAGTTGTATAAATAAGTGCTTTTGATGATCAATAAATATGCTTTTTCAAGAAGTCTTAAGAATTAGTGTATTACTTACAATATTAGAACTATCAGAATGTCTTGTTTTCTGCAGGATGTCACCAGCTCAAGTTGCCATTTGATAATCAAACAAACCAAAACTTCTTCCTACCAGTCAAGGAAAATTCCCAAAGGCAGTTTTAAAGAAAATCTGGTAACGACTCTAGTCATATCCTACCTCGCTTGTGAAAGGTCTGTCCTGTCACAGGTTTAAGACCCAACGAACAGTAGGGATTAGTGTGGCTGATTTGCCGTCCAGCTAATCCACATCGGTAGTTGAAGTACAGCTTTTAGAGGCTGAGATTCTTGGAGGGACTAGAAACAAATTTCAGATGGTTCACCAACTTCCTTCTTGAGCGTGTTTTCTTTTTTCGTTTTTTTTTTATCGGAAATGTAAAAATATGTATAGATAAAAAATGTACAAATACATTAGGTACACAGGTTACTTTACAAAATATGAATTAAAAAGTATCCAAATAAATACATAAACATAAATCAAAACATGAGGATACAAGATAAACATGATCTTGTATACATATGTTATAATTTTTCTAGTAATGCTATCAAAAAGAGGGATTAAATCATCAAATAATTTCCGGTTCCTAGCTGTCCAAAGGTGGTAGATAGTGCAAGCCAGTGCAATTCATTTTGATTTAGCTTGCAATTCGTTCCTTGAGCGTGTTGCTCAGTAAGAAAACGAAGTGAAAGTTCTTCTATTCGTTGGTTCTCCATTTATCCATATTTTGTTGAGATTTCAGGAGGTGTTCGGGATTGAGTAGGTGTCACTCTTTTGTATTCTCATACTAGTTCATTAGTTCTTGAAATGGTAACATGTTGATAACATTTTCACCTGATTATGAGCCATAATTGAACGAGGTTTTTACTGGCAAAATCAATGGCTAAAGAAACAAATAGTGAACTCCATTATCTAAATTCATCAAACAAGCATCCAAGTTTGAATTTGCATATACAAATGAAATCACATGTTCTAAACCAGGAAGACTGGGAACCAATTTTTTCGTGTAAAGATACAACTAAACAAGAAAATTATAGCACGATTGATAACTAAATCTATGCATCAACTGTACATAACTGGAAAGAATCTGCCATCTATAGTTACAACAAATGACAATAATCCTCCCGGTAGAACGCCCTTCTATCACCATCGGTGGAGGTAACCGTATCACTTCCTAGTCGAATGAAAATAACCAAACTAACGCTCTTATCGAACTCCTAACAACATAAAATAGGGATTAAGAATACCCTCTTCACAAAAGATGTACCTTTTAAATATATTTCCACGTTGTCTTCCATCATACTCAACAATCATCTATTCTTAAAGAAGTTGAGATCCCAACGACGAAACAAACCGTCCATAATATTAGTTGTCGGGTTTTTCACAACCTTTACAGTGACCCTCGTGTGATCAGCCATGTCTGTGTCAGATGAACTTTGGTTGCCCAGTGGAGTATCACCACGAGAAGCAGCCCCATTCCTTTCTGCTTCATTGGGAGATGGAGTAGCATCATCCATTTTAGGGTTATTTACTGCTGCTACAGTGGCCTTAGGATAATTTGCCATGTCTTCGGGTCCACAATGGTCACTCGTTGAAATGTCGCTATGAGATCTGTTAATTTCTGCTTCTGAAGACGGAATAGACTTAAGTGCAGGTCCTGATGGTAGTTTGCAGGTGTCAGGGGATAGAATTTGAGGTGTCAATTCAGAATCTGTGGTTGCTGAAGTGGTGGACAAGGTTTTTAAGGATTCGGCTGGTGTAGAAAATGAATCATATAGTTCATGTGTTGGTTCAGGGAGGTTAGTGCCAGCATGAGAAGATGGTTCCTCGACATGAGGGTGTCCCGTCTCCAGGTCTTTCAGCGACTCCATCACAGCTTTCATGAACATCTGAAAGTTTCAGCAAAATTCAAGCTCAGGAAAGTAACACTTCACTTCCCTTTGAAAATGTGAATCTCTGAGATATTTATCCCAGAAAAAGAACAGATATACTCACCTTCTCTTCTTCCTCCACATTACTCGGGAAGTCTGCCAAGCTATCGAGAGGGTATTCCACATATTCATCATCATCTATTGATGCAGGCAGAGTACCATGCGGACTACCACCCGAAAATTCAAAGCTGATCATATTAGAAGATGACGCAAGAGAATCAGATCCAGTACCTTCTTCCTGCAGAGCACAGACTATCTTAGAACTTAACAAACTAACCTTTTTGGTCCTAAAAAGGGTGAAAAGAAAAAAATGGAAACAACAGATAAAACATTTTTTCAAATTTATTTAATTTATTTTATATCCACCGTCTGAGGAATCCGTTTACTGGCCTTTTTCCCATTCTCAACTTGAACTTAGACGGCTAAAACAATAAAAATGAACATGTAACGACCACGGACTTTCCCCTACAGGCCTTTCGCCCAGGGGCTATTCCGTGCGCTGTTAACTTACGTATTGTCTACTGGAGGTTGGGCTCCAAACTGAATTTCTTTTGCGTCCCCAGCGATTCGAACCCTTGACCTCCTCCCATAAGGGGAACTTAAGTGAAATGCTGGTACCAATTGGACAATTTAAGTGGAATGCTGGTACCAATTGGGCAAGTTGCCCAATTGGTACCAGCATTCCACTTAAGTTCCCTTTATGGGAGGAGGTCAAGGGTTCGAATCGCTGGGGACGCGAAAGAAATCCAGTTTGGAGCCCAACCTCCAGTGGACAATACGTAAGTTAACGGCGCACGGAATAGCCCCTGGGCGAAAGGCCTGTAGGGGAAAGTCCGTGGTCGTTACAAAACAAGTTTGAATATGAGCTTATAAATGCAGTTTCTCTCTACTACTAAACTCTGAATTGTCAAGAGTCTACAACATTATCATTTTTCAAACAACTTCAGGGTTTTACACAAATTGTCCCCAATTGAAGGGTAATAGATACAGATATTATTATTTTTTAAAAAAAGTTTATCCCACCAAACTTGCATATTTTAAACGGTATATATATAAAAGGAAAGATAGTGTTAAAAAAAATATCGGAAACTTTTGGCTTAACTTTTAGAAGCTACCTGGCAATCTGATTGTTTATCATTGGATGACATCTCTGCAGGGACCTGTATAATACCAACAAAAAAACAATCAAACATCAAAATCCGACATTAAACTGTATTGATTTTATTGATGCAGAAATAACCTGTAATTTAGTGATGGTGTCCTTGAAAATGAAAGGAAAACGAATAAAGGGTTCATCTATGAAAGATTATCTGGCTACACAGTGACGAGAGTTTGTTGCATACCACAAGACCAGACCGTGTCAAGACATACATTATTAAACACTTATTTTTCATACACAACAATTCTGGTATCATGAAATCATCGAAAATTTGATCATCACAGGAAAGAAACTTATATTTTACCACTATTTTACTCATAGGTCTTCTGGAGCGAACTTGGTTAATAGCATCTTCAGTAGTACTACCAGCTTGATCTGTGTTTAATTAAAACTTTAGCAGTGACTTCCTCAACAAAGTGTACAATAGAAAACATCTCTCAGTATTAGCAAAACAAAGTAATAAATAGATACCAGAAGGGGAAGCCGAGATGTCATCCAAATATTTTGTATCGTGGACAGTAGTCCAAGAACCCTGGAGGTGGTCAATCAATAATAAAATTTGTATGGTAGTCAGAGATCTGGCTATTACTTAAGGGGTCAAAAGCCATAATGTCATTGTAATAAGTTACCTTGCCGTAATAATCATGAGACAAGTCAAAAAATGCAGTCCCTGCTTCATTCTCTGGAGGTTGTAATACATTGTTGAAAAAGATACTTATAGAATCGAAATAAAATTGAGGGCGTGGAGAGTTGTGATCACCCTCAAACTTTATAATATTCTTGTCCCCCTGTAAAATTTGGTGTCTATAAATATAAGGAAAATAATTCATTAAACAGAAAAGAACATGGATACTGATGAAGCATAGCGAATAGATATTTCATGTGCCTACCTATGTAGTCTATGTTACATTTACTTATGTAAACTTACCGGCACTGACAGTAAAATCTTTTGAATAATAATAAAGTTCACAATACCATACAAGCAGATGTACACACTCAAGCAGGCCAATAAATTGAAAGAGGAAATGAGACATATGTAGAATGCGGGAAAGAATGATTGTTTTCATTTTTTCAAGGTTCGGGTTATAGAGAAAAGAAATTATTAGTAACTGAGAAAGGCACATGATTCACTTAAATAATAGACAAAATTGTTAATGGTTCTCAGTTTCACTATTAAGCAAATTGGACGGTAGAACATTATTCAAGGTATCGCAAGTAATTCTATATTGAAAGAGATAGGCAAAGAAGGGTCTCACAACGCTAAATTTGTAAACAATTTTGGAAACAAAACTGGAAACAATATCCACATTTGAAAAATGGAAAAATAATTGATATCAAATCTGTTTTTCATAAGTGATTTCCAAATGTTAAGGGAAAAAACGAGAAGGGAATGAATATCAGAATATGGCAAGGAACAGTGAGCGGTAAAGCACAAAATGCACGGAACAAATGAAAATGCCCAAACACTTCTGCAAAGGATGGTAAAAATTGCAGTTAACAACATTACAGGAAAAATATATCTGTGAACTATAATTTATGCAGGGTGAAAGATCCACTACAGTGAAAGAGGATTACCACATAAGCATCAAATACGCGATCAGAATGATGGGGCTGAATGAAATCATCGTCAACGGCATGACCAAACAAAACTGGAACAAAGGAACATTTTGCAACCTAGAAAAAAAGATGTGATGTAATCACAGTTATGAATAGAAACTACACAGTATATTGGGCAGTATATATGAACAACAAGTTGTCACTTGTAGATGTTTAAACAAGAAATGTGTATTTCTTCAATGGATAAGTCATGCTTTTATCCTCAAAACTAATTTGCCTCATCAATTCCATCCTTCTTTAGTAAGTCAAATTATCCTCAGTAACAAGAAACTGGGAATATAATTTTAGCTGTTTATATATGGGTATGCTCTGATGCATTCGTAAAACCAAAGCAGTTTAGAAATCATATCATACGGTATTCTAATAAGTTACCGTGAGAGAGAAATTTGACGAAATCATAAAGGACTTAGTATCAGGTACGAATCTCATCAGTAGGACAGCTAAGAGGCCTATGTTGCCTTTTTTCAAAAATTAGCGAAGAAAGAAAAAAAGAACATGAGCATATCATCAACCAAGTTGAAAATCTCACACAAACAATCCTGGCCTATTAGAACTGCAGCAATAGCAAGATGAATTTAGTAAAGCAATGCCAAAAATATCTAAGCTGGAGGAGGAGGTAGAGACTTAGGTTGAGATAACTTCCACCATTGTCACTTTGCTAATTATTTTAGTTTGATGAAGCATTACACATCATTATGTATGAGTACTTGGAAAATACCAGCACCTCCAAATACGTATAAAATCAATTTTAAAGAAAATTGCAGCACCTTTTAAAAATAGCAGAAGTGAACTCCAGTAATAGACTGAAGACTTGATACAACAGAAAACCAAAGAACGAGCATGTAGCATGATTACTTGAACTGCAAATATGTTGTAGCAAGAATTGACCACTAATAAATTTCTGTAACCAAAGATGATGGAAATTGATTTGAACATTCTGATTTGCACTGCAAACTATTGGATATTTGAGTACGGTGATCCATTGTAAATGTCACTGAGTGCTCTAATATGTTATAAAGCCAGAAAAGGGATCAAGCAACAATGAGTAATAAACATAGAAAAAACACAGCAATTAATATATTATGTGGTTAAGTTACAAAAGAAAAGAATCTCCGCCTTTTGTCTTAAAATGGATGTAGTTTCCAATATTTAAAAACATAATATTTCCTTTGAAGATAGTGTAATTCTAGCTTCACTCATTGAATTAAACAAATAATTATGAAATATTACTTCAAGAAAAAATCTGGTTGACTGTTAGAAAGTCCAGGAAGTTGTTCTATTTACCATTGATCGAATAAATTGTAATATACCAGAAAGGAAAGGAAGTAATTGCAGTATAATATTTAGGTAGGCGCATTCGTGATTTAAGATTACTGTTCAGGTGAGTTACCTTGATTGTGTTGAGGTCCGTTATGTCAAATTTTGCCTTCTTTAGTATTGCTCTCCGCATGTACTGGATTGCAAACTTAACCTAACATAACAAAAACATAACTGTTAAACAGACAAAGGCCAGGTCCAAAGTGAAAGAGTAAAAAAATATTCGATAAAAGAGATCATAACTTCTAGGTTACATTACAAGGTTAACATGGATGTGGTAATTGAACACACGTAAATTAGGTTTTTACAAATTGTTTTGCTTACAGTGAACTTGGGGAGTCGAACTTTGTAAGTATCTACCAGTTCCATCATCAAATCAACCAAATCTGAGAAGGGGCTGTCCAGAACCATTCCTGCAATGGAAGGATCCTCAGCTCCGTACATCAGGCTGAAAAAAGCGCAATATCAAGTTATTTTCATGCAGTCACAAAAATAGCGGGCAATAGCTAAAGTCTTCACCCAAGTCATATATGAAGCCATAAATTATTTATAACATATATATATTATGTATACGCAAACAGATATAACTAGAGAGGTAGACAAGTTTTCCCTTTTTCTATTCTTCTTTATAAAGGCATTATATAGAACACCAATTGTATCGTCATGGTTATGGAAACTTTTTCCGTACAAGATGTCATGTCTCAAAAGATAATCTGCATGTATATTAATAACAAAAATATTGCAGAATTCACATGTATGCCGTTACTTTTTAAGAGCTGGTCTTGTCCTTGCTGATAGAAATTTATAATTTGGCCTTGTCCTTGCCAATATAAATTTATAATTTTAATTAATTGACAGGAATGTCAAACAAAACAAAAAACAAGGAAACAGTTGTTTCTAAAAGCATCTATGGAACAACATCCCCTTGAGTAAGGAGCCTCGAGAAGATGAAACAAACCAACTAACCTTGTAACAGCGCCCATTGAGCGACCCCACAAACCAATCAAAGAAACATTCCCATCTGCCCGTAGATAATCAACCACAGCTCTTAGATCGTCCTTCTGCAAAATCAGACCACATTTCCTCAGTAGAAAATAGATAATAAATAGCATTGACGAGCAATGAAGATGAAGCTGGTAACAGATTGCTGAGGCACATAGAATATGCTGGAAATCAGGCTAACAAAACCACAAAAACAAGTACAGAAAAAAATAAGTCCTGACATTGTAGAAGACATCACAAAAGGCAAATAAACTAGTTATAAAATTTCAGTACAAATGGAACAATGTTAATAACAACTAATTCGGGTAAATCTAGTTCATTAAGCTCAGAAATTGCGTTACACCCCATATGATGTTCTTAATCTCATAAAAGATGTATTGAGATGGCAAGCTATTGGTAGTCTGAGAAATATACTTCACTGGATAGAAAGTTTGCACGCTTCGTTTTATTGTATATTTGCTCAGAAAATTAAGATACACCCTGCATCTTACACACGCGCTCGCAGATGAAATGAGATGAGTTACTCAGCTAATTACCTCGTTCCATCCTAGAGTTACATGGTCTCCTCCAGAGAGTCCAGAACCAGAGAAATCAAGAGTGAAAACTGTTATATTTGATGGCAACAATATAATAGCAGCTTCACTAGCATCTGCTCGGCAACCACTGACATATGATCAAGAAAAGAGATCATTACTAAACAACAATTGATGTGACTGAAGGTGGGGGAGAAGGAGAAAATAAAGTGCATCACTTCAGTCCATACCATTTCAAGTGACCCACATCTGCCAGTTAATAAAATGAGTAAAATTTCACGGGCCCGATCTGGCCCACTCACATACAACAATAAGGTGTGCTCATTATACCAATTATCATGGATAAAAGTCCAAAATTAGTGCAAGAAGACCAACAAAAAGAAATGAAGGCATTAGACTATCAGAGCAAGTGTCTGCAGAAGACAAACACTGACCTATTTCCATGGCAGTATATTACACAGGGCAGCACACGTCCTTCGGGATGACCAATAGGCATGTAATGGCTACATTGAAGAGTATCTCCTCGACTATTTACAACCTGCAGAATGGCCAAAGCACTTCATATATAAGACGAAGTGCTATGATTGAAAACCTCCAATCTCACCAAAAAGAAGATTAAAGGAAAGTCATGCATCTAAAAAAGTGACATCTGCAGTCTGAAAACCCCAAAAGAGGGGCAATTGAGACTATTTTAGGATATAATTATCTGCGATCAATTACATGTCTGTGTCCAATTGTATCTAAGTGCAGATTTAAGAAACCATATCTGGTTTTCATACGAGCTTTTATCCGGGGAAAAAAATAAGTTCCATCTATCAATATTGTTTTACCCTGGGGGAATTGAGTGTTATTCAAAGTTAGCTGTCTGTCCTGAATGCATCTTACCTCCAAATCTTTCCTCTGGTACCACTTCCCTTTAAGCATAAATTCTTGATCTAATAAATCATTTTTCGGATTGTATTCAGCTCTGAAATCAAGAAAAGAAGAATAATAACATAGTCATGTGCCAAATTACCTTTCGTATAGCTACGCAGAGAAAAGGAAGCAGTGCACCGAAGATTAAAGGCTGTGGTGCCTCTAATCCATTGAACAAACAAATTGTACATTTTTGTTCACGATTCAAAATCATGCAGCAGAAGGAAGAGTTGTGCTAAGTATGCAAAATGGTGTTGACAAGCAATTGCAACCATTGCAGTCACAAAATATCATATTTCAACTAAACTGTATCAAGAATTACATGCAAAACAACATTTGAACTTCTTCATGAAGCAAAAGTCAGCTATCTTTCCTAATAAAACTATACTCCTTACATGATTTCCATTCCATGTGAATTTGATCCATCAGTTCTATATTCTTGTCTAGTTGGATGAATCAGAGCCTCAATGCCAAAACTGGAATATTTACTAGAAAGATAAAATCATGACAACTTCCAATCCATCACGGTCTGATTTATCAACAAATTGTAATATTGGTCTTTGACTTGGATTGTTTAAAGCTGGAAATAGAGAGTTTGAGCTTGATCCATATGACAACCGACGTCTGTACTTCACATTTTGTTGTCAAGTTTCCTGCCTCACTACGATTCCTAAATGATGACAGAATTCGACTTAGAGAATTTGGATCTAAAGAGGAATATAATTCACAATTAAATAGCTCAATGGTCTAAATGATAACCTATTTCAGATTGCAATAACCTAATTCAGAGTAAGAGCAATCTGGTTTAAACATATTATAGAGTTACGCAAGAGAACATGGTATTAGAGATCATAACCTAACTTGGGTTTGGAGGGTTCAGGGTTCACGTTAATGTGGGATCAGAGAACTTAGGTTTAACTTTATGTAAGCATGTGAGTGAGCTGCGCTTACATGAAAAAGCTTATCTTTACATAAATGTTATTTGACCAATCAGCTAGAAATCATTTCATGTATATACGAATACTCTTAAGATTCAGAAATGCTTGACATTTTGCCTTAGATCTCCTGGTCGCTGCATAAAGAAAGAAGAATTCAGAGCTCTTCCTTTCGGAAATGGAGGACTAGGGAAATCTTATCGATTGCCACTTTCTCCTGTCATCCAGTAAAAGCATGTGCATAAGAAGCTTCAATATTAACTGGAATTGAAAAACTCTATTCTATGGCTAAAATTGAATTTGCTCTTTGAAGGCATGTAATTCAAGAGAGGCTGAAATGGGCCATGGCCTATCCTAAATTTTGGCAACTCCTTGGAAACTAGACACTCATTCCAGCATTCTATTAGTTAAATGCAGGAAATCTTTTTGCAAGGTCCTCCTTCACAGAAATTCTAGTCATCCGTCGTTTCACGGAGCACCGAACTTGTTAATCTCATGAAACACACAAAAAGAGAAAAGGGAGATCAATCAAAAAGTTTTCAAATTCGTTGTAATATCCATCAAAATCAGAGCAAGATCAAGACTTGAACCTAAAATAACCCCTTAAATCATAACCCTTTATAGAAACACCAAAAGCACTACAAATTAGATTAGAATAAGAACATTCATCCGTTCCAATTTAGCTCCCAGCTATTCAGCACGGATAATTTCTAATATATGAAAAATTAAAATAGATTATGCCTCAAATCAACGCCATATTCAACAAGAAAAAACCAACCCATAACAACAGATTTCAAAAGGAAAAAACAAACCCACCAAATTTTTATTCAAAAAAGTCAGTTTAACAAAACCTCCACTCCGCGACAAAATACTAAAAACCCATCTGAGAATTTTGACAAAGATTCAAACTTTACAATATAAACACGTATAATACGTAAAAACACAAAATTCTATACACATACAGAGTTAAAAACAACAAAAAGAAGTGATTTTTTTCCTCACCTGGGTGGCCTTATAATAAAGCTGATAAGCTGTTCCATAAGAGATTCAAATCAAGATTTTCTTTTTTCTCCCTCTCTTCTTCCACTGAACAGCTTCTTCTATTTTCTCCTTTCCCTGTATATTATGAATAAAAGTTTCTAATTCTTTTGAGCTATGCAAATAATATTTTTTTTCTTTGGGAATAAAATAATTTGTTGATGAAAACTGTAAAGAAAATAAAAGAATAAAAGCACTATCAGAAAAAGGAGAGAGAATCAAATTGGAAACCGGCCCTCGCTATTTGTTTTTGTTGTTGGCAATGGGCTACTCATTTGCGTTTCGTTTCTTCCAAGTTCCAAATAAGCTATTTGTTAAAGTCCAACACTTTGCTGTCCTGACGTGGCAAGAAATGGTTGGCTGGTCTATTGGGATCAGTGCACGTTATAACTTATTTCTTTTTTGAGAAAATCACATGCAACCCAAATTTGTGTGTAAATTTTCAAGAATTTAATTTTGATATATCTGATTTTAATCATCCATAAATCTTATTAAACATAAATGTGTTGATACATTAGTTTGTAAAGAATTTAATATTATATTAGAATTGTCATAGAGTTTGATGAAGAATGCATGTTCGAAATTGGTGTAGAGAGATAATGGATACATTATATTACATTGCACGAAATAGTTGGATTTTGTTGGACGTCTCTCGTCAAGACTAAAAACTTGAAATTCTCAAAATATTTGTGAAACAAGGTCGGTTAATGAGCTTAATGTTGAGACACAAGTAAAAGTTGGTTTTCACCCTTTACTATTTGTGTATTTGTGTATGATAAATTTGAGAAATTTAAATAGACTAACATGTTTTATTCTGGAATATATTAATTGTGTGAGTCGACCTTATCTCAAGTTTGGTTTTGCAAACATAAAATTTAGATTCTCGAATTTTTGCCATTTAAACTCAAACTGGACTAACTTGTAGTTGACTTTAAAAAGAAATTTTTGATATAACTCTTATTTGGTTTGACCTCTTCAAATCAAATCTTTATGTCTGGAATTTGATTTGATCAATTGACATGCTTTAGTTGTGACCTCACATCATGTCAATTGATAAGTCTTGTAATCTTGTAAAACAAAAGTGTAAAAACGGAGTGTAATATAATTTTGTATACCATATTTCTTAAAAATGTACTCTCGTAATTATTGTCCCAAAAAATTTAAAAAAAAAAAAAAAAAAAAAAAATCAAGGGTGTTAATTGATAAATTTTTAATGCTGCTGGTCAATGAATCACCTGGCTCAGGTATTCTGGAAATTAATGAAACTGGGTAACATCGAACTATTCCGTTAAAGTGCTTAACATATCGAGATGGTGAGAATATGGTCATTTGAAATATAGAAAGATTGAATTTTACGCATTTCAATTAGTATTAAATTTTGAATTCTATTTTAAAACAATTAGAAAAAAAAAATCCATTTCAAGAGTCTCATAAACGTAGAATTAAAATTAGATTGGTCTATATGGTGGCTCACTACAAATACCACATAAAACTATACGTGTCAAGATACTTAGAACTTGTAATCTTGTGTTTGATCAAAATTTTAAATTATAAGGTTCTTCACCACCCCGCCCCACTCCTCCCCGCCCGGTGGTGAAGGACATTTTTTTATTATTATTATTTAGTAATTGGTATAAAAAAATAAATTAAAATTTTAAATTGGTCAAATTTTGATCATGGGTATAATTTTTTTGTTAATTAACGGACCACTAGACAATCTGTAGAGACTATAAGAACCCGTTTGTTTTCAATTTTGATTTTGATAAAAAAAACTAAAATCAAAGTCAACAATTAATTTTAACCACACATTTTATAGTCCTACAACTTTTTAACCCACATTTCAACAACTTTTACCAAAAAATCTGATTTTAATCAAACACATTTTAAATGTCATTTTGGTGAACAAAATTAAAAGTTTTGGAATTTGATGACACATTTTTTATTATTTCAAGTGTAAATTTATAAAAAAAAAAAAAAAGATTTAGGACTTATTTGTATTTTTGAAAAGGTTTATGAGTTATTTTTAATTTATTTAAGTTAGGGGTTAAAATTGTCAAAAAGATTTAGGTCATATGTGTTAGGATTAGAAGGTTTGGGGATTTTTCAACACTTTTTGAAATATTAGAAACTTTTGTTGTAAATTTTCTTTTACTTTTTAAATCCAAAATTTTCCATGTTCAAATTTAACGGATGAATTGACGGAAATTAACAAAAATGACTATTATCGTCAAAAACATTTAAAATAGGGGCTAAATTGTTAAAAATAAAACGATAGATCTTCAACCTACATTAAATACAAAAGTTAAGGACCATTTGTGCAAAAAAAACCATTTATCAAATGTACCAATGCAAAAAGACATTTACCATAATTTCTTCGATAAATAAATAAGTTACACTTATAATTAAATCTGAGCCACTTAGATCTGAGATCTAGGATTCAAAGGGTAATTAAGAAAATGTGAACCTCTAATCATTACCTTAATCCAATGGTCCCAAAAGTGTCACCATCTCCAACAACCATTCACAACCACTGATCGTATAATTGAAGGATGGTGCACAATCACCCATTTGCCAGCACAAAAAAGTGCCACTTAGAAGAGATGTCAACATCATTTAGTGCATGCTCGATTAAGCTTAAATAATTACCTAAGCAATAAATAAGTTTTTTAATTAAATGCTTTTTCAAAAACCCAAAAAAAAAAAAAAATGATTTTTTACGTTATAAAAGTAATTCTTACTTTAGTATTAAAATAAATAATAGTATAAGTTATACATAACAAAATATTATTTTTGAAGACAAATAAAAAGAAAGGCAGAATGAGTGTGTAAGAAAAAAAATAAGTTATTAATTTTGACAGGAAAAAAATAATTTTTTTAATTTAAAAGTCAAAAGGTGACAAAAAAAAACATGTTTAAAAATATTAAGTTAATTTTTGCTTGCTTATAAACTTAAGATTATGTTTGATTAAGTTTTTTTAAAATTCATTTTCAATTAGAATCAACAATTTTTATTAATTTTTCAATTACATATTTTATTAATTTTTATTAAAAATTTCTTAAAAACTACACCAAACAAATACTAACCTAATATGTAAGCGCATGTTTACGGTGCACGTAAAGATATAAAGTTCGTTTACTCTTTAACTCCAACTATATTGAGTTGTTCGTTGTACATAATCATTAGCAGGAATCACATTTTCTCCTTCTAAGTTTATAATTTCTTTATAATTTTTAAATATGAATAATTATTAAATATCTAATTTATTAAAACTGCACTGAACTAGTTAGTTCAACCCCCAAAATATCCTGTTTTAGGTTTAAAAAAAAAACTTGAAAATAGCCATTTAAGCTAATTAAATTGATCAAATATATTTTGTATGATCTACAAATTAATACTTATTAATTTATTATCCACACATTCTAAAAAACTTACAACTTGGAGCATCTCTAATGTTCCCTTCCATTTTGAATGTTTAGTTGACATGATTGTGAGGTGGAGTGGACAAAACTCAAGTAACAGTATTTATTAAAAAATGTTGCATTTGCCTTTTTTTTTATAGTAATGCTATTTATGGTCACTCTATACCGGTAGTAAATTTATGTGACATTACTCAATTGAAGTAATTATTCATAGTTATTAAATAATTACTTCAATTGAGTAATGACACGTAGACTCACTATCGACAGTAAGCAACTATCAATAGTACTATTCATTTTTTTTATGTCGATCTCTGTCATTTATTTTTCTTTTCTCTTTCCTCCTTCCACTCTCTCTCTTCTCATCTCTTTTTAATCTTTGGACACAGAGATTTTTTAAGTGTCCAGCATTGAAAACTCAGAATCTCTAATACAACAATATGGATTGTTGTATATGTGACAAATAAAATAGAGACGAAGAGAATATCATCTCCAACGGAGTCGTGAATTGGAAAAATTGTGGCCCACGTCTACAAGAAATATTAGAGGATAAATTTTAAAAAATTAAATAAAGAATCAGTAATACATATTTCGATGATGATAAATTATAGAAAAATAAAATAAAAGAAACTTAACACACATTTCGATAGATATTAAATAAATAGAGAATGTCTAGCACACCTTCTAAATGTAGACGGTGTGGTAAACATCTTTCACTTTTTTTTTTATCATATAAGCAATTTAGAATGATATGACATTATTTTTAGTACAATTCACGATTGAATTAAAGATATTCTAAACACTTCAAAAATAATTTTAACAATGCCATTAATGTAGTTATATGGATCAACTTACAACCCCAACCCCTCTTCATAATCTTGAATATTTTTCTTATAATAAAATCAATGGTATAGTGGAATATTTATCATCGGTTTGAAATTCAGTAACCACCCAAAAAAAAAAAAAAAAAATCATCCTAGCACCATGAGTATGAGTGTTTAGCACCAATAGTATAGCATTACCTCTAAAAAAAAAAAAAATCAGAGGTTCTGGAGCACATGTTAAAGAGTTGAATCGGTAATGAAAAATGTTAAAAAAATATATGAATAAAAAATTGAGGTGAACCAGTCTATGATGCAAACATAGTTGAATTGGCATTGTTGATTCCTAAATAATTTAATTATGTTCTTGTCTGTAGTTCTTATTTGAATGCAGAGGTAAGATTGAGAAACCCTTATCTTGAAAATGTTTTATAATGGCTGGTTTTGTTGGTGACCTCAAAGAGCCCAAAAACTATTTTCCTCCACTCAAACGCACACCCCTATCTGCTAAGGAAAGGACAATACAACTTTCGATTCTACTCTCTTTGATTTCTTTATAACACTTGTGAACATTTTATCCACTTGCCCTTCTCTCTTTCCCCATCTGTTTCAACTCCATATTTTGCAGTTGTTCTTCAAGACATTATCCTACAGTTATCAGGTGGGTACTTCTCTTTCATCCATTTTGTGCTTTGATTTCAAGAACGTGGAAAAATAGTGTTTTTTTAAGAATTTTTTGTGTTTTTCGAAGAGGGTGAGGAAAATCTGGTACTCATCTTACGTGTTTGAGTAAAAGCCGTAATGATGAATCGACATGGTAGTCAGATTGAAAGAGGATTACAGTATGCTTAAAATCGAGTCAAATTTATTTTAAGTTACGAAACATGTACTAAGTATATCAATGTATTACTTCTTTCTGTTATTTTCGTATCTTCAGATCTTTATATTTGCTATATAGTTGTGTGAACTCAACCCATGGACAAATGGCCTTCACATTTCTTGAAGAATTTTTTTTGTCCTACCTTAGAGCATCTCCAACCCTCCGCCATTTTGGAGTAAAAACTCCAAAGTAGAATGTAAAATCTCTCCAACCCAGCGCCATAATCCTGCGCCAATTTGGTGTTGTGAACAGTGTTGCGCCATGTATGATGCATCACTGTTCATTTGAAGATGAAAATGGCACAGCACTGTTCATGCATTTTGGTTTATATATTTTGTTTGGTTTTGGTTTATGCATTTTGTCTAAGAATTGTTATATTTTTTTGGATATTTCTATCTGTTCAATTTTTTTTTTATTTTTTTTTGTGATGTTTATTGTATTTTTTTTTTAATTGTAATACTGAGTATTTCATGAACACAATAATTTTGGTAAATAAATGTAATATAAAATTTATATATTAAATAAAAATAAACTACATAATTAATAATTTTTGAAATAAATTATTGTTGAGAATTAAAAATATAAATAGATGAAAATATACACTATTCATTTGGTGTAAAATTTGAAGTAATGGGTTGGAGATGACACATGGATTTGGTGTGAAAGTTGCACTATTTTGGTGTAAAAGTTGCACCAATTTGAAGATATGGATTGGAGATAGCCTTAGGTTTTTTTACTGTTAGGGATGCAATTCTTTATTGAAACTTACCAAGTGAGAATTTTAATTTGATTAAGAACTTAATGGCCATTCAGCGTGAATATACTTGTGCACGCTAACTGTTTGTTTATTTGGATTTAAGAGGTGTAGAGGCGGGTTGTGCCGGGCTTGTGCCTGCTCATTTGGAGAGGCAGGCACGTAGACCTTTATAAGGGGCGGGATGGAGGACGTGCAGGACCTCTGCAAAAGGGACGACCAGTCCCATTTTATGCCTCTACTTTGATCATCACTTGCAAGTGTATAGTGTGAATTAATCAAATTAAATTCTGTCTAGTTCACAAATCAACTGCTCACCACTATTTCTGTTTGTTTTAATTCTTTAATCTTAAAGAAATCTTTGCACTTTCAAGTATGTAATCTTGAAAACTTGTAGATATCTGGAGGAATCATACAGTGCATGATGAGAGACACTGACATTCTAACCAATTAAAGTAAATAAAACAATCAGCATAAAGGGATCAAAATAAGATATCGTATGGCTCGTCAGATTTGTGCCACGATTGATTTGATCTTGCTTGCTCCTTCGTATCTTGTTTCTTGAATGGTTTCCTTTTTATAAATATCACGTCTTTCTTTAAACGCAAACTTACATTAGACAGGATCAACCAAATAATTCTTTCTCATGTCCAATATGGTAAACACGATCCTACATTATGATGTTACTTCGGAATGCAATTGAATCCATCTTTGTGTAGCATTACAATATTTACTTCATGAAATGGAAGTTTCTTATTCTCGCTATTTTGACTTTTCAGGAGGGAGGGTGAAAATGGCACAGATCTTGGCTCCTTCTGCACAATGGCAGATGCGAATTGCAAAGAACTGTATAGATGCTAACTCGTTGACAACAAAGACATGGAGCTCTCTTGTTATGAAACAAAGCAAGAAAGGTGCTGTTAAAAGCTCCGGAAGATTTAAAGTGTGTGCTCTGCAGTCTGAAAATAGCACTATCAACCGTCTAGAACAGCTGCTAAATTTGGATGTAACTCCATATACTGATAAGATCATTGCTGAATATATTTGGTACATATTCTTTTCAAATGTTCCATATTGCATGTTAAATTCCTTATATTCGACATTGTTTTTTGTTTGTAGATATAAATTTTAAGGTAAAGCAAATAAACACTTTACTGAAAAATTAAATATTCCGCCAACTGATTATTTTGTTGATAGCTAACTGTAAAATTCTTTACTGGTCTTGCTTGTCCACTCTGACCATTGTTTTGCTTTATCCATGACAGGATTGGAGGATCTGGAATCGACGTGCGTAGTAAATCAAGGGTACAGACTGATGATTTGTTTCTGTTATCTGCAATGTGTTGGTTATAATAATGCATCTGTTCTCATATATACTTTCTTATTCTAATTTCCAGACTATTTCAAAGCCAGTCGAACACCCTTCTGAGCTTCCAAAGTGGAACTACGATGGATCGAGTACAGGACAGGCACCTGGAGAAGACAGTGAAGTTATCCTATAGTAAGATCATGTGAAAATGACGTTCATCCACATTTATAAGTTACTTTATCCTTTCGAGCCTAAATCTATTTGAATTTGCTCTTCAGCCCTCAAGCAATATTCAAAGATCCATTCCGTGGTGGTAATAATATCTTGGTAAGTGTATCCACTTGGCCAATGGTGTTCCATTTAGCTCCGGTACTACTGAATTTCACTGAAATGCGCTCTTACATGAACTTAAGGTACGCTTCTCAAATGTAATAAATATGCTACTTGAAACAGGTCATATGTGATGCATATACACCAGCAGGCGAGCCAATTCCAACAAACAAGCGCCACAGAGCTGCTCAGATTTTTAGCGACCAGAAGGTCGTTGCTGAAGTCCCATGGTAACTTTCCTTGTAAATTACTTTGATTTTTACTGTTGTACAAAACTTATTCCCCAAAATATCAAAACAGACTCAAAAAGCTTAAAAAAGAAGCTGGATAATATTTTCTAATATTGTATTTTCAACTTGAATAAGGTACGGTATTGAGCAAGAGTACACCTTGCTCCAAACAAATGTGAAATGGCCACTGGGTTGGCCTGTTGGAGGCTACCCCGGTCCTCAGGTAATAACTTTTCTGCGGTTCGGCAAATGTTAATATTCCATTTAGACTTTTGTTGCTTACATCCACTTTTCTTCCATTTCTTGAAGGAAGATATTGTGCTTATAGATAAACAGAATGTTGCTTAAATCTACTAAATGGACAAATTTTATGAATTCTAATGACATATTTGACTAATTCACTGTTTGGGGAAATTCTAGGGCCCTTACTACTGTGGTGCTGGGGCAGATAAGTCATTTGGTCGTGACATATCCGATGCTCACTATAAAGCTTGCTTATATGCTGGAATTAATATTAGTGGCACAAATGGAGAGGTTATGCCAGGACAGGTCTCTTTCTTCGACTCTTCTTCTTTCTTGAATGAACATGAATATCAGTTGCAATCATCTAATAAACCATCGACGACCTGTTTGATGCTTTCTGCAGTGGGAATTTCAAGTCGGTCCTAGTGTTGGAATTGAAGCTGGAGATCACATCTGGTGCGCTAGGTACCTCCTTGAGGTAAGTTTTTGTTGGTATATAAAGTACTTGTTAAAGATCTTGTTTCTAAGACAAGAACCCTATACAGCATCTCAGATCTACTATTCATTCGAGTAACTTGAAATACCTAGAGGCTCCCTTTAACTTATTTATCGACCTAAACAAAATGTAGGCCATACTTATCATGAAAGTTTAAGGGCATGTACATTATGCCGACTGGACGGTATAACTATTTTTCTCTCCTTTGATATTGTCTTTTACTGTTGAGTCCACATTACTAAACATGCCATAAGTGCATGATAGAGCTGTAGCATTTCTTGGTTTCTTGATTGAAGTAGCGTGTCATCTGAGTCAACACAGAAGATCTACATGAGCATGTTTCTGATGTTTTCGCTGTTAAATATCTTAATCAGAGAATTACTGAACAAGCTGGAGTTGTTCTCTCACTTGATCCAAAACCAATAGAGGTACTGTTGGCTTCATTTCGATAAATTTATTTTTCTTGGTGTGTAAATAGAAAAGTCTAATCTATTCGTTACTGGAAATTCCAGGGTGACTGGAATGGTGCTGGATGCCACACCAATTACAGGTATTCAATTATTTTGTTGATATTAGATCAAGTATATGCCTAATTTGTTTTAGGATACAAGTTACGACAGCTTCAAGATATGCTAGCAATTTGCACTAAGATGCAATAATTTATGTATAATTATTTGAATTTACAGCACAAAGAGTATGAGAGAAGAAGGAGGATTTGAAGTAATAAAGAAAGCAATTTTGAATCTCTCTCTTCGACACAGAGAGCATATCAGTGCTTATGGGGAAGGAAATGAGAGACGGTTGACAGGAAAGCATGAAACTGCCAGTATCAACACATTTTCATGGGTATGCTCGATAGTTCTAAGTTGAGCATCTTTAGAAAGGTAACAGCTTGTTTTCCGACTTCCTACTTATATTTCTTTGCCAAAACTTTCAGGGAGTTGCTAATCGTGGTTGCTCAATCCGTGTGGGTCGTGACACTGAGAAGGAGGGCAAAGGTACTCATGATTAAAAAATCAACCCTAGTTGCTCTTTCCACACCTCTGGATATTTGGTGCCAAATTGTCACCCGTTTCCTCATTTCTTTTATAATAGAGTTCACTACGGTTTGTTTGGTGGGTTGGACTGGACGACACTGACAATATCAAAGAAGAAAAAGAAGTTATAAGCTTGTGTATCATCTTGTCCAGTCCAATTCTCCATATGAAACATGTGCTAAGTGTGCTAACGTGTTCGTCAAGCTTCTACATGCACGTCACTAGAATCAAAGATCATGCAAAACTCCCTGATAATTAATTTTGAGAGAACCAATAGTTTGACAGAGAGGAGTAGATTTATTATCGAGCAAAATCAAGAAAATAAAATTTTCACTCTTCTTAGATCAAACTATCAGACCTCTGATAAGATGTTCCTCAATCCCATTAATTGTGAATGGGAAAAATGACCAAAGTAGTTCTTGTTGAACCATCTCATTTAAAGCTTAAGCTTTTAGAGAGGGACTTATTTTCTCATCAAACTCCTTATATGTGCACAATTTTCATAAATGGGCGACACTGAGACTCAAACCCAGATCTTTGTGTGTTATAGTAGAATCGCTTCGCCTAAAAGCTTAAATTGTTAGAGAGACGATAAATTTATTTATTTAAATTGTGTCTTCATTGAGTTCACTGGGCAACTATATTTGCTTATCTTGGTGATTATTTTCCGTGCTAGGTTACCTGGAAGATAGGCGTCCAGCTTCAAACATGGATCCCTACGTCGTGACTGCATTACTTGCCGAAACTACTCTGTTGTGGGAACCAACACTCGAAGCTGAAGCCCTTGCCGCACAGAAGCTTTCATTGAAGGTGTAGGTCATTGATGTTAAGTTACCTGTGCTTGAAGGGAACTACACGGCACCATTGAATTCACAGGCACAGAAGCTCGTTCCCCTTTTGTTTACCCCTTTCAAGAGATCTTTGTAAATAAGGGACCTAAAATTTGCAATGCCCACCCTTGAGCTTGAAAGATGGTCCCTTGAACTTTAGATTAGTAGGAATTTTTAGCATTCATGGAGATCTTGGTCAAGTTTCATGGTATTTTGCTTTGCAATTGCATTGCTGTCAGGACTTTTATTTATCTACTGTTGCAAGTTTAACACGATAATGCAGTTATGTATTATCATTCAATAAATTCTGTTTAATCATGAATGTTGAAGATTAAATTAAGTAAATAAACGTGTGTGCTCTTAACAACTTTAGATGAAGTGTTTAAACGTGGAATTAAAATGAGTAAAGATCTTGTGTTCAAGTTTAACTATTGTGAAAATTGTGCATTTGACATGCTTTTGAGAAAAAATGAATTCGATTAATAGTTTAAATTTTTAGATGTGGTAGTTCTAAATAAGCAAAATACTCTAGTTCAAGTTTTGCTGTTACTCGTATATAAGATTGTACATGTGTCAAGACTTAAATAAAAATAAATTGAACTTGCACGCAAGGGAATGAGTTGAAGTCAATTTAAATGCGTAAGATAGGTATTTCTATTCAGTTATTTTATTGGACTACAAGATGTTCTTCTTCATAAGAATGACACGATTTCAATAGAACATATTAGAAGATAGAGGATAGACTAATATAACATGACAAATTGTGGCCGTTAAAGATCTAATGCATGTCTAGCAATATATTGAACACAACAGCAAAAAAAATTCATATAGTCGATCAGACCTCAAATTTATTGAAAATAAAGCTTAATTATTTGTCGTTGTATCATACCTATGACAAGCTAAAGTTTATTCTTAGTGTACACATAAATTAAAAGGCCATTTACTACAACATCTATGAACTGTTTCAATTCAAAAGGCAGGAAATATTCTTTTCCCCTTGATGAGGCTAAACTTAGAACAAAACCAAGGAATTCCAGCCATTTCTTTGAGCTGAAGATACTCTAAATATTTTCAATGAAAAGCAACAGCAGAGACAGATAAAGCTTCAAGAAAACTAAGTTTTCCGGATTAAGAATGGAACCATCCTTGCTTGTATATATATGGATGTGAATTGTATTTATCTTTCTTCAACTCAAGTAGGGCATAAATAGAATCCGGTTTTTTTCTACAAAGCTTGAATAGGCAGGCCATGGCTTCTGGAGCAGGGAAGTCAGCAGCATTTGTTCTTTTAGTACTCAATGTCTTTCTCTATTTCATTGTCATTGCCATTGCAGCATGGGCTGTAAATCACGGAATCGAAAAATCCCTCGAAACAGGTACAAGTTTAAGTCCTAATCTCAATCCCGAGAGCAATAAGAATGAAACGTAAAACACAACTGCATATATTAGAAACACACAAATTTATAGTGGTCCACTTGCTTCTGCAAAATTTTCACTATAATGAAGAACAGGATTATAAAGTTTCTGCTCGCACATCTCTGTCTGATCTCCAACAAAAACAGCCGTCTCAGATTTCTTTATAACGGCGTAGGAAACTAGCACGGCCTAATAAATAGACATGAATACCCAATATAATTATAAAGTTCCAACACTTCATATTTTTTACCAGTTAAACTAGTTGAGAATGTGGTTCGACATCACAAACAGGATTTCCAGATTTCTTACGTCATTAATTTGCCAAATTTTCTTGCAGCATCTGTTCTGTCAATCCCAGCTCGGATTTTTCCAATATACTTTCCATTTGGAAATATGGCTACTGGTTATGTTGTAATTCTGTCACTCTTTGCTGGGGTTGTGGGCTTCACCACCTCAGTTACTGGAATCAATAATATGATTCAGTCGGATGCCCCAAACCTACATGCAGCTGCTGCATCTTCTTTGGTTACTTGGTTACTTACACTGCTTGCAATGGGGTAAAATTATATATTATTATCAGTTCTTTTGTTATTTCGGGTTTTTGTTTTACAGTATATTTGGTAGATTGGACTGAAGAGGACGGTATGATTAAGGAAGAGAGATGTGCGACTGAATTTGTCGTGTTGTCCTATTCGGTCTTGTTTGTTCCAAATATACTGATAAAGATATGTGAAAATATAAATGCAAATCCAAAACAATTATGTGTGCGCTGCAGGTTAGCATGCAAAGAGATTAATATAGGGTGGACTGAATCCAACTTGGTAAGTGTGTTTGTCTACCTCGTCTAAAAATTTGAACTACAGAATAAATTTCTATATATTACTTTTGTGTGGAATAGACTTCTAACGACGAGTCAAACCTATTCGATTTGTCAGATTTTGGGGCTTATGACCACTCTCATATGGCCCAAAACCTCACAATATCTAGTAGGTTTGATTGCTCGTTAGGGCCTCATGGCAGATTTTGTTTTTTCAATCTAAGGCCACACACATGTAAAACTTTCATAAATGAGAACTGAGTCTAATGAACTATATCGTCTAAATATTTAAGCTCTTAATAAGGGGCATTTTTTTTATTAATAACTATACTAACTAATTCTTATAATATTGTTTTACAGAGGACTTTGGAGACCTTATTGATAATTGTGAGTGGAACTCAGTTATTATGCACTGCTGCTATCCATGCTGGTGTTGATGATGCAGTTGCAAGAGAAAGGGCCTTCTTTTAATTTTATCAAACATATAAGATTATCTTGTAAAGGTTGTTCAATTGGTTTTTTCTTGTTTATTTCAAAGATATTCTGATTTTTTAAGGTTGCAATATGTGAATTATTTTGAAAAATTGCTATGCTTGATAAAAAATTTCATTATTTAAACTTCTATCAGGTGGGATTTCATCTAAATACTGTCGAAAAATTCATCATTACTACATATTCGACAAAATAAAGAACTTAGAAATTGACAATAATCATGATAAATTTCTCCAAAAAATAGTATGTCCAGTTTACACATGTGGACTTAACTCATAAAATAAAACAAAATTCGATAATCTTATTAAATAAACAGAATAAAAAGAATTACACAGTAAATACAAATTTATCGAGAATAAAATTTATTTTGCAAAATAATTTTTAGTTTATGACAAATGATTGACTTGTGCTCAAGAACAACCACTCAAAAAAAGGTTAGGCGACTTATAGAGGGTAAAAATTAAGAAAAGAAAAAACGGTTCCTTCTTCGGGGGATTTGGCTAAATAGCCTTGTCAAACAACCAATACAATGGAATAACCTAACTTTTAACAAATAAGTCTTGAAGGCCTCTTTTGTTGTAAAATACATTAATACCCTTATGAAGTTATTAGAACTACAAAAATAGATAAAATGTAAAAGACCTAAATACCCTTTTAATGATACAAATTGAATTAAATGAAAAGGTCAATTCATTTATTGAACACAACGGCTCCTGTTATTGTTAGAACAGAAACGCATCCAACATTAATTCATTCATCAAATTGCAGCAAAAGTTATCTTCAAAGTAGAGATCAAGCATCGCAAGCATCGCGTGAACAACACAAAATCCAACATGTTGACATTTTGTAATTGGTAAGTAAGTTCATTCTCACTTTGAAGTAGGTGGGTATCGTAATTATGAAATGATTAGATTAATTGGCATGAATTGAACGAATTAATTAGCAAAATCTTTGTTCCTGTATTGTGTTAATTGGAAAGATCTTTGTTCCTGAGTTTAAATTGAAGAAGGTAACCTAGGTAAGAAGTAAGTAGGTTAACCTACACTTGAGGTTCAGATAACCGACCATGTTGGTCTGTTAACCTACACACTTGAGTCTGTTAACCTACCTTATTATTCTGTTAACCTACGCTCTTAGTCTGTTAACCTACCTTGAGGTCTGTTAACCTACCCTTGGCTGTTTATTTAACCTACCCTTGAGGTCTGTTAACCTAAACTTGAGGACTGTTAACCTACACTTTGGTCTGTTTTCCTAAACATTGGCTATTTATTTATTCTGTTAACCTACACTTTGGTCTGTTTTCCTAAACATTTTCCTAAACATTGGTCTGTTAACCTACACACTTGAGTCTGTTAACCTACCTTATTATTCTGTTAACCTACGCTCTTAGTCTGTTAACCTACCTTGAGGTCTGTTAACCTACCCTTGGCTGTTTATTTAACCTACCCTTGAGGTCTGTTAACCTACCATTTAGGTATGTTAACCTAAACTTGAGGACTGTTAACCTACAAGTTTGGTCGGTTAACCTACCCTTGACTGTTAACCTACCATTTAGGTCTGTTAACCTAGACATGATGTCTGTTAACCTACACTTTGGTCTGTTTCCCTAAACAGTTGCTATGTTAACCTACACTTTTGGTCTGTTAACCTACTATTTAGGTCTGTTAACCTACATTTTGGTCTGTTTTCCTAAACAGTTGCTATGTTAACCTACAATTTTGGTCGGTTAACCTACCCTTGAATGTTAACCTACCATTTAAGTCTGTTAACCTACACTTGATGTCTGTTAACCTACACTTTGGTCTGTTTCCCGAAACAGTTGCTATGTTAACCTACACTTTTGGTCTGTTAACCTACCATTTAGGTCTGTTAACCTACATGTTGGTCTGTTTTCCTAAACAGTTGCTATGTTAACCTACACTTTTGGTCGGTTAACCTACCCTTGAATGTTAACCTACCATTTAGGTCTGTTAACCTACACTTTGGTCTGTTTTCCCAAACAGTTGCTATGTTAACCTACACTTTTGGTCGGTTAACTTACCCTTGAATGTTAACCTACTATTTAAGTCTGTTAACCTACACTTCATGTCTGTTAACCTACACTTTGGTCTGTTTCCCAAAACAGTTGCTATGTTAACCTACACTTTTGGTCTGTTAACCTACCATTTAGGTCTGTTAACCTACACTTTGGTCTGTTTTCCTAAACAGTTGCTATGTTAACCTACAATTTTGGTCGGTTAAACTTTCTAATTAGCCACTAGTTGACCGAACTTAGCATACGTCTGTTAACATACCAACTGGACTTAAGAACCCTTATGAAATAGAATATAAAAACCATAACCACGCAGTCTGTTAATAGTCCATATGGATTGATGTTGTTACTTAGCTAACGCCATTTTAATTGTTTTGTTGAAATGCAGATATGGCACTCCTTGCTATTTGTTACTTCGGTGAGTTTAAAAAGAATGAGCAAGGGCAGTGGACATGGAAATGGAATGGGGATAATGGAGAATCGGTTGCTGCACTTGTTGTATCTGAGAATACATCGTATACGGAATTGTATAATGAAATAGAAAACCTCCTTATTTTTGACTCTTCAGAATACGAGATGGAGTTTGGATTTCTTTTTCCTAATAATACAAATTTTCCAGTTCCGCCGGTAAAGATAACTTCAGACATGCAGTTGAAGTGGCTGATTGAACTGAACAAAAGACACCATACTCCTCTATGTGTAACTCTTATAAGGAGAGAGCAACCTATGAACAGACCCAACGCAGCGAATGAAGCAGATGATGAAGTTCGGGATGAATTGTACCATAACCGTGATGATTTTTGGAATACAGTAGAGATAGCTCGACATGATGATGTAGTTTTTCCAGAGACAAATGCTACACAAAGACCTCCTGAGATAGTTCAAGACAATGAAGAGGAATTTCCATTTACAAACGACGATCTAATAGCCTCAGTTTCACGTAGCAACCAGGCTGGTCCTAGTTCACGATCTTCTCGTATGACACGAGTGATTCCTGATGGTGAAGATTTGCATGTTGACCAGTTGTTTGATAAGAAGAAAGATCTACAGGAAGCTTTGCACTTGATTGCGTTGAAACATAACTTCGAATTTAAAGTGAAAAAATCAAATAAAACAGTGTACACACTTGTTTGTGTAGATGATAATTGCAAGTGGCGAATGCGAGCAACGAAGTTTGACACATCTGATATCTTTGTTATTCGCAAGTATGTACGGGAACATACTTGCGAATATGGGACTCGTCGCAATGATCACAGACAAGCACGATCATGGGTTATTGGAAGACATATAATGCACAAGTTTCGAGACCCGAAAACTTTGTACAGACCTGCAGATATCATACATGACATCCGTCGGGAGTTCGGGGTTGTAATGAGTTATCAGAAGGCCTGGAAGTCTAAAGAATGCGCTATGGAGGACTTAATGGGTTCACCTGAGGATAGTTATAGTAAACTGGCCTCCTATTGCCACAACTTGGAGAAAACAAATCCTGGCTCGGTGTTCTTTATTCAGACTGATGTCGACAACCGTTTCAAATACTTCTTCATGGCTCTTGGCCTGTGTATTAGAGGATTTATATCTTCAATGCGGCGCGTAATTTGTGTCGATGGAACATTTTTGAAAGCAAAATATGAAGGTACGATGCTTATTGCTACATGTCAAGATGCGAACATTCAAATTTATCCTCTTGCATTCGGCATTGTCGATAATGAGAATGATGAATCGTTGAATTGGTTCTTCACAAAGTTGAAGGAAGTAACAGGCGACGTTGGGGACATTGCTTTTGTGTCCGACCGGGGTAATAGTATAAAAAATGGTATCAGAGATGTTTATCCTGATGCACACCATGGCTACTGCATGTACCATATACAAGGCAACTTGAAGACGAAGTTTCGGGTTCCTGCTCTCTTGTCATTGTTTAAGAGAGCGGCAGAGGCATACAGTGTCGAGGAATTTGATAAAATTATGGGCGAGATACATAATAAATCGATCAAAGCATGGCAGTATTTGATCGATATGGGGGTTGAACATTGGGCAAGGGCACATTTTACTGGAATTCGGTACAATATGATGACATCAAATAATGCAGAGTCGCTGAATTCATTGTTTAAGAAAGATCGGGAGTTACCAATTCTTGCACTAATAGAGAACATACGCAGCAAGTTGCAGGAATGGTTTTATAGTAGACGCGAGGAGTCGCAGATGCATACAAGCACTCTAACCCCGGCAATGGAAGAAAAACTTTTCAATAGTCTTGAGGTGGCAAAGACGTTGTATGTAGAGCCTCTAGACCAATTCCGGTTTGACGTGAAGAGTGGACCAAACACTCGGTACGTTGTGAACTTGGATGACAACACTTGCACGTGCAGACAATTTCAGTTAGAGAGTTTTCCCTGCACGCATGCTGCCGCCGTCGCAATGCACAGAGGGATTTCAGCCCACGTGTTGTGCTCTCAGTATTACACAGTTGATTTTTGGAGAGCAGCATATGCTGAAACAATATTCCCCGTGCCAAATGAAGTCGAATGGGAAGTTCCCGACCATATTGCTAGCACACTCAATATTTTGCCACCTTTAGTGAAACGACGGGCTGGCCGCAAATCTACATCAAGAATACCATCAGCTGGAGAGTGCCCCCGCCGTCGTAAGTGCAGTAGATGTCGTGCAACTGGACACACTCGACTTAATTGTAGCAGTCAGGTTCCTCTTGCTAGTAGCCGCATGGACGGAGAATAGTATATGCACATTTAAATGATTCATTGTATGATTTTTATTGGATTTATTGTGGGATGTTTATTTTATTATTTATTTTAAATATGTTGAGGAAACAATGTGAAAAATGACTGAGATGAAATAAAGTTGCTTCTGTTACGAATAAAGTTGCTTCTGTTAACCTACTATATTTAGTAGGTTCACCTAATCAATTGATCTGTTAACAGATCAATTGATTAGGTTAACCTATCCATACTTCTGTTCACCTACTATGCAAAGTAGGTTAACCTAATCAATTGATATATTAACCTACTATCTCAAGAGGTCAAGTGATTAGGTTAACCTACTATAATGTTCTGTTAACATACTATGCATAGTAGGTTAACCTAATCAATTGATCTGTTAACATACTATCAAGTAGGTTAATAATCTGGATGTTCTGTTAACCTATTATGCATAGTAGGTTAACATAATCAAGTGATTAGGTTAACCTACTATAATGTTCTGTTAACCTACTATGCATAGTAGGTTAACCTAATCAATTGATTATGTTAACCTACTATCAAGTAGGTTAATAATCTGGATGTTCTGTTAACCTATTGTGCATAGTAGGTTAACATAATCAAGTGATTAGGTTAACCTACTATAATGTTCTGTTAACATACTATGCATAGTAGGTTAACCTAATCAATTGATTATGTTAACCTATTATCAAGTAGGTTAATAATCTGAATGTTCTGTTAACCTACTATTTAATCGTGTACCCCGATCGTATCCAGTATCCTTCGAAACAACCAAAAGGTACACCGATTGTCCAAATGTACCTAATCGTGTATCCCGATCTTATCCAGTATCCATCGAAACAACATATAGGTACCCTGATTGTCCAAATGTACCTAATCGTGTGTCCCGATCTTATCCAGTATCCATCGAAACAATCAAAAGGTACCCCGATTGTCCAAATGTACCTAATCGTGTGTCCCGATCGTATCCAGTATCCTTCGAAACAATCAAAAGGTACTCCGATTGTCCAAATGTACCTAATCGTGTGTCCCGATCGTATCCAGTATCCTTCGAAACAATCAAAAGGTACTCCGATTGTCCAAATGTACCTAATCGTGTGTCCCGATCGTATCCAGTATCCTTCGAAATAATCAAAAGGTACCCCGATTGTCCAAATGTACCTAATCGTGTGTCCCGATCGTATCCAGTATCCTTCGAAACAATCAAAAGGTACCCCGATTGTCCAAATGTACCTAATCGTGTGTCCCGATCGTATCCAGTATCCTTCGAAACAATCAAAAGGTACCCCGATTGTCCAAATGTACCTAATCGTGTGTCCCGATCGTATCCAGTATCCTTCGAAACAATCAAAAGGTACTCCAATTGTCCAAATGTACCTAATCGTGTGTCCCGATCGTATCCAGTATCCTTCGAAACAATCAAAAGGTACACCGATTGTCCAAATGTACCTAATCGTGTGTCCCGATCGTATCCAGTATCCTTCGAAACAATCAAAAGGTACTCCGATTGTCCAAATGTACCTAATCGTGTGTCCCGATCGTATCCAGTATCCTTCGAAACAATCAAAAGGTACTCCGATTGTCCAAATGTACCTAATCGTGTGTCCCGATCGTATCCAGTATCCTTCGAAACAATCAAAAGGTACCCCGATTGTCCAAATGTACCTAATCGTGTGTCCCGATCGTATCCAGTATCCTTCGAAACAATCAAAAGGTACTCCGATTGTCCAAATGTACCTAATCGTGTGTCCTGATCGTATCATGTATCCTTCGAAACAACCAAAAGGTACCCCGATTGTCCATTTAATTATCGTCCGTATTTGCCTATTGAACGTATCGACTTAATTAATGTACAATTTTATTATCCCCATTTAAATAAAGTACAATTTTTCGGTTCCACTTAAATTAAATTAAATTTTGTAATTTATTCCATATTAGATTTTTAATTTCAAGTTTTAATTTCTAAATTTAAAAACTCAAACATTTCAAATTTAAACTTTTATGAAATTGTTGAAATCCGGTGTGACTGTTCATTTACCGCGAACTTATTCCCAAATCCCTTGAATTCAAACATTGCTTTCATCTTCATTGCATTCCATAACAAGTACGACCGAGGACTGTGGACGAATCTGCGTGTGAGGACTTTCAGAAAGAGTGTTGTCTACTTTGCCAACAAGTTTTTCCACAACTGGTAAGTGCGCGGATCATTTTGTTTTGTTTTTTCCTTGTTTTTCCACGATTTGTAGTGTTCTGTGAACGTGTAGTTTTTTATTTCTTATGATTTTTAGAAACTAGGTTCATTCATCAATATGATAATACGTGAATCTGTTTAGTATCGGTTAAAATTGATGTCCTGGTGTCGGTTAACCGACTATTGATAATTTGATAATGCGTTAATCTGTTTAGTCATGTATTCTGTTAACCTCATACATTAAAGTTATGTTAACCTAGTAGGTTACCAAAATCAGATGTTCGGTTAACCTAGTTGAAGAAGTAGGTTAACCTACTTCAAAGTTTTGTTAACCTACTGTTGTTGAGTTTTGTTTCTGTTAACCTACCTTAAGTAGGTTAACCTACTTCAAAGTTCTGTTAACCTACCCTATAACAAGTAGGTTAACAGACGTTGTGTTTTGTTCGGTTAACCTACTTGTTATAGGGTATGTTAACCTAACTTTGACGTAGGTTAACCGTAGGTTAACCTACTTGTTATAGGGTAGGTTAACAGAACTTTGAAGTAGGTTAACCTACCTAGGTTAACCTACTTCAAAGTTCTGTTAACCTACCCTATAACAAGTAGGTTCACCTAACCTACTTCAAAGTTCTGTTAACCTACCCTATAACAAGTAGGTTAACCTACGTTGTGTTTTGTTTGGTTTACCCCTATTCTATAGTTCTGTTAACCTACTTCAATCCTCCTGTTAACATACGTAGATGGTCTGTTAAAGGACTTTGTTGTGTTTTGTTTTGTTAATCTATTCAATGGTTATGTTAACCTACTAAGAATGAATTTTACAACATAAACTGGTCCTACTGTGTGATGTTCACCTACTCTATGGTTATCGTATTGTAGAATATGGCAGCTGATCGTGTGAAGAGTTTTTTTTCTGCAATCGCCCCAGATAGGTATCGCAATCAATTGGTATGTTTTTGAACTCAGTCATAGATTTCAGATAGTTGCATTATCGTTCCAAACGTTCGTAAACATGTAATTTTGTTACATTGCCCAGCCCATTAACCGGCAATTTTCCACCTTATATGGCCATCTAATTGGGAGTAGTGTTCAACTGCGTGATATGGGTGGCCGAGTATGGAATATAGAAGTTATCCGATCTGATGAAGGAATCATTTTCTCTACTGGATGGTCTGAATTTTTCGCACACCACTCACTCAATTTCGGTTATTTTGTGGTATTCGAGTACCGTGGAAATTCTACTTTTTTTACTTCAATACTTGACTATTCTGGCTGTGAAGTACATATGGATGCCCCGATTGCTTCATCATCATCCAGTCAACCTCTACCATCCTTCCAGATTACTATGTCAGCAAGGAGTTGCTGCCACCGTTGTATTGTGAGTGTATATCGTATTTTCTTATCAATTTTAGCACTCGTTGACTTGTATACTTTCACAAACCGTTTGTTTTTATAATTGTACAGTACGTTCCCGGAACATTTGCCAGAACACATCTGCCAAGATTTGTAAACGAGGTTCAAATTCACAATGCTGCTGGTTGAGTATGGCAGATCGGATTGGATAGAAGGGGCAATGGGATTGTGCGACGCATCGCAAGAGGCTGGGCAGCATTTTATTCGACAAAGAATATAAGTCCCGGGGACACATGTGTGTTCGAGCTCATAAACAGTGACATACCTGCTTTCAACGTGTACACAGTCGCGGCCGGAGGAAGACAACTGCTCTAAAATTGAACACTTCAATGATGTTATTGCACTTTTTGAAACAATGTTTTAATAGTGTAATGTAATTTAAGGAGGTTTTGGAAACAATATTTTGGAAACAATGATGTTATTGCACTTTTGGAAACAATATTTTATTTTATCATGCATTGTCTGGCTTATTTTCATTGTGTTGAGTTACCTGTTAACCAAACTCGATTGTGGTAGGTTAACCTCCTTGAATCTTTCTGTTTACAGGTAGGTTAACCAACATGGGTTAGAACTATTTCAATTAATTTAAAAACATAGTTCAATCCACCTGTTAACAGGGTAGGTTAACCTACCTGGCATAGAGTAACCTATATATCTTAGCAAAATTGGTTACTTAGTTAAAAAATTGGTTACTTAGTTAATCTAATCAGTTAACCTATGTTTATCCACCCTATAACAGAGTAGGTTAACTTACCTGGGATCTGTTAACCTAACCTATACATTACTTAAGAAAGTTGGTAAACTTATTTCACAAAATATGTTAACCTAGTTCAATCCTCCAGTTAACATTGCTCAGTTAACCTACCTGGGACAGGTTAACCTAACCTATATACATTACTTCGGTTAAAAGACGTTCTGTTAACAGATGGTCTGTTAACAGATTATTAACAGATCCCCCAGATCTGTTAACAGGCATTTTGACTGTTAACAGGCCTTGGGGTCTGTTAAGGCCAAAATAGGCCTTAATTTTTGCCTTAACAGACTCCAATGCCTGTTAACATACCCATATGTATACAATCATAACCTACTACACATTCTTATTTTTTCTCCCATGCCATGACCTTTGACAATTGCATGAATTTGAAAGTGACCAATCTACACATTCAAAATTCGATAACAAGCAAAAGGTTAACCTATTTGCATGAATCAAATGTACCTACTACAACCCACCATTTAACAGAGTAGGTTAACCTACCCAAGGTAGGTTAACCTAACAAGCAAAAGGTTAACCTATTTCAATGAATCAAATAACCTACTACAACCCACCTGTTAACAGAGTAGGTTAACCTACCCCAGGTAGGTTAACCTAACAAGCAAAAGGTTAACCTATTTCAATGAATCAGTTAACATACTACAACCCACCTGTTAACAGAGTAGGTTAACCTAACAAGCAAAAGGTTAACCTATTTCAATGAATCAAATAACATACTACAACCCACCTGTTAACATAGTAGGTTAACCTACCCCAGGTAGGTTAACCTAACAAGCAAAAGGTTAACCAATTTCAATGAATCAAATAACCTACTACAACCCACCTGTTAACAGAGTATGTTAACCTACCCCAGGTAGGTTAACCTAACAAGCAAAAGGTTAACCTATTTCAATGAATCAAATAACCTACTACAACCCACCTGTTAACAGAGTATGTTAACCTACCCCAGGTAGGTTAACCTAACAAGCAAAAGGTTAACCTATTTCAATGAATCAAATAACCTACTACAACCCACCTGTTAACAGAGTAGGTTAACCTATGTCAATGAATCAAATAACCTACTTCAACAGACCTGTTAACAGACACAATTAACCTTCCTGTGTTAGGTTATCAGAACCTCACACCTAACTTTGTTCTATTAAATATGATCATCAACAGAAATACTACATTAATGTGATCCTATTTACAAATATACATCAGAAATAATACAAATTTAAAAAAATGTTTCAAATTTACAAAACGTACATTTTTTCAAAGAATAATCCTATACTATGGATCATAGTTTTGTGTGTACAAGTCAGCTGCTAGCTTCTTCCGCCACATGGATATGTGTTCGTTTTGTACGAGCAGCGCCGACTCTCCAACACTTAAAAATTCAATGAACTTAATGGTGAATACACCGCAATCACCGCTGCAAACAAATAATTAAATTAGTCGGCTAATATGTACATTTCCCAAATAATGCAAACAAATATCATCTCGAACAAATAAACTTACGAAATTTTTTGCTTGACCGTGCCGTCAACCCTTTCCACTCGCATCTGGTCTAGTAGGTTAATATTTACTGACTTCGCAATAATAGGGATGAAATAACACACCGACTCCAAATATTTCTCAAGCTGACCTTGTGTAAGGCAAGTCTTGTCGGGGTCATAAACATATACTACACCTTCAGAGAAGTTAACCTCTGTTGCAAACCAGTGAGCATTAGCGAGCACCGGAATATACAGATGTGTACATCCCTCCCATGGTTGACCAAACTCCTGCGATTTCCCATGTGCGTAGTCAAAGAGATAATCTGGGCACTCAAAATCTTGTGGACATGAGTCTTTCATCATTTGTGCCACATCCAGCATGTTCTTGAACCCGAAATCCATGATGACTCTTTGGTTTTTGAAGGATTTTGGGTACATGGCAACCCGTTGTCGCAGCAAGTACATCGCCATGTCAACATGCTAAAATATCGAAAATGTTACACGGTTAACAAAGTATAGTATATCATACTTATTTTAAAAAATTTTGCTTACCTCATCTGCGAGCCACTTCCCGTCCGTCAATACGTCGTGAAACCATTGTTTGGCGTCTGTCATTCGAACACTCCCCAATAGATAAGCGACGCTGAATAAATAGTGTTAGGAACTGATGTCCAAAAAATAATACGTTACCAATGAATGTATAAATAACTTACCTAGTTCCAAGTTTAGAGTACCACTTAAGGAACTCTGTTTCCTTTGACGGATCAACCTTTTGGAATAGATCGATCTTCGACCCGTCAATAAAGGTTCTTCTCTTCACCCCAGCCGTGAATGGAGAACTCAAGTAGGCTGAAGGTACTCTCAACCTCTTACCAACTATCTCCGTATTCTCTACCATCTCCTCGTTTTTCCTCTTCCTACGTGTGAAGATGACAGTTGGTACCTCCGCTGTCACCACTCCTTCAGTCACTCCCCGTGTCTCCACCTCAGGCAGTTGACTATCCGTTTCATGCTCCATCACCAACTGCTCTGTCTCCCCCATCGACTGCTGACCACCCGACACCATCACATCTGTCACACCATCGGTCTCCACAGCCGGCTCTTCAACGGGTACCCCCTCGATCTCCACGTTTAGCTGCCCACCTGTCTCCATGAGCACCCTATCAATCACACCATCGGTCTCCACAACCGGCTCTCTATTTGTCACCCCCTCGGTTTCCACATCTAGCTGTCTACCAGTTTCTATTACCACCCCATCTGTCACACCATCCTTCTCCACAACCTGCTCCCTATCTGTAGCCCATTCAGTCTCGATATCGGGCTGACCAATCTCCATCTCTATCTCTATATCTGTCCGAACACCCGTCGCAAATTCGGGATGGTCCCTAGTCTCCATCTCCGTGTCCACCTCCTGGTCCCTCACCCTGTCAGACTCAACCGGAACCCTGTTCGATGCAGTTTCTGGTGCCATTGTATCTGTGTGATGATATGGTCTTACCCACTCAATGACTTCATCGACTTTCTTACTCAGCTGTCCAACCTTCTTATTTACACGTCTGACCTCGGCCATCAGCTGAGAAGTAATTCGATGCTCCATCGAAGTCAATTGCCTGTTCAAACGTTCAAATAAATCATCAGATACATTTGCACCCAAATTTGCTCTAGATGATCGACGTACAACTGGAGAAGGAGTAGGGGAAAGGCGAGGCGGTGGAGGAGAAGGTGAAGCTCGATGCAGTGTAGGTGACTGCTGTGCAGTAGGAGAATGTCCCTACATAAATCATAATAGACACTATTACAAGATTTTTTAAAACAAATATCATATCATAACACAATATATGTATATATATGCATACCTCTTCTCCTACAAGATATGGATCGAAGATAGGATCTGGTACCCTGGCAGGAATGTAAACTCCCTGAATGTACACATTCTCCATCTCTTCAGGTGTAGAAGTCAGAATAGTATAGACCTCAAGCTGACATATTGAACTTTAACGTTAATTGGAAGCACTATCATTAACATCACATTCAATATAAATCAATAGTTCTCACCTGAGGATCGTCAAGTATAGCTGCGACATCCTTTGCAGTAGGAATGTCCGTCGCCTGCCAATTTAACATCCTCGGGATCCTAGTCCACTCCTTCCTAATAGCACATTTATTGGCCAAGCTTGGTATAGCCTCAAAAGCCCATACCTACAAATTTAGTATCATTACATATACTATATTACTAAAATGCTACAATTTATAAGTTTCAAAAGTTACCTGCACTGCCAATGGAAATCCGTATACATCATACTTTCGATCGGTCTTCGATCCCTTGATCGTATGTGTTCTCTTAAATGCATGCAATGTGTCCATAAAACACCTACGACCCCATGGATATGCATTAAAGACCTCCACATCGTCGACTACGTCCAAGCAAAATACATCAATGCTCGTCTTATGGTGTTTGCATCTCAACACAGTCTCCAATATGTACACCAATCCAAGTTTATACTTATCTTCCATCACCGTGCATTCATCAAATGTAGACGCCAGCTCAACAGGTGTGACTGTTGTCTTTCCACGGAAATATTTATTCAAAAGTCTTTTGGACCGCTGAATATTTGGTCTTACTTCTTCTTCATTGCCAGCATTTAGACCAGTGACAAGAACAAACTCCATCAAGCTGAACCGAGCCACCTTCTCATCCCCTAATCGAAACCACAGTTCGTCTGCGTTTTCTGACTTCATCAGTCGAAGCAATAAATGGTCAATTATTTGACCCGAGAACTGCAAACGCCTAACTTGATGGAATTTCCAAAATATTGATCGGCGCAACTTTGCTTTGTGGTAGTCATCAAGAGCATTCTCAACCCTCTTGATGTTTGTAATATTACAATTGGCAGTCACCTTTCCAGGGAAGTCACATAATCTACGGTCAATTGCATGCTCCATCCTGCAATAAAAATTAACATTTACTAACTTAATAAACGAAATAAATTAAAATACAAGAAACAGTTACTGATATATTAAAGCATGGCAATTAAACAGTTACTTATTCTCCTGTTAACAGGCTGATATCTTCTATTATTAACCTAACACTAATTTCTGTTAACAGGAATAATTGGGTTGGTTATCCTATCATTTGTGCATGTTAACAGGTGCTAAATTAACCTACCTTTTGTCTGTTAAAAGATAAATTTCCTGTATACATTCTTTTGTTAACAATGATCTGTTAACCTACAAATGTGTTCGGTTAATAGGTAACATATGTTGTTTGTTAACAAAACAATATTGTCTGTTAACCGAAAATATCTGTCTGTTAACAGAACAATGTTGTCTGTTAACAGAACACTTCAATGATGTTAGTACATTAGACCTTTAACGGAATGTTGGTAGGTTAACCTAACCATTGGGCCTGTTAACCTAACACCTTCTCTTCTGTTAACAGAACCAAAAGTCTGTTAACAGAAAATTTCTGTCTGTTAATAGAACAATGTTGTCTCTTAACAATTTTGTCTGTTAACAGAACAATGTTGTCTGTTAACAGAACAATCCTGTCTGTTAACAGAACAGTGTTGTTCTGTTAACAGAACAACATTGTTCGGTTAACAGACAAGATGGTAGGTTACCTAACAGAACAACTTCATCATGTTAGTAGGTTACCTAACCTTTAACGGAATGTTGGTAGGTTGACCTAACCATTGGGCCTGTTAACCTAACACTTTCTCTTAACAATTTTTTCTCTTAACAGAACTGTCTTGTCTGTTAACAGAATATTTCTATCTGTTCACAGAACATTTGTGTCTGTTAACAGAACATTCATTAGGTTAGTAGGTTAATCTAACCTACAAATTCCATTAACGGAATGTTGGTAGGTTAACCTAACCATTGGGTCTGTTAACCTAACACTTTCTCTTCTGTTAACCTAGGGTTTTAACAAGCGTTAGTTCGGTTGTTCACTATCAACTTCAATCTTCATTTTAATCAGTACATTGCTTCATTTATGCCATTTATATGTAGTTTCAACATATCCCAACATATTTTCAAGATTGCCACAGATTTTTAGACAACAATATCAAAAGAAGTTGAAGTAAATACAAACAAAATAGAGTTTGCTGGAACTTACTCGCACAATGATGAAGTTTTCCTGGAAATTAATCGCCAAATTCAAGTTTGCTGGAAATTAATCGACAAATTGAAGTTTGCTGGAACCCAAAATCTTCACTGTGCAGAGCGGTTACACTTCAAATATTTTTTGCAGTTGTTTGGAATATTTTACGTTTCATTTCTTTTACAGTGCTCAGGAATATTTCGGACCTTTCAAAATAACTCATTTTAATGTTTTTTTTTTTTATCAGTATAAGTGGTCAAAGGCCGGAAAAATGGCCGGGTCACCCGGCCATTTGCCACCATTCCCACTTCCTTCTTCACCCTTCATCCAACCCCCCTCTCCACCCCACGCCACCCCACCCCAGGGTCATCCATGTACTCAAACCTCCTCTACCCCCAACCCAAACCCCCACTTACACCCCCTTCTCTCCGCATATTCAGGCCATTTACTCCAACAACAATCTTGAATCATCAGCTACACTATTCCAAGAAACCAAGAATCAATGTCAAGTGCACTGCAGATAGTAACAGTGAAGCAATTGGGGGCACAAAGAACTGGGAAAAATGGGTGCCAAGAAATCTTTTTGCAGCTGAGAAAGTATTTAGAATGATATCTGGGGCTACCTCCAGCCCCATTGCCCAGTACATATCCTCTCCCACCACTTTCTTGCACTCCGTCGACCCCAGAATTAAGTTGGTATTTTTCTATCGCTCGTGTAATTTATTTACAATGATGATTTTTCTTAATGTTTTTTTTTTTTTTTGGGGTGGGTGGGGGGGGGGGTATGGTTGACATCTGCTTGATTATTGTGTTTGATAGCGCCTTTTTACGCTGAGGAAAGGCATTTTCTGAAGCTTAATGGCAAATTTTCTGTAGTTCAATCCAATTTGTTGCTCATATTATATATATTTAAACAAGTGAATTGGAAAAGTTGATTCTTTTGGATTTCAGGATTGTGTATTTAGTTGGAAGTTGATGAAAATTTAGTATATGATTGTTTGAGAAAAAGGAAAGGAATAGTTCAGGGCTGCAACCTTCATCTTACCACAGATTAAAGTTGGAGGTAGATATCTGTTCTTTGATAGTTTTAGGAAATTAGTAAGAAAGAAACTCGGCAACAATCTTTGATTTCATTTGCAAATTGTGATTTTACTTACTAATTAATGAGTTATTAGATTTAACCAAAAGAAGAAGCTCTAATAGAAAAATTAGAATAAGATACTCTATCCCTACGTGTCTTCTATATTACTTTAGTTTTTTCATTATCCGAGCAATTTCATTAGTTCACATTGAAGTTGGTAAAATGACTGTGCTTTGTGATGTAATTGAAGAAAGAAATAGAACACAAATGAAATTAAAAATTTCTTTTCACTCTTATGTTTTGCAAACATTGGTGAAAAAGAAACTGTCTCTGAGAGTGCAAATTTTTATCTTCCCTAGGAGAAAAGAAGCTTCATACTAGCCTTCGAAGATTTTATTGTTAACTTTTATTTGAAATTTATGCTAATTCCAATTATCTGTGTGTTGAAAGATATTCTTTCGTTGAGAAGTTCTAGAAGCCCAAAATTATGAGAAACAGATCGAGTTTGTACCTATGTACTTCATCTTTATTATTTTAGTAATTTATTTTTTACAATGCTTACTTCAATAACTATAGCACCGTACCTTTAATGATTCTGCAGGCATGGGTCCTTGCTCTAGTTATTCTACCAGCTAGGTCAGACATTGCAGTGCGCCTGGGAATAGTCATCTATCTAGCCTTATTGTCCGTATGGGTTCAGCCTGCAGAGGTGTGGATGGTAAGGTTTCCTTTGAACTAAGCTAATAGATGAGGTACCATGGAGGGAAAAGGAAATTCTTTTCACTTCTTACATAAACACATACACATCTCTACATATGGGAGAATTATAGTAATTATACTTGTGTATATGCAGGGAACTGCCTTATGACTCTCCAATATTGTTGTAGGACCAATTGGGAAGGGTGTCACTGCTGTGTGGATTCTTATTTATATTGTTGGGGCTAAGTACGGATAGTGCACCTTCCCTCTTATTTTCACGAAATCCACCATCTTCAATGACTGGATTACCAAGTCTTCCAGCGTCTTTTGAGGGCTATAGATATGTACTTTTGAAGTTCGGGCCATTACAACTTACAAGAAAGGGCCTATCAGCGGCTAGTACAGCTGCATGTTTGACGTTCACTGTAAGTTGTCTGTTCTACTTTATTTAAATAGAACTGTTCGTGTAGACTTATGGAACGTGCAGCTCACACATTATTGCGTAAATCTTGGATCAAGTCCTTGGTTAGAGTTTGTAAATGGAAAACTTCTTGCATATGATGGAGTGTATACAGTTAACTTTGTTCCTTGTACCCACATCTATTAATTTTGTTTAGTGTTTGGAATATCAGAATGATTTGAATCATTTAAATATAACTGATGATAGTTTTTTTATTTTATACTTCAAATATATTTTAAGTCGAGGTGCTGAGCATAAGATGAGCAAAAAGACATGTACATTTATGGTACTGCTAACATTTCCCTGCTATTCTGATGCTACTCTAATTGGCCGTAGTTTGAAAAGGGAACAATTAGTATTTGGCCTTAAATGAATTTTTCCTTCTCTTAATTTATGGACTATATTTCTGAGAATTACGCCTCTTTATTTTGTGGAAGATCTTTCAAAGCGCGAGCCTTTGCTTGACAACCACAACACCAGAGCAGCTTGCATTTGCTTTTCAATGGTTCATTCTCCCTTTGGCACATATTGGTGTTCCAGTAGCTGAAGTCATCCTTACTCTCCTGCTTTCATTAAGATTCATCAATCTGGTGTTTGATGAGGTGAGTTGGTCCATTCAATTGTTACATTTTTAATGGTTGATTTCTCTTTAGATACTTTTAGCTGTAGATGAATGGCTTCATACAGAATTAAATAAAATTTTGGACAATCCTGAAAGAATTGACACGTTTCAGGTCCGCAATGTGGCTCTGGGGATTGTGTCTCGTCGAATAAAATGGGAACAGTTGACAACTATGGAGACAATTGATGGTATTTTACGGCTTAAAAGTCTACTGCTAGTCTTTTTCCCTGCTCTGTGATGATGTTGACATACTTATACTGAAATACCCGTTATGAGATAATTGTGATTTAACCTCCGTTTCCTTAGTCCTATGCAAATATGTTTCTTTTGTTATTCTGATGGAATGACATTAATACTTAATGCAATTTTGTAAACAGTGTTATCTCTGCATTGTAAAATGTGGTTCTATTTTCTTGCAGTTTTCTTCACATACATCCGTCAGATCTTCAAGAATATCTATAACCACGCAGAGCAGATATCTCAGGTACATAATTTTCCGTTAGCTTTCGAATTTATTTTTTCATCTCCTTTCTAATTTTCCCTCAGAGTTTCGAATTTACGGTTTCCATATCCTTTCTTGTATATCCACTTCTCAAGTTTGTCTTTAGAATAGACCACTTCACTGCTTCCTACCTCACTGTGTTTTTAGGAGAAAACTTTTTCTTCTCACTAACACAAGGAAACCGCCATGTTATACTAGCTCCACTCAGAAAATGGTTAAGGATAATAAGAAGACCATATTTGCCTTATCACGGTCCACACGACCTTTGAATGGATAGGCTGGGGCTTACATCTGCCATCAGTCGTGGTCATGGTCGGCTTTATTTTAAAACTTACTTATTTACTTATAAGTAAACCTTTTAAACTTAGCCAAACATGCGCGTTTAGGAAGTATGTTCCATTAACTGTTTGACCATATAACATAAGCCCTTCATTTTTATGCATCGCAGGCGATGATTGTTAGAGGTTTTCGAGGAGACTGCAATTCTCACAAAATTTTCTTGTCGGCCGGTCCATCTATGGCGATGGCAAATATTATTTCTTTCTCTTGCCTTGTTGGTCTCATAGGTGCTACCACTTTGTCCAAATACCATGTTTGATACTCGTACTGCTTGTATTCTGGCTTCAAACCTGGTAATCTATTCAAGTTATCATCTGATGCTCGTTTTACCCCTCATTTCCTTTTCTTTTCATTTTGATCCTCCATTGTTTTGAAAATTAGAAGGACAAAAAATTTTGTAATTGTTGGATATATTATAGAACATATGAAATTTTTGAACTTTATCTTGTTGTCTATATAGTTATAGCCATTTGGGATCTCGAAAGATATATATTATCTGATACTGGTATCTCCATGGTGCAATCTACTTATTTTCCGTAAACACATCTCAAGCAATATCAATCACCACGAACACATCATTCACTGTTTCTCAATAAGACTTTCAATACTCCCTCAGCTCCGATAAAGTTTCAACAGCGATGAGACCATTTCAAGATTTTCTTTAGGTCTGATTGAGACCTGAGAGACAGATTCAAGTTGTGGGATCTTTTAATGGTTTGCTCTTAGTTAGCAAACCCATTACCAGAAAGCTCAGGAAAAAGCTCCGGTTGTGTGTAGCAATGGAGCTTTTCTGCGTGACACATGTATTTAGTGAGGGTCTTTCCTCTACAAGGCAGGCTGTCCGGTTTTGACAACATTGTTTATCTATGTTGTTGTTAAAAGAGTATTCAAGATTCTCCATATAAACACATAAATTGCGTTTATGCAGAATTCCTGTTAGTGACTATCTCCATTGCTTTTTGTCCAATGTATGTCTTCAAAATCTTGTTTGGATTATCTGTACAATGTGTAGGAATCTCGATCTGTAGTATATAGTACATGAAGTAATTATCTCACTTCTCTTGCTCCGTCGCCAGTTCTTGAATCTTTAACTGTGGGAAACACAATCCCAAGCAAACAAAGATAAGGAGAACCGTTTATGCATAATTACTACTAGTCTATAACATGTCAATAAGAAAGCTCGATGAATTGTCTCGTCTAAGATTTCATAATATTACATCCCTTCACATTAATAGTTTCTCAGATATGTTCATACCCTTTATAGCTTGCAAAAGTATAAAATTGAGAATTCTGTGGGTTATTTTATATATTATGGAGTGAGAATGCAAGCAGCTGGGAACCAGAACTTTGGTGACGCCCGCCTTATTATGAGGCTCTCAATGTCTGTGAAGATGCGGACTTACCTGCACCTAAAACAGAATCACTCTGTAAGTTTCACTGTTTCGTGGAATTGGGTTTGGGCCTTTCTGGCGTAGCTTAGGTGGAAGGTGAAGAAGACCTCCTTCTGGGGGTACTAAGAACCTTCTTCGGCGTGGGGTAGGTTCTGACAATGGGTGTGGGATGTACGGCCGAATAGAGACAATAGTCCATGCTCTTTTTATCTTGTAAGGCAGCCAAGGAGGTGTGGAAAGTATACGGTTCAAACCTCTCTTGGCGGCTGGGGATGTTAGACTTATTAGTGGAGATTGGCAGGTGGTTCAATGAGGGGGAGGTGGTTGGGTTGCGGTATGTGGGTGGTATGGGGTGACCACAATCAGGTTATCCATGGGGAAAAAGCGGGGGTGGCAGTCGAGCTGGAGGATCAGGTAATGACGGAGGAGGGAGACTCTACCGATGGAGACAGTTCGCTGGACACCCTCGTCTGCTCGGGGTTTAAAATTGATCACTGATGAAGCAATATGAGCAATAATTAGGGACTATCTTGGAACAGTTGTGGTGGCCTACACAAAGAAGTCGAGTGGGCAACTTCCCTATGGATGACGCTGAGGCTATAGCAATGCTAGACGGACTCCATTTGCCAAGGAAAATGACAATCAGATTGACATGGTGGAATTCGACTTCCTTCGGGTGGTTCAAACCTTGAAAAGGAATTTCCGGTCTACACCAAATGTAGGGATCTTAAAAGATATTTCATCTTTGTTGTTGGAAGTGGAGTGTGGCTTAGCACTTATTTATCATTGCTTAAATTATAATTTCAGTTCATTAAATTGATCAAACATATTTTTTGTCCACATATTTTGTAAGATTCACAACTTACTATCTACTTATTATTCACACATTCAATAAAACTCATTTATTATAAGCACTTAAAAAAGATAATTTCAACACTACCAAACATTCCCCTAACCCACATGCTTGCTTCGTTTTTCTCATTTGATTGGACTAGTTGTAAATGAATTGATTGTATACGAATTTCTGTCCTCATTTTCTGTCCTCCAGAGTGCATGCCAATGATTGATAGCACTGCGTACAAGATATGTTAAGTGCGTAATATCAAACATACCACATAATAAAATAATTAAAATTTCAACTTATTTTTTCTTTTTTAATCCAACATACAATATTTATACATGTAATCAAGGTTCTCAACGTGGACTGTTTGGTATGAGGTGTATCGAGCATTCAACGATGCAAACCGAGGAAAACAAATGATTCAATAGTATTTCCATCATTTCCCTAGACTTCCTTGTAACGTGTGCCTCGATAACTTCGAGACTTGCACCTGAAGTACAACTACATTTTGCATAACTTTCTTTGCAGTCAAATGTACATCAAAACAAATGACTCAATAGTCTTTCCATCATTTCTCTAGACTTCCTTATAACGTGTGCCTCGATGACTTCGAGACTTGCACCTGAAGTACAACTACATTTTGCATAACTTTCTTTGCAGTCAAATGTACATAACCTGATCATTTTACATCACTTCTACCGAAAAACGATGAAAAAGAATGTAAGAGAAAATGTCCAACAAATTTTAAAAACAACGCATCTTATAAATAGGACAAGTCAATTACTTTTTTCATTCATTAGCCAATCAAGTCTCACTAATAAGCAACCCTATCCAAAAATAAGATAAAACAAGAAGGGGAAAACACAAATATCAAAACAAACATGAAGTTATGTGAAATAGATATCTATTTAATGAAAGCAATGGGAAGTGATATTCACCAAAAATAAAATTCATTAATAGTGTGTAAAGTGAAGATGAACAATCAAAGGATTCAGAGAAAAACCTGATCTTGATGGCAAGTTATCACTTCGGTGGAAGTGCACCATTGATCCCCAACTTATTGTCTTACCAACAAGTTATTCTCCAAGCTTTAAACAAGAATAAGTTGCTCATCAGTCACAATGATGAAAATAGTCCAAATCACTATTAAATCGTCTCGTGATCCTTGCATGTCTAGTTTTGTGAAGCTAGATTTTGCTTCTCAGCTTGGGAGATGTCCAGAAATTTGAAGTGAGAAATGCTTCCATAAGGCGTGTGACAATATAACAAAGATTTGGATAATTTCCCTAATTGAGGACTAGCTGGCTCCTTTATAACCACCACGGACCAACTTGTTAATGAGACAATTGGTTGGGGACCAATAGTGCAAAGCAAAAGGGACCTCGGTCGAGCTACCTCCACGATGTTTCTACTTAATAGGCAATATAGAAGTTTCGAGGCTTTCTTGTTCACGTTCTTTAAAATACAAACATATCAACAAAATCAGATTGAACTCCGGCATTTTCCTCTAAACTGTCAAACAAAGCTGTACGTAGTGTGTAGAAAGAAAAGACACTAGAAAAAATTCGAGTATTAATGCCAAATCAATAAGACTACTCTTAAGGACAAACACGCAAATGTAGGTGGACAGTTGCATTATCGAACAAAATTCACTTCTTCATTCAAGCACTGCTTGATAGAGATATGAAACAGGTAAAACTACAAATAGAGCCAACAGCTCTAATAAGTTCTTTATAAAAAAGAGGTTCTACTTAGTTACATGGTTGAAAACCCACTAAAACTAGCCAAGGAAGGAATTACAAAGTTCAGACTAGAGAATCAAGATAAAATATAGAAGGAAGATAATATCTCTGACCTGCAGCTGAGAAATTTCCTAGTTTTGCCAGCAGAGTTTTCTTCTACCCTCTTGCATGATCTCGAAGGCAAATTTGTATCTTTCCAAAGATGCTGCTCCTGCCTCGATAAAATTACGGGATTCTTCTCGTAAACTCCACAACATCAGAGCCTTGAAATCTTGAGAACCACCTGCTGAATCAGCATCACGGAGTATACCGTATTTCGCATTTTTTGTCCATCGATGCAAGATATAGCGAGACGGAAGTTCCCTTATGTTCATTATTTGGAACACCTTCAAGGCGTGCCTGCAAAGAACACCTTCAAACTCAAACATTTTACAACTACAGCTGATATTAAGATTGGATGCATTAAAGGCAACGGTATTCCTCTCATCTCCATTTCCACACTTCTGTACCAGATATCTACTAATGGCTCCTTCGACATTTATTTTTATTCCACCATAGCTATAGCATTCTAAAAGCTCTTTCTGAAATACTTTGAACATTGTGATGGTGTAAAGCCTTCTACACTGTTCTTCTATGGGGTCTTTTGTATGCAAAACTGCTTGTATATTAAACGAGTTAAAATCCTCCTTCCTTTCCTCTTCACGGCGTTGTTCAAGAGCTTTCTCATATCGTACAAAAAATTCATTGAGAGGTGTTTGGGCTGTCAATAGCGGACTGAAATATGATTTTAAGCTTCCATCTACAGGAATGCCAGCAAAGAATGTGCCCTTTATGTGCAGTGGAACCCAACTTTTACGCATTCTGTACATCTCCTTTAACCAAGCATTCTCTCTCAAGTTATATTTGTTCATAAGCATATTCCATGCAGAATCGAATTCACTGGCCGTCTGGCTCTGAAAAATACAAGTTTCATACTCGTATTTGAACTTGGCATCCATGGAGAGTAATGCACCCAAGTTCTCCTGTTCCTTTGTGAGAATTTGCCATGCAGAAAATCGATGATGTGACCCCGGAAAAACTTGTGCAATTGAACTTTGAATGGCCTTGTCCTGATCAGCTATTATAGACACAGGGTGGCGCCCCGACATTGCCCTAAGCCAAGCCTGAAATATCCAAGTAAATGACTCTTCCGATTCATCCGCAATTAGAGCACAGCCAAGAAGTACTGATTGCCTATGATGATTAACCCCAATAAAAGAAGCAAACGGCACAAAATAATTACCTCTCCTGTATGTTGTATCAAACACAATTGCGTCTCCAAATTGAGTGCAGGAAAATCGAGACCGTGCATCAGCCCAGAAAAGATTCATGCCTTTACCATCACACATTTCCACTGCATAAAAAAATCCTGTATCCTCTGCTTGCCGAGATTGAAAATGCTCGAGAAGCACATTATACCACTCACTACCAATGCTACTTTCTCGCACTCGTTTGACAAGGCTGAGGCCTCCATTTGTTTCAACTAAATCCAAATTTTCCAACCCACTGCTTCCTTCCTCCCTATACCCCTTTGATGCAACTGTCACCCTTCTACTAGGATCTGTGGGACTGTCAAATTCATGATTGTGTTCCTTTTGAAGACGATCGACCACCCACCTTCCAGATTCTTGTCTTTGTATTCTCATGTATGCTCCACAACCTACTCTTGAAGGGTGCTGATGCCCTTCCTTGGAGCACACAAATCTTCGGGATGTAATTGATCCATCATGTTTGGAGCGGAATAACTGACCTATCCTGACTTTAAATCCTGTAATGGCTGCATACGTGTAGTAGAATTTGTATGCTTCATCGGCAGAATTAAATTCAAGACCCTTGTATGGTTCACCTATGGGTACTGCAATTCCACCCATGTCTTCCTTTTTGAGACGTTTGATATCAACAACTCCAGATAGACCATCCTCCTCGTGCGATCTGATTCCTGTCCTACTTGCCCCACCAGCTGATGATCTAGGAGTTGGAAAACTTTTTCTCTGAATCCGGGGTGGACAAATTTCTCCAGGGACTTCAAGTTCATGGTTATGATCCTTTTTTATATTGGCCAAAACCCACTTCCCAGTATCACCTTTTTGAACTCTTATGAAAGCAGGACAGCCAGTTCTTGCGTTTGTCTGAAATCCCTCCTTTGAACATACAAATCTCCGAGAAATAACAGCACCATCAACTCTGGATCTATACAGCTGACCAATTCTAATTTTGAACCCCACTTGGGTTGCATAGTCACTGTAAAACTCCTGGGCCTCTTCTGCCGAATCAAACTCTAACCCCAAATGCGGTTCCATCTTGGATTCTCCTTCATCGTCACAATGGCCATTGCTTTTTCCAATCACTAGACCTGCTGGTTTCGTCCTTACAGTCATAATATTTCCCAACTCCTCTCTATTCATGTCAGTATCTACAGCACATAGGCCAAAAAAAAAAAAAAAAAAGGAAGCCAGTTATTTAAAATCTACAACCAAGACAGTCAATATAGAGTTCAATCTTCTTTTCTCACTTCATAATATTTTTTGGGCAAAGATGAAAACAGCAGCATTAACTCATAAAAAGTAAAAATTAAAGCTAAAAATAATCTCTGAATCACATAAATAGTAACGACATAAAGTTTGATATAAGACAGATAAGCACATTTAAACAAGCATTAATCCTCAGAAAGTGCTATCAATAATGCTAGTTTTGAGCATACATAAGTAAAGAGGAGACAAATTACATCTTTGTACACCAACTCGACAAGAGTGCATATCAAAATTCCCACCTTAACATGAAAGGAAGATTCCTGAAGAGGCCAAAACACCATTTGGGCGTCTAGAATCAGAGGGATTTATTCAGCATGTGTAAATTGGGGTGAAAATAGAAGTTAAGCTATAAGTACCGAAAGGAACAAAGACAAATCATATCTTAGAGAAAATAAGTCAAAATCTTTAATTTGACTTACAAGCAGCTTTTGACAGTTAATCCTACTTTTTGGAGTTTGTTAGACACTACTTAATAGAAATACGTGTCAACAATTCATGACACAGTTAAGCAAAGTTTAAAAAGACTTAATCGAGTAGTGTGAGGTGAGGCTTACGCCTCGAGGTGCTTTGAGCCGTAAGCCTCAAGATAGAACAATAAAAGAATTCAAAAGAATACAAAAATATGCTCGTGATATAACATGAACCCTTGTAAAAAAATCAATAATAGAACCAATTAACAAAGTTAATAGTCTAACTTGCAAACAAACATAAAATAGATCAAGAAAACAGAAAATTATAAGTTCTCAAATTATTAATCATGTAACAAAATTATAATCTATTATTAAAAGTGAAAACGACTCAAAAATTTCTTATATCATCACTGCTAATATGATCTTTAACGAATCATATCATCCTCGTTATAAGTTTCTCTTTATTCTTTGTCATAATCCTCCAATTGCATGGTGTATTCACCTTCCCACTTTCCTTCTGTGAAGGTAGAAAAAATAAAATAAAAGAACCCGTAAAACATTTTAGGTTATAAAGAAATAACTCAAAAAGTTAAGATCAATAATTAAATGTTTGAAAAATGCAAAGCAAACGGGCAAACACCTTATTTGTCTTGAGGAGAAAGCCTCACTAGGTCAAGGCTTAAGCCGCAGTAAATCGAGAGCTTAAGCAGTAAATCGAGATGTAAGCCACACAAATGGCATTTAAGCGCGGGTTTTGAGGCGAATTATGATGGCCTCACGTGAGACTTGATTCGAGGCATAAGCCTCAAATAGTTTTTTAAAACCATGAGGTAAGCTTCGAATAAGAACATTTTCTAAAGACGCATCTAGTTCAGTTGGACATCATGATTGATTGACATGGTACGTAGAGAAAAATCAAGTTATCAAACCTTGACTCTTGCCAGCTAAAATTTGATGTGCATTAACTTGTTAGATATCAAACTAAGTTTCAATTTGAAAGAATAAAATACATTTTGCACCTTCAACAGTGGATGAATTACATTTTACCTCTCCTGTTTACAGTTGCAGCACTTAACCATTTGATTAATCATAAACTTTGAGAATTGGTTAACTAGCTGTTTGAATTGGCAACAGATTCTGCAAGGTGATGTGTAGGCATAAACATGTCAAAATATCACTACACTTGCTAATTTTATACGTTGGGAGTTTTTACACTCTTATACATCATTCTTTACCCGTGCATCAATTGTGCAATTTGTTAGCAATCAAATAGCAACCCCGAAAAAGTAGCTCACAAATCGCCAAAAAAAAAAAAAAAAAAAAGTTAACTTGGAATCGTGTTTAGTTAATCCTGCAACTTAAAATGTCAAACAGAAGCTTTCCGCACCTAAAGCAACCATCGACACTCTCTCTTTTTCCTCCAAGTGAATCCTTTCATTTATATAGTGTACTTTATCAACTCGTTCATGCATTAATTAGTTGCACCCCTACCATATTTACATCATTCTTTGTTGCAAAACTCATCAATACAAAAAGGCAATCATAGACATATCAATGAATCGTAAATGAAGAAAAGGAAAATTCAAAATTAATAAATGCGTAGATCCACAAATTATATCAGAATAACTACACGTGCCAGCCAAAAAATTGAAAAATGGACTAAATTTGGTGATTTTTTCACGAAGTAAAATGAGTTGAAAGAAATCCTAGATTTTAAGTCTCCAATCAAACGAAAGAACAAACCCAACTCGCCGGCTCACGCACATAAATTATCATCCATTCAACACATAATCAAGTTCGACATAGAACCGGGGAAAAAAAACATACATTCACAAAAATAAAAAAAAATAAAAAACCACAAAAAATTACATAAAAATAAGAACAAAAAGGATTAAAAAAATTACGAAAAAACAATTAGGGTTTTACCTTGTGCATATCGCTGCAGCTGAAAATCCAATTGAGAGATTTTTCGAACTCAGAATGATTCTAAATTCAAGTGGGTCATCGAGAAATCGTGAGCATTGTAGCGTAAAATCGACTTATTCACGTGCGGCCCACTCAAAATAAATCACACTTTACACTGGAAAAAATAAAATCTGATCATTCCATGAAAAATGGATCAGAAATGAAAATCTGGTTTTCCTTTTTCTTTAAATTTGCTGATTCATGGTCATCGTGGCTGGATGGGGTGTCGATTTCCGAGTACTTTGAGTGGGTGGGGGTGGAGCTGAGGTGGAATTTCAGTACGGTGCACTTTTTACCGGTGGGTTAGAGAGAGAAAGTGTGAGTAAATGGAAAGAGAGAGTTTTTATACGGTGTTATAGGTCCGTAGGGGAATTGTTTAAGGTGGGTCAATGGGATCACTTCAGATAGTTATCGGTTAAATTCATGACTTTGCGAATAGGTGTTATTTATCATTTATTAATAATTATATCTGAATAAATATAAATATAATAATTGTATTGATACTGGTATAATATATTTTTACATGGGATTCGGACGTAGGATCTTGTTATGAAATAAAAAATTTGATAATAAAAATAATATCAATTAAAAATTAAAAAAAAAAAAAAGAACGAAATTTTTTTTACTGAGTCCAAAAATTCATACATTAAGAATGTAAATCAACTTTAATCTATCTCCATTAATTTTCGAATCCACATCAATCACTATTGAATTCAATCAAACATTTCTCTAAAATACTCATAACAAAAACAAAAACAAAAACAAGGAATAAGAATACCCAAATTATGGTTTCAGTATGATAGATTGAGTCGATGAGTAGAGTTTGGAGATCATCATTTTGAGGGAGATGATTGATGGAGAGTTTCGTTTGAGGGGAGAGAATGAATACATAGAGACACATGGACGTACATAGACTTTTTCTTTTCTTTTCATAGCGGATAAAACTTCCATATGGTCAATGATTAAATAATAAATCCAATGAGTTTTTGAGATTATGAAACTAATTTTATATAAATTGATGGTCATGCCAGTAATGATAAATAGCATTGCCCAAAGATCGTTGTAAGGTAAATTACCACCTCTTTGTCGAGAGATTGAAAATAAAATAAGTTGAATTTAAAGATTATTTTACTTTGTTAATTTCTAATTTAATTTAAACTCTATTTAATTTAGTTTATAAGTACAATTACATATTTTCGACGTTTCAACTTAATTTAGACTTAGAAATGTTTTAGTTTACAAGTACTAGATAAAGGAAATCGATAGAATTGCTTGGTCTGTACTGTCGAAAAGTGAGCACGAGTTCTTGAAAAATTGGAACACTTCATAAAAAAGTGCAAATTCGAATTGAACAAATTATATAGAGAGGGAGATGGCCTCGCACTAGCCTTTTATTTTATTTTTTAAGGAAAAAAAAAGTCAGTTAGAAAAGGCGTCCTCTTCTACAACTCAATGTTCAAGCTAAATCAAGATCCTTTTCTCACTTAAGTAGATACTCAAAGTCAAATCAATGCTTTAAGGAAAGCCTTCCAGTGTAGTTAAGCATACGCAGTGAAGAAGAGAGTAGGCCTTCCATTTTCAGGTATATTTAAGGTCTTATAAAAGAAAGATTATTATGACGTGAGATTTGATGAACCTGCATGAGTTTCTTTATATAAAATTTTGCGTCACATAATAGTTCTATTGCGCAGTCCCATTGGGAATGAATAGGTTCTGGGGTGAAACGTTCTTGCATCAATTCTCCCTTCCCCTCCACTCCAAAAAAAAAAAAAATTACATGGTCTAATAAAGAGCATAATCCACTTGACACCTCTAATCACACGACACATATGTACTCAAATCATACTCACATGTTCTTAAAGGTCAACTTGTGCCTTCCCAACATGAACTTTTTTTCTATAACCATCAACTCAAATTACTATCTACTTATTATCCACACTAATTATAATCAAAACAAGATGATGCGTCCAATACGTACTTAGTGGCAGAGCCACGAGACACGGCCACCGCAACAAAATTGTATGAAAATGGGGTAGGGCCACCACAACAAAATGTATGAAATGTACAAAATTGTATGAAAATGTACGAAACTGTATAAATTTCATTCGTGGTAATTCTCAAATATTATTCATGCAACTATACTTTAATTTATTTCAATCAAATAATTACACTTTAATTTTATCTCAACTAAAGTAATTTTTTCCAATTTCATCACTTAAACAGACGAAAATCATTGACGTGGACATCAGTAAATGACATCATTAAACGAGTTATCTTAATTTAGATCAAATTTAAGCGAAGTTGTTCGATTGAATAAAATTAAAATATATAATTACTTAATTGATATTAGAGTGAAATTACAATCACCATGAATGGAATTTATCCAAAACGAAAATGACTTAAGAATCATTTGATTTTCCAAATTTACACAATTTTCAATGCTCTTTAAACGAAATGACCATTGAATTTCCAGTTATTTATTTATATTTTATGAAATGATTTTCATTCCCATTCCTTTTACATTATTTGCATTTCAACTTTCAAGTGAATTTTTTAATATTTTAAAGGGAGGAGAAACTTAAAAAAAAAAAGGGTAGACAAAGAATATATTACTATAACATGTCGAAGTACTTACTTTGTAAAAAAAAATTATTTAGAATCATCCATGTTTACTACTACTTGACTTGCATAAAATCTTCTTAACCAAATTTAAAATTTAACAATTTGTTTATGTAGACTTCTAATATTTTAAAAATTAATGTTACAATTGTTTCTTGCTCTCTAGCCCAACACTACCACCTCTCGCTTTCAGCTCTTAGGAGCGATTGTAATGAGGTTGTGTCGGAGAGATAGTGTCAAAATAGTGAGTTGTGAAATTGAGAGCATAGTTATGATAAATAAATTTGTTATTTTTGTGAAGTTGAAAATTATATATTTGCTTGAATAGTAAAAATTGCATTACTCGTTCTTGACCTATAGTTCGATTGTACTATCATTCTGTCTGTTAATAAGGACTAATGCCGCACCTAAGCATATGGATTGTTGAGTTTGCTATCTACTACTAAAATAAAATAAATGAGATAAATATTGTTATGGAGGCTATAGATTAGGGACGAATGGCACAATTTTTTTAGGACAGTTGTTTAATTTTAATGACAAAAGCATTTCAAATCTATGTTAAATCTCCACATGACTCTCATATATTCCAACTTTATGAAGTTAAATATTTTCTTAACTTGGATTGATGTTCGAAAATTCAAACTGGTACATCTTTATATGAGAGGATATCCAACTTTCTGAAATTAAATTTATTTCTTAACTTGAACTGATGCCTGAAAATTCAAATTGAGACACGTTTATATAAGACTTAGGTGATGATTTAACAAAAATTTAAACCGTCTCCATCATAGTTGAACAACTTTAAAAGTTCACAAACTAATTTACCATTCAAATAATTAATTGGGGACCAATAGTGCAATTTTCCGGCGTCGAAACAGTCCTGGGAAGTTTACACCAGAGGACTATGTCAACGACTCAACGTCATCCACCGCGTACAAACCCCGTACATAGATACAGAGACGTGAGAGAGAGAGAGAGAGAAACCCTCATCACACCATCAAGAATCCCATTCAAGATGTACTCCAGCGTTAGCAGCAATGATATGAAGGGTAACATAGACATTGAGGCCGGTGATGGATTGCTGTACCCGGGAATCGGCCATGGCGAAAACCAGCTCCGATGGGGTTTCATCCGCAAAGTCTACGGTATTGTAACCATCTCGTCTAAAAATTGAAGTTATTAGAGAGAACCCACAAGTATATTCATAATTCATTTTAATCTTGTCTTGAACAGGTATTTTGGCCGCCCAGATCCTCCTAACCACTGTGGTCTCCGCCGTGACTGTTCTTTACGCCCCCATCAACGACCTGCTCCGTGGCAATTCTGGGCTTTTGCTCTTCCTCCTCTTCACCCCCTTCATCCGTAAGCATATTATATATTCTCAAGTTTTTTTGCAATTCTTGATATTATCACTGCACATACATACCTTTGTATACGTGCCTTCTGTTCTTCATTTTTGCCGACAAGATACAAAAGCATATGAATAGAAACCCACCCGTCTCTTTAAATATCGATCTCATTTTATACTTGCACATATGAATAAAGATGCACACAATTCTGTGTATTTAAGTAAAGGTGTGATTTTTTTCAGGGCCATCAATTCATAAAATATAAATTACAATTTTTGATCTCGTCTATTACAGTGTATACACATGTATCTACGGTGCTGTAATCACGTATTATGTAAATTAATTAGTGATTCTTGCTCAAGACTATGTGTGCCCCTGTGGTTTAAATTAGATTGCTGTCATTGTTTTCTCCGTCCCTCCTTCTCTCCCATCTCAAAATACTCTTTATGGAAGCATTTTTTTCCGGATTTATCATCGCATTTGCAGTTTCTATAGATGCTTGACCAGACAAAAGGTCATGCGGATTTTATGTGGAATAGATTGTTTTCTAAGCATTTTGACTGCGAAATATGATCATTTTGGGGTAATGGAAGAAAAGGGTTCTTTTGTTCACAAATCTTGATCGTGTTAAGGTGACAAGTTTTAATTATGATTCACTGGAAATGATCTGTGAAATTGGTAGTTTGGTAAAATGGGGCTCCATATGATACAGGATTCCAGCCAAAAGTCTATGCTGTTACATGGATGGTTTGCATTTGTTGATTTCTGGAGATTTTGGGACCATTTCTTGGGTGGTGTGATGCAATCAATAATTTTTACCCATAATGTGCTCTATCAACATTTTTTGTTCCTTCTGTTCTTGGGTTTCTAGATTTTGTTTTTGACATTATTTTGAACGCATTACACTTCCAATAATATTGAATAACTGACTATATTTCATTTGTTATAGTTACCAGCTCGATCATTCGATGGTATATTGTTGAATCCACCGCTATAAATCTTTTTCGATGTGGTTACAGCATTTACTTTTGTACTGCATATGATCTGTTTTCTATGTGTAGATAACTAGATATATGTTTATTTTAGTTTTCTTTTAGTGGATACTGCAGAAGAAAAAAGTTATGGACTCTTCTCCAATTTTGATTGTTACGCATGCTTCAATTCAAATGGCACTGAGTAGGTGAAGATGCTTAAATATGATACAATGTCTAGATATGCCTATTTCACGAGGAAATGAAAAGTAATAATTATCGTTAATCACAGATTTTTATCCTGCCGTATTTGACATTTTTAGCCACAGTTACACGTTGAGTGACATTTGTTCACCAGGAAATGGAAAGTGATCATTATCATTAATAACTTGGATTTTTATCCTGCTGTATTTGACATTTTTAGCCGCGTTGCACGTTGAATGATGTGTGCCAACACGAGTGTTTAATACAAGTCAAAATATCTACAAAGTGCATGTAATAAACATGGGTGGGGGGAATCAATTTTTAGATTGACGTGATCTTTTATCTTTACGGCCTTGTACACGCATGATTTATTAACCTAAATCTTGTGCAGTGTTGTGGCCCTTGCACATTTATCAACAAAAGCACCCACTGAACTTTGTATTCCTTGGGCTCTTTACTGCTTCTCTGAGTCTCACTGTTGGCGTGACCTGTGCTAATACTGAAGGTTAGTGAGTTTCCTAAGAATTTCGAGATAATCTTATGTCGTTCATTGCTTGTTTCTTCCCTTACATCTAATGGTATTTCAATTCGCAGGAAAAATTGTGCTTGAAGCCTTAATCTTGACATCTGCCGTAGTTTCAGCTCTGACTGGATACACTTTCTGGGCTTCTAAGAAGGGCCGGGACTTCAGTTATCTCGGACCAATCTTGTTTACTAGCCTTATTGTATTGGTTTTTACTGGTTTTATCCAGGTATCCTCTCTCTCTCTCTCTCTCCACCCCAATTTTTCATCCATTTCCTTCTTTCCGCCCTTCTCTTGGTTTACTGCATCTAGGAACTTGACTTTACTAGCCTTGCATTATTTGATAAACCATTTTATCTGGTTATGCAGATGTTCTTCCCATTCGGATCTACCTCTGTTGCCATCTATAGTGCAATCGGTGCCATAATTTTCTCAGGGTACATAGTTTATGACACTCACAATCTGATCAAGCGTTTCACATATGACGAGTACATCTGGGCGTCTGTCACTCTTTATCTGGATGTTCTTAACCTGTTTCTTACCATTCTGCGGATGATGAGACAGGCAAACAACTAAGACAATGTACTACCACCTGACCTGTGGTTTGTACTAGATGGTCTCATAATGTTGCTTTACTGTCTCGTTTAGCAAGTGCAAATAAACCTAAATGAAAAATGGTACATGTGTCCGCGCTTGTGCATATGTAGCCACTACTTACAGATTTACAATTAAGAATCTAATGTTCCTATAAACTCGAATCACCAATACGCACGTAATTGTTTCTTTGTTGAGGCGTTAATTTAATTTTCCAGATATATAATGCTTGTTTCATTTTCCTATAAACAAGTTAGTCAGGTTGTGTTCATGGCATTTCATCAATTTGTGTTCTTGTCAATAGTCAATGCTATTTACAAAGATATAACGAATATTGATGAAGATATAACGTAACTAGAAAACATGTCATCTACATGCGTGTTGTCGTTAATTACATTATGCATTATGTTTATGTCACCATGTATAGGTAATGTAATTTGCAATGCTTAAGAAGTATAAATGAATACTACTATCATTTCGAAAAAAGAACAGTCAGATTTCAGTTTGTCATTATACGCTACATAAACCTCACAAACCCCAAAAAGGAAAAAAAAAAAAAAAAAATTGTGAAGCCTATAACCAGATGGCTTGGCAAGACATGATAAATCCGACATGTAAAATGTACTTAGGATTCAAGATTTGACAGTCGAGACACTCTTTCTATTTCCTTGATTATCAGTTCTTTTTCCTCTTCAAATTGATCGTCTTCACCACCTGCAATTCCTAATAGATTTAGCAGGCACGCAAAGTAGATAACTCAGAAAGGAAGAGCTATTCTCAAATCAAAAACAAAACCATGGCTAAATTTTGTAAGCTCTAGATCATTAAACTGGCAAATAAGTTGGAGAAATTTTGTACTGAGATACAAATACCTCTGCCAGGGGAGAGATCGTGGAGCAGCGCCAATAGCTTTTCATGGTTCTTTGCCAATATGATTTTTATTTCTCGAGGTTTGCTAGGATTAGCCACAAAAACCTTTAATTGAAATGCCAAAATCAATATCAAGGTTACATTAGGAATGAAACAATTGAATGACTAGAACATTCTTGATTTTAGACCTCCATGATTCTTGTATGGAACCATACAAGTCTTCCGTTGAAATCCAAAAATTCGTATATCATCTAATGGAAGTACTCGGTATTTTTTTTTGTGCCCTTCCTTCTATGAAGTACTGACAAATTAATGCTGATTTAAGTGTGGGGGCACTGTGTTAGTCTTCTAAGCAGACAGACAAGTCTATGGAATTCCATAAACACATATTATGTCCCAAAAAAATAAAAAGACAATAAAAGAACAGAAGAAAGGATTTTAAGAAACTTGTGCAGAGCACTCAACATCAAGGTGCATGCCAAATTCTGACTCATTTCTGAATTCATATTAGCCATTTCTTGTTAATCTTTCTGATCAGGTAATGCTAAAGAAGTATGCAAGAATAAGAATGTGTCTATTTATTGCAACAACATTTTTGTTTCCTTTTTTGTTTTATACATGTCAGATTTAGATTTTAACTGTCAAATCTTTGGAGAACAGACTTTCAAGGTTTAACCAACAAATTAAATGAAGTGCTGCAACCCTTCAACCCTAACCCCCCTGCTTCCTTTGTTCATCATATTTCATGTCAGAAAGGACAGGTATAGGTATTCCTTGCTAAAGTAACTATTTACAAGTCAGAAAGGAAAATTTAATTACCTTGAAAATATGGAAGGCTGATATTTGGATGTTTTTGCTTGAATCCTGCACAAAGAGAGTTGTATAAGAGAAAAATACAAGGAAAACCTCTGGAAGAAATCCAGTAACTTTGAACGCCACTGTCCACTCTCTTGCGACCAATCATTTCTTCCAACTTGTAAGCACATTAATGAACATAAATAAATTAACCTAACTATCATAAAATCCCACTTTGGTTGTCACATCATAAAAACCCACAAGCATCTGAGAGCATGAAGAGAGCATCAAGTACCTTAAGCAATGTCATCATGACTTTCAAGTGGCGAACTTCCGCAATGTAACGCTTCATTATAAGGGAACTTGGAGGCTCCAAAAGAAATTCAGAGAGAAGCTAAAGTTCATCCATGTTATATTGTCAATAGAGTTAAATTGTTAACATAAGTAATGATCACATGAGCACAGATAGAATATCACATAACTAACCTTCAAGGACTGCCTTCTAGTCACATAGTTGGCAGAGGTCAAGAGTTTTTCGTACTGCTCAAAGAACTAGAAACAAGACAATTGAAACATGAGTGCACAACGCCTAGTGAAAAGGCATGATTTGAAGTGAAATTAATCTCTCCTTCCACAGTAGAGTTCTCCCATTTAACTTTCATGGACAAACCAAAAAATTTCATTTAATTTCTCATTTATTCATTTAATTTTAGACACAAACCTTAAAACTTATATTTGGAGGAAAGTTCCTATCAAGACATGGTTAAAAAAGTCAAACAGGAGCATTCAAATGTAGAAGGGAATACATGTTTTCTGGTAAAAAGAACTTTAAATACAAATAAGTTCACTGCAGTTTTATAATGATAACGAGCAAACCTCATTATAGTGAGTAGTCAGGAATTCAGAAACTGCAGGTGGATGTTTAGTGAGCAGATCCTGTGACATGTTCCTCATCAATGTCACAAAGAATTGCACAATTTTTTTTTAATATTGAGACAATACAAACCAAAACTTAGTAAGGCAGACATCTGACCTTAAATGTAGAAAATGCATCAGAAGCAACATCAAAATTAGGCAGCTCCACAAATTTGAAGAACAACTCAAAACTTGGAGACTCCAATATGTATCTAAAATAAAATTATGGGAAATTGTGATGGTGTACAACTGCATTGTGAAAAGAGGCCTTATATATACTTCTTTTGCACATTTTCAAGTAAAAGCAACAAGGAAGCTCTATACAGAAAAAAAGAAAGGAAAATAGATATACAAGTTAAAGCATGCATCTCTTACTTTGCAAGAGTATGAAATTTGATGCATTCCCTCAGCACATTTCCACAATTCAGAGCAATTTCCTTGTTATCATAGCTGCTTGCAAAACATTAACAATAGTTAGTTAATTCATACAGAATACCCATAAAATCAGGAGATTGTCTACAAGAACCATGTAAAAGAAATAAGAAGGAAAGTGAAAAGTGCAACAACAATTGAAAGAGAACGGGCCAGTCCATTAGAAACCTCGTAGTCAAAGATGATTGCTTTTCATCACACATGCCTACGTGAATTAAGGATAGCAATACGAAGAGGCACACACATTTTGCACATGCACGGACACAAACCCAAAAATCTTTGCTGGAAATGTTGAAAATGAAGGGGCCAATGAGAAACACTACCAATAGTTTAATTATTGGAATATGCAGATAAAAATAGTCTTAAGCTCAAATGCTGTTTATTGTAATCCTTGTTGAGAAAACTCTTATTGGTAACTTCGTAAAACTTTATAATTTCAGTACAAAAGTGAAAAGTTTGAACTCTAGAGGTAAAATTAAGAAATAGTTGAACCAAAAAGGTCTTCATAATGACAAGTTTCATGTATTTAGAAGGACAAGGTAAGAGACAGCACAAGGTATTTTCAGTTGGAGTTAAGGCAAAATATTGCAGAAGGAGAAAGACAAAGGGAAGTAAAATCTATTTCTCCTAAGAATTTCATTTCTTTTCTTCATCTTCAAGAGTTTGAATTACAGTGTAAAAGCAATAATAGAAAAGCTTTATCAGGTAGTAGTGGTAGCTAAACCGCATGTTGCTTTTTCATTTAGTCTATGCCAAAAACAATAGATCCAATGCTAGCATATGGATACAACAGTTTTTTTTTTTTTAATCCTCCTGAAACAATTAATACTTTTCCACAATGACTGATCTTTTCCTTTTACATTTTTCTTTGGTTTGAGGGGGTGTTCTATCAAAGAATCATGAAAGCTCCTCGGCATGTGTAACAAAACAAAAGTAAATTGAACCGCGGAGAAAGATTTAGAAACTCTTACCAGACTACAAGGAAGTCCAGTAACTCCAGATGGTTCTCCATGTATTGTACACAGCAACATACAGAATCAACCTTTTGCTTCAATAATATCGACCAAGAGTGGACCAAATTTTTCCTAGCCTATGCACAGATTAACCATTATTGGTCAAGAATATAAGCTTAATCCACTAGTAAATATATATTTAACAAGTTTTGCTTTATTTAATGCCTGAGACCACTCATATACTTACTTCCCATCCCAAAATAGATAACTTGTGAATAAAGAGAGATATAACATCTTCATTACAGATTTCAAGTGTGAGTTGTGAAACTTGATCCATGTTTGGTTCAACTTCGCAATCTCCTGAGAGCATAGTTCTCATTGTCATTATGTTCTTGTCAACTTCTTCTAAAGCCTATACCAGAAAAAGACAAGTGTGAATAACCATGATATATTTTCACATAAACAGTAGAGAGACAAAAAATATGCACTTCCAAGCATTATTCTACATTTGTCCAGATCTTGATACACAAAGAATACTAGCTTTCGATCCATAACATACACTTTTTTCCTAATTTACAATTTAAATAATATCTTTTGCTCATCACTCAAAAATTAAGGTACCGGCCATTCTTCTCGGGGCTACCAACCAAAAGGGAAAATTTAAGTCCCTACCTTCATCTGGGAGAACAAAGACTAGTCTTATTCCTTCTTCGCGGTCAGAAGTCAATTTAATTCTTTTCCTGATAAATAAAGATCTTGAAGTCACAGATGAGATTTACTTCCCTTGTGATTGCCTGTTACAGTCACGCATAGATTTGACATTGTTCCAGTACTAGACCATCTGGAAAACAATCTTATGTTCTACAAATGAACTGAAAATATGCAACATCCATATTTACTATTAAAAACAATCTGGCATGTTTGTCCTAAAGAGATTACTTCATGCCATAGATTTGACATTGTTTCAGTACTGGACCATCTGGAAAACAATCTTATGTTCTACAAATGAACTGAAAATATGCAACATCCATATTTACTATTAAAAACAATGTGGCATGTTTGTCCTAAAGAGATTACTTCATGCCAGTTCGAGTTAGGCAAGATTGACTAGAAACAAGCAGATATGTCCAAATTGACGAGCAATATCAAAAAGTTGATGATATCCAAGATATTTGAGAGGTTCCTCTGTGTGTACGTAGATTATAGAAAAATAACTAAAGAAACAAAATAAGCAATTTGGTCCATAGATGCTAATTTCTCACCGTTCCACGAGGTTTTTCTGTCTAAGGAAAGTTCACAAAAACGTTCTCCCTTCCCCTGTGGCTTTTTTGCGCTTTTATACAACCACACACAGGGAAAATGAGCTAGTTCAGAGATGGCAGAAACTCAGAAGCACAATAATAACTCAAATGGTATTACGGGAACCAACATAGTTTAAACTTCATGTGGATTTTGTTTGACTGGAAATCCCCTTGGACTGCCTCAGATTAAATTATATGTAATCTGTTAATGGTGTTGAACAAAAGTAAGTTGTCTTTAGTCAATTACTTTCAAGCATTTTAAGAACTTTTGAAAAGGAAGCATTGCACCTATTAATATGATTGAAGGCCTAGTGACTATCATTCACATTGACATGGAATTAAATTGTTCTGTTGAATGAATTGTTGAAATGTGGTGGATTACTCAGTTATGGTAATGATGAAGTGCGAAAAATTTGCCCCATTATAGAGTCACACATAATAGTAAGTTAATGCAGAGAAGTCATATGGGCGAGATAGTGAGAAAGGGGAAAGTCAAGTCCCCAATAAAATAAAAGGCAACGACTGCTACCCATGTCCCGTGCTGCTTTGTTTGAGTAGATCTCCTACCTAGCACCAGATAATCACGACACAAGTCTTAACACACATGGCCCGACACATAAAAAGAATTGCAATTTATGTATTTTCGAGAAAGCAGTTATATAATGTACTGTCTGCCAATATATTAAAAACATTAATTACTTTGATTTTCAATCACATAAATGAAAGGGGGAAAAAACATTAAAGGCAGAAGCTTTTAGTAAAATGCTATATCCATAGCCATGATTCTGCAGTCATTCATTATTTATCCCCTAATAATTATTATTTTTTATCTCCTTTCATCAATTTGTATCAGCAATGCATTTAAAATACAATATTTAAACCAACTACACAAATAATTTATCTAAAAAACACCAGAATTAACATCCGCGAAGCTACATTTTAAATAAAGCAAATTTGCTACAATTTTAATAAAATTAAAATAATTTTCTTTAACGAAAAATTAAAGAATGTAAAAGAAGAGACCTTTTCGAGGGCTTTAACTTCCGCAACCGTTTTGGTGTCGAGAGCCATGAGACTATCTTTGATCGCCCTCGCCAGCTCCTGCGGGGTTTTAGGCCGAGAAGGCTTGAAGAATGAAAACGACATTTTCTTCTTTTACTGGAAATTCCGAAAAATTCCAATCATTAATCGGCGAATTCAGCTGAATTTCTCGCGATCAACTGAAAATATCGACAGTGTGCTTGAATTTGAGGATTTTCTCCAAATTGGTTTCGATTCGGGCTGCGCGGCAAGGGAATTGTAATGATTCAAGCGCAGAGAAGAAGAAATTGAGCTTAAATCGTTACTGATGAGCTGGGTTTTTAGAATTTCAGCTCAATTCGTCTAATTAAACAATCAATTAAAAGTGGGAATGAATTTCATAGAAGAAATTAAAAGGGTAAATAGTACAAAACGTCGGTATTGTGAAAACGTCTTTTACCTTCAAAATTTTGGCATTTTCACGCTTACCTACTGGATTTCCTGCAAAAAACATCATTACTTTCAAAATTTTGGCATTTTCACCATTACCTACTGAATTTCCTGTGCAAAACGTCCTTCAGTCCAAAAATCAACCATTAACTTAAGGGTAAATTAGTCCAACCACTTTTTTCACATATATATTATTTCTTTTAAAATTGGAGAGCTTCCTATGCAATTTCTAAAATTGCATGGCAGGCCCCCGTTCCCAAATCACGCTTTTTTCACAAAGTCACTGATTGAAAAGAAAGGCACAAAAAAGGAAAGCACGCTAGAAATTATGTGTTTATTACTTTCAGCAATGGTGATCTCCTACCCCCCATGTGGGCATTATAAGGTGCCCACATGCTGATGTGGCAGCATGTGGGCACTTGATGATAAAGTACACTTTATCATCAAGTGCCCACATGCTGCCACATCAGCATGTGGGCACCTTATAATGCCCACATGGGGGCATTATATCATTCTTCTTACTTTCAGTACCAAATTTTCACTTGAACTGTCCATATGAATTAAACTCTGCATTTGTTGGGCCGGCGCCGGAAGAGGAAGAGCCTTCACCATTACCACCCAAAGTTTGCCCGAAGTAATTATTTATTGCTGAAGGATAGATATAATTCTGGTGATGCACAGTGGGCATTGTTGGTGCAGGGGCAATAGGAGCAGGCTTTTGTGGCTGGACAAATCTGACGGTGCGCCTGGTGAATGGTTCAGCGAGCACAGAATTGCGCTCCATGTCCTGTTCTCTGTACTTGTTCAAGAAAAGCGTTAGAGGTTCTATGTAGTTTTCGAACCCCAGTTTCTCCATGGAATAGAGAATATCCTCAGGAGTGATCATTTTGCCGGAGATCAGCGAGTGTAAGCTGTTGACATATGTTGATCTCAGCCGGAATCAATTTTCAAGTGATAATCCAACAGAGATCACTAGTATGAAGATTTTAAACTATTTGAATTTGTCAAGAAATCATTTGGTTGGGAGCATTCCAGCATCAATAGCTAGTATGCAGAGTATAACTTCTGTTGATTTTTCATATAACAATTTGTCCGGTTTGGTTCCCAGTACTGGACAGATTTGGGGACGGAGGCCTGCCATGCAATTTTCAAAATTGCATGGGAAGCCTTCCAATTTTAAAAGAAGTAATATATATGTGAAAAAAGTGGTTGGACTAATTTACCCCTAAGTTAATGGCTGATTTTTGGACTGAAGGACGTTTTGCGTAGGAAATCCAGTAGGTAAGGGTGAAAATGCCAAAATTTTGAAGGTAAGGACGTTTTTCGTAGGAAATCCAGTAGGTAGGGGTGAAAATGTCAAAATTTTGAAGGTATTGACGTTTTCCACAATACTCTCAATAGGTAAGGACGTTTTGTGCTATTTACCCAAATTAAAAAGAAGAACTCTGGATATTCAGCCAAATTATCCAAAAAATTACATTTCCTCTCTCCTTGGCAGTATTTGGCAATATTTAAAGTCTGTTAATAAAAAAAACCGTGAATATTACAATTGCAAATTTAAAAAACGTTTTGTGAATTTTGTTTCCATTTACTAAGTAAAACGACGCCGTCTGAACTTAAGCGAAAAGATGCCATTTGAATGGTCTTCTTCAGCAAAATTGAACGGCCGTTATTTCTATTAAGATGTGTTTCATTTTTCTAAAAATGGCAATGGATCGAGCCAGTCTGAACCAGGCCTGTGTCATATAGGGTCCCGCTCGGCCCTTGTCACAGGCCGAGCTTGGCCCGTGTAAAAAAGGTGGGTTCGAACCGGCCCGTAGTCCGCGGGCCACACGGACCGAGCCACGGGCTGGTCCGCGAACCCACTTGAAATTCAATTTTTTTTTTGTAAAGTTAAAAAAAAGAAATATGAAAATATAATTGTTAATAGCAATTTTTGGTCCCCAACTTAAAGCTAGGGACCAATTTGGTCCCATTTGGACCACGGGCCAAGTCTGTGGTCCACATACTAGTCCACAGGCCGATTCGTGGACTTAAGCTCGGCCCGTGTGTCAATTTACGACTCGGTCCGGGACCGAGTACGTCGTTCGACAGGGCCGGGCCGACGGACCGCCCGATTCGTTTGTCATCTCTACCCTCTTCCAACACAGCTGCTGGTGATGACTGGTCTTGACAACCATCCTCCTTAAATAAACCTTGTCCCCAAAGTTGAAAGGTAGAAAATTCCTTCAAGAACTGATCAGAGTCTTCCCAGGTTGCATCTTCCATTGATTGTCCAATTCATTTGATCAACCAGTGAGTCCCAGCACTATCACCTTTCTTGAAAATCTTGGTCCGTAAAATCTTCTCTAGCTGCTTAATTTCATCCAGCGACACCTCTGAAGGAAGTTGTTGAATCACCACTGCTCTGTCTTCTATCTTCTTTTTTAGTAAAGAAACATGAAATGTAGAATGAATTTTGGTGCCCACTGGATTGGCATGGAGCCCAATCATATCATCTGGCGGGTCTATCACTCTATTTCTTTACTGCATATGGGAAGACTCTTTCGATTTGTGCATTGGCGTGGGGACCTTGATCTTGCCCCACATTTTGGTTTTACTCTTACTTCTCCTACCCCCAGCCCCCCTACTTTGGTTTATTGGCGTGCCCCATTGGCTGGATCTACCAAAATCAATACTGATGGATGCGTCAGGGATGGATTTGCGAGTGGCGGGGGTGTTATCAGAGATCACACTGGGCGTTGTATCAGGGCTTTCTCTACTGGCTACGGAGACATACTTATTTTGGAGGCAGAGTTGAGAGCCATTTTACAGGGCATTGAGCTTGCCCGACGGATGGGTCTTGTGGACTTATGGATTGAGACTGACTCTACACTCGCTGTTCATTGCATTTCACGTGGTGGGGGGCCGTGGGTGATTCAGTCAATACTCAGACGCATACGACATCTTCTATCATTCGATCGAGACACAGTTTCCCATATATTTCGAGAGGAAAACCAGGCCGCTGACTCTTTAGCTTCTGAGGGCTGGGACCAACGACATTATCAGGAGTATGGATCTTCAGACTTGCCTCGTCGTTCGCGTGGACTACTTCAGACTGACAGATATGGCCTTCCATCAGTTAGAGATCTTTAGTTTTTTGTTAGTTTAGTTTTCATTTGCTTTTGCTTTTGCTTTTCAGAATTATGCACCGGAAGTAGTATCTCTTTATTTGCTGTAGTTTGAGGAATTTTTTTCATTCGTTGTATGCTTGGAGGTCAGGTTCATATCCCCCTCCTGTGTACTACCATTTTTATATAAATACAGTGGTAGGGGCATCCAAACCCCCACCAACCTGTCCTGGTAGAGGCCTAAAAACCATACTGGGACTGTGCTGGTGCTTCGAATAAAAAAAAAAAAAAAGCTTGGAAGAAGACCATGTAATTTGAAAATATTATCCAGAAATAGTTGAGCCACTTTCTTGGCAGAGAAGGGATGAGTTAACATAAGGAAATGCCCAAATTTGGTGAATCTATCCACCACCACCAATATCACATCATTCCCTTCTGATTTTGGCAACCCTTCAATAAAGTTCATGAATATATGGTTCCAAGAATGCTGAGGCTCAAGTAAAGGCTGGAGAAGTCCAAGGTATTGTACATGTTCATCTTTACATTTTTGACAAATTTCACATTGAAGCACTTCCCTTTTAATTTATTGTGTCATACCTGGCCAATAAAAAATGTTATTTGGCTCCGTAGATACTTGTCTGGATACCTGGCCAATAAAAATGTTGTTTGGCTCTATAGATACCAGAGTGTCCTCTCTCCTGTGATGAATGGATATTGTTTATCAATTTTTGTCTGATGTCACCTCCACATCCCACATAAAGCTTGTTTCTTTATTTGAGTAGGCCATTCTTATACTGATATTCTGGTACAACATCTGGATCTAGTAGTAATGCTTGAATTTTTTCCTTAGTACATTCATCCTAACCATAGCTAGCAACCAATTCTTGCATCCAAGCTTGTGTTACTTGTGATATTCCCTAATTTCACCCACCATCTCAGTTCTTCTGGATAGAGCATCAGCCACCAAATTTTCATTCCCCTTTTTATATTGAATCACATAATCTAATCCCAATAATTTGGTTAACCATTTTTGTTGTAAATGAGTGATTATTCTCTGCTCCAGTAGAAATTTCCAGGACTGATGAATAAAATGGTGTCCCTCCAAATAATGTATCCATTTAGAAATGGCAGTAACAAGGGCTAGTAATTCCTTTTCATAAATGGATACCCTTAGGTTTCTTTGTCCAATTGCCTTGCTAATGTATGTCAAATGCCTTCTATCTTGCATTAAGACTGCACATATACCTCCATAATAAGCATCTGTTTCAATTATAAATGGTTTCTCAAATTTTGGTAAAGTCAAGACATGGGTTGAACTCATTGCTACTTTCAAGCTGTTAAAGGCAACCTCTGCTACATCACTCCACACAAATCTGTCATTCTTCAATAATTCAGTGAGTGGTCTTGCTAAGGTACCATAGTACTTCCTATAGTACCCTTAACAAACTTCCTATAGTACCATGTTAATCCCAAAAATCCTCTTAATTGTTTGATGTTAACTGGTGATGGCCATTTCTGCATAGCCTCAACTTTCTTTGGATCTGCAGATACTCCCTTTATTGAAATTATATGCCCCAAGTATTCCACTTATGTTTGCCCAAATAAACACTTACTGTGTTTAGCATACAGCTGGTTCTTTCTTAGTAATTCAAGTACCATCTTCAAATGTTCACAGTGGCTTTCTAAGCAAGCTGTATACCAAAATGTCATCAAAGAACACCAATACAAAATCTCTTAAGTGTTGTTAAAATATATCATTCATCGAACCTTGAAAGGTTGCAGGGGCATTGGTTAGGCCAAAAGGCATCACCTTAAATTCATATAGCCCTTGGTGAGTCTTAAAGGTAGTTTTGTAGATGTCATCAGGTTTAACTCTAATCTGATGGTAGCCTGATCTAAGATCAATCTTAAAATAATATCTAGCTCTATGTAGCTCATCAATCAATTCATCAATTAGTGTCATGGGGTATTTGTCCTGGATAGTGAGATTTTTGAGTTGTCTGTAATCAACACAAAACCTCCAAGAACCATCATTCTTCTTAACTTACAGCACAGTGGATGCAAAGGGGTTGTTGCTGGCTTGGACTATTCCACTTTCTATCATTTCCCTCACCATTTTCTCTATCTCAGTCTTTTGTATGAAAGAGCATCTGTAAGGTCTCATCTTGAAGGGCTGGACACCTTCTTTAAGTAGAATCTGGTGATCATGTGACCTAAGTGGTGGCAAGCCTATAGGTTCTGCAAATACATCATCAAAACCAGTCACAACTGCCTGAATTGCACCAGGTGGATCCATTGCCTTCACTTTCATCCGCTATTGCCCAAAATTGCCCTACCAACCCATATTGTTGCTAGTTTATACATTTGCTCATTTGTATTCCTTCAATCATTTCTACTTGACTACCAGATTCTTTGCTGCTTAACTCCACTACTTCCTCACCCATTTTGAACCTGATAGAACCTTGAATAAAGTCGAAGGTCACCTTGAATAAAGTCGAAGGTCGCTGGTCCAAATTGGCTGAGACAATCCACCATCAGCACCATGTCACTGTCTCCCAACTTTAAAGATCTCAACCTAAACTGGAACTCCAAATTATGCATATGCCATACTAATGGTCTGCACAGGGCCTTACTTTCAAGTTTCTGTCCATTGGCAACTGACACCATCATTGTTTTGGAAGAATCAGTCTCACACTTCAAGGACTGAATTAGATTTTCATCTACAAAACTGTGGGTACTTCCATTGTTAATAAGAATTGATACTTTTTTTCCTTTGAGTTTACCTGGTATCCTAATTGTTCTATGCTTTAGACTGCCCACCAAAGCACTTACAGAAATCTGCATCACCTCTTCTTTTCCCTCCTCCTCCTTTTTGTCTTCTATTTCCACCTCTTCTGCCACCGGGCTTTCCATCTTCTCATCCTCCACCACCATAAAATTTATCATTCTATTTTTACATATATGGCCAAAGGTGTATTTCTCATCACACCTAAAGCAAATTCCATGGTTTCTTTTGGTTTGTATATCAGTAGGAGTAATAGTTTTATAGGTAGTTGATGGATTTTTTGTAAGTAAGGAATGTGGGTTGTAGGATTGAGTAGATTTTTCACTAGGCTTTTGGTTGGTATAATGGTTTTTTGTAGTAATGAAAGGTTTCTTGGTTCTTGTAGTTGTATTTAAGGCATTTATGGTTGATTCTTGTAAAAGGACAGCTTCAAAGGCTTGAGTTAGGGAGGTAGGTTTGATCATTTTAACCATGGATTTGATCTCCCCTTTTAGCCCACTAGTGAAAATGCTAATGTAGTATAACTCGGGTAAGTTAGGTAAGGCTATCATGGCTTGTGACTTCAATTCCTCAAATCTCTCCATATATTATGTTATGTTTCCATACTGCCTGATCTTGCTAAAAGTTTCAACCACTTTCTCCCTTGTATTATCTGAAAACCTCCTACAAACTTCAGTGATCATTAAGCCCCAGTCAACATTATGATGACTAGCCAGAAAACCATAAAACCAGATATCAGCCTTCCCTTTCAAATACATTTCAGCAATCCCCATTTTCATCTCTCCTGATATTTGGTGAATTTGGAAATATTTGTTAGCCTTCCTTACCTATTCAGTGGGATTTTTTGCACTAAATTGAGGAAAGTCTATCTTATGCAATTTGGTATTCATCCTCCCATCATAACCTCTCATGTTCATTCTCCATTCATTGTCATTCCTCATAGCTATACTCTTTCCATCATAGTTGGATCCACTGTTGTCTCATCTACTTGTTTATCTTTGCTCACACTTAGCTTAGCCAACATGGCTACAATGGAATCATATTTTCTATTCATTTCTATCATATAATTTTCAATCCTTTCTTGTTTCCCACACAATGTTTTAAAAACCTTTTCTGATGACATGTCTCAATATCTCATTTTATATAGTATCATCATAATTCATAGACAGATAATAACAATAGTAAAGCATCATGCTCATATATTAATAGATATCCAAGTCCGTTGGTTAGTAATTTGAAATTTTGAAAAGATATTATTGATCGGAATCGTATATATTTGTTTATATTGATCAAAAATAAAAGTAAAATACTGAGTTAGTTGGATTATTAAAATTACTACACAAGTTATTACATTTCAAAACAGTCATATCTTGTGTATATATAATATATAGACTTGCATGCTTAAACTATGTAAAAAAATATTTACACTGTGGACCAACAAACATAATGGATTACCGCTAGAGATGCAAGTATACAATACTTAGGTTGTTGTGGTAGATTAAAATATGGTTGAATAAAATTATTATTTGAAAAGATTTGTGGTTGGGATATCATATTTTGGAGATTTTGGTCAATTTGTATCACAATATAACATCACAATACATACGATGAAGAGAGTTAAATTTTAAATTGTAGCTGTGCATTTATGCTTTAATTTTCAATACACTCAATCTCCCTCAAATAGCATGTCTGTAAATAATCATGAGCTGGATAAATGCTACTGGACGTACGATTAGATCACACGAAAAATAGTTTTTTTAAGCTTTCAAATAATTATTATTTGAAAAGATTTGTAGTTGGGCAAAATATCATATTTTGGAGATTTTGGTCAATTCTAAAACGCATTGCATTATAACATCACAATTCATACTATGCATGGAATTAAATTTTTAATTGTAGCTGTGCATTTATGCTTTAATTTCCAATACACTCAATCTCCCTCAAATAGCGTGTCTGTAAATGATCATGAGCTGGATAAACGCTACTCAATGTATGATTAGATCGCACGAAAAATAGTTTTTTAAACTTTTACTTATGTAGAAAGTTTTTTTTCTTTATGTGGCAGGCTCGGCCCAAGATACAGGCCGAGCTCAACCCGTGATAGGACCATGAGCCAGGACTGGCCCATGGCTTGTGGGCCACATAGGCCGAGGCACGGGCCGCACGTGAAATTATTTATTTATTTATTTTTATTTGAGTTTAAAAATTTAAAATGAAATAAATTATGATAAAATTTACGAGCCACGAATCATTCATGAAATAAGTTTTTTTTTTTTTTTATTTCCAAGGGCTCGACCCTTTTTTTTTCTCGACTTGGGTAAGACGAGCCTGAGCATCGAGCTTTTACGAGCTGGGCTCACGGACAGTCTGACTTTTTTGTCATTCCTAATTTTGATATTAATAGAATGTGTCGTGGTTTAAAGTAAATAGATATATTTTACACGGATTTTTAGGTGGTGAGTTGACTGCGCTTGTTGTTACCAAATAAAAAAGAAAAGTCAATATGTTATGCCAATCTCGTGCTAAGCAAATTCCAATACTAAAATTTGTTTCTTTACCGTTTTAAGTTCCCAACCAAAAGACCAAATTGACCCTTTGTTCATGGATTCCGCCAGAAAATTGTGTATAAAAATCTTCTAAAAATCGAAGCAACAGTGACTTTGAAATAATTTGAACTGAAGTTTGTTCAAAACAGCGGCGTGCTCAATACACCATATGATATTGTTCTTGTTGGGTATTTTGTATCAAATAATTATTTGTATATAATTATGTTTGTGCATTAAGTGAAATGTATGATCTAAGTTAATCCCACACTAGTGTATCTAGTCATTGACCCGTTCAAATTGAAGAATCGTGGTTGCTGGGTCGAGTTTGGATAACTTTTGAGGTGTAACCAATCATAGTTGCTCAAGTGATAGAATTTGAACCGTCCTCATCTGTTTGTTTAAAAGTAGTAGTCATCTACTAGAGTAGTAAAATTCTATCCTATTTGGTTATATGAATCATATCTATTCTATATTCAAAGTGGAGAGAAATAAACCACCCCATCCCATCCCATCCCATCCTATCCTATCTTATCATATCCCATGTGTTTGCTTTCTGGCTAGCTGCATTTGTTGTTTCCAATTTGAAATTGGTTTTCCCTGCCATTGTTTTGTTGAGTCTTTAGTGATCATGAAAATGGCATTTTCTTCATTTCTTTGTGAAATTTTTCTTTGGACGTTTGGTTGAGATTGTGATACTTTTAGTGTGGGATTAAGATTTAATATAAGCCTTGATTGATATGAAAAAACTCATCTCTTTGTGTCCATTAATTTTTCTTAGCCTTGTTTGATTCTTTTTCTTTCACCAAACGATTTTGTATTTCTTTTTCACAACAGTTCTTGAACAGCAGCGCGGACAGCAGCTTGCCGCCACCACCCCTAAAATTAATATTACATTAAAATTGTTTTGTAATTTGATTTTAGGGTTTCAAATTAGGTTTAGTGATTTTAACCTTGACCACCACCAAAGCACGTTATTGAAGTTTTTTGGGCTGCCATTTTTAAGTATTTATTATTCGAGAATACATTGCCTTGGATCATTTTTTATTCACTGTGATTTGGTGATCATTTTTATTCAGCCTTTCAATATTTGTTTTAGTTGTTGAATTGTTTGCCTTTTTATCACTTCAATATCATCCAATATAATCAGAACTATGCCTATAATAGGAGAAAAACTTATGTAGAACGCTCATACAATTTTACGTAGTACGCCTAACCACTTAAATAATTATATGTTTCTTTATTTATTTACTCCTCAAATGAAGATACGTATATGTGTTATGTGTAACTTTATTTTTCTCTTTTACTTTTTTTCAAATTTAATTTTTAATCATTATTTTAAATATTAATAAAAAAATTTCAAGGTCAAATTTAATAATTCAGTACTTGTTACTTTTTTTCTTATCTTTTTCTTTTTTTGTTAAGAAAAAATCAATGAGTGTTAATACAAAATAATAAATACTTATAAGTTTCTACTTTCTAGATTGACACTAATGAATTTACTATTAGTTATTACTTATGATTTTAACACAAAATGGATTAAGTGTAAATACAAAAAATCATTAATGGATTAACAAGTTTTTTAATACAAAATGGATGGATCTTAATATGTATTTACTGTTATTAACACTATTGGTAATAGTAAGTATTTACTTTTTTGCATTAACACTAATAATTTTTTTTTCTAAACATGAAAAAGAAAAAAAAAAGAAATAAGTATTGAATTATTAAATTTGAAGAATTTTATTAACATTTAAAATAAATAATTTATAGAATATTGAATTTAGATGTTTCAAACGTAATTTAGGCCAACTGTAAATCTTAAGTAGGAATTTGTGTCCAAATAATTTTCAGATAAAAAATAAGACTGAGATAATAATTAAAAATCAAAATTGAAAAAAAAATAAGAGAAAAAAATAAAATAAATTTACACAAAAGACACATGCACGTGTCTTCATTTGAGTAGTGGAAGTAAATAGAGAAATATAGTAAATATTAAATATGACAAAAATCATGTATCATTATTTAAATAGTTTAACGTATTATATAGGATTATATAAACATCCCATTGAAAATTTTCTCCTACAATAGAGACAAATGAGATGCCTTGCATCCCCCATTTTCACCCCTAATTATACTCTCAATTTCCTTCAAACAGTCTTGTCTTATTTTTAACTACATATTTTATGAGATAAATAATTTTTATTAATTTTTCAACCATATATTTCAACTACTTTTAAACTCTACTAAACAAACACTAACTCAACCTTGTCAATACGTTTACGAGTATATTTATGTGTGCTTATAAACACTTATAAGTTAGTCAAATATCATTTTTATATATACATTTCATAGGACTTACAACTTTTATCTATTTTTTATCCACATATTTCGTAGAACTCACTACTTATATTCTATAAAAATCTTTACAAAACATACTCTACGATATTTTTATAGTATCATCATTATATTGAATTGACGATCTCTATATCTCATTTTATCAAGAGAAATGCTACTAGAACAAAAATTTCCTACCAAATTGTTTACAAATACTAATTTGGCATATTTTTCTCTGTTGGGCATTTATTTCCATTTAAAAGTAGAAAAACCGTTCCTTTCTCTCTCTCTAAAAAATATGAAACTATATCAGCTTCGAAGTGGTTATTGCTATGTACATTGTTGATTTCAACTGTTTCTTGGTTCACTGTTGCCGTAATCCATTATTCCGAACACCTCGTCTCCCACAGCCATTGAATACGTTGGCATCAATGGTTGATTACTCCCAAATGTATGCACTAAATTCACTCCATATTCTGAACTCCAAGGTGGATATTGTAATCCCTGCAATATAAGGTTCAATCATTAGATTTTGATATCGAAATTTAAATATGAAAGACTAGGATTTAAAATCAATTTGATATCGTCTGTGGAGTTGCAGATTCTGATCACTTTGAAATCCTTTAATCCTTATTGCATATCTCACACACAAATCTGTTGGTTACTAACAAAGTTCTCGGTGATAAAGCTATTACTTCTGCATCTGGATCTGAAAAACAATAAGAAGAAATTGACAAAAATTCTCTATATTGTTCATTTTTTTCATCTGGGCTTCACGATTATTTTTCTCTAAATATTTTAGAGAGGTTCTATTTACCAGAGATTTGAGGAAGATTCCTTCTTTTCTTTATGGGCACTGTTGTTATTGGTTCATCAGCTCGTATCTAATTTTCAAAAGTACAAATTGTGGCTTCTGCAGATGGCGAGGAACTGTGAATTTCCACCATGGTTTCGGCTGAAGACAATGGTATAATAATCATTTAGGAAATATGCTAAGTCAACATTTATGAATAATTCGGTAGCAAATTTGTGTACAAGTAGCATTTCTCTTTTATCAAATAAAGATTCAGCTTTAATCCACAAATTTAATATGCATATTGTTTTCAGAAAATTCACAAATTTAATGTCATTTATCTATTATCAAATTCATTAATAACATGTTATAAAACATCGAGCTTAATAATTTCAGTAATAATGTTCACGTACTTGTGCACGAAGTCGACATTCTTTTTCGACTAAATCTCCAGGGTTCTAAAATTTGAGAATTCACATATCCAACTATACTTTAATTTAGAAAATATTGCACCATTGGTCCCCCCAACCTATTCACTTAGTGGCAAAGGATCCCTCACTCTATTTTTCTTTGGCATTTAAATCCGCAACTTATCAATTCCTTTGCACCATGACCGTCTGATTGACATTCACGTTACTTGAGGGGAAAATTTGATGAAAAATGGGTTTCAAAATAAATAAATAAATAAATTGTGGATACTGTAAATCGCTATCAACTTTTTGATGATTTAAAATTCTTTTATTCATTGTTTCCTTTGACTTGATATTTTTCTTGTATCATTTTTGTCCATTCTTTTGTGCATTTGGTGGCGCTATCTGATGCAATAGGATTGACAATAATTTTAGTACATTTGATTTATTTAATTTTTTATTGACCCATAATCAGTCAAGTCAATTCCCAGTATTCGTTAATTCAAATCAATGAATGTCAAACTTAATTCGTTTATTTTACAAATAATATTTGAATACAATCATATGTATTCAAAGTTTGCTTTCTATGAGATGATATGTCAAAGAATGTCAAAGTTGAAGTACAATTTTTCACGTTAGGCATGAAGCTCATTAACCGAGATGGTATATCAAATAATCTGTCCAACCAGGAACAAGGCCAGGATTGGTAAAATTCAGATCTAGAGCAAAAGAGATTGATAATAGAGAAAATTTGGGGTTGATTTTAATGGATTGATGTCGACTTGAAAAAAAAAGGCCTTTTACCATAAGAATATTGAAGACATTTTTCATAAAAACAAGGCCTTTTGCACTAAAAATTAGAAAGTAAGGCTATTTCTTACGCTGCTCATTGTGAGAAGGCCATTTTAAAAATTATACATCTATGCTAGTCATCATGCTTGACAGGCATCTGCTAATTGCCAAACTAAATCGCCCATTGCAGAATGCCATTTTTTTTTGTCTCGGACAACTAATTATATGCACGTCTAGTGTGATTGAAGTACAAACTCATTACTAATAAGACATGCATCATAATCAAGTCTGTCTCTGTATTGTAATAATAAATTGATTTTGTCGTTCTTGGCTCTCATTATGCACTACATAAACCTCAAACCCAGAAAAAAAAAAGGTGAAGACTATAACCAGATGGCTCGACAAGACATGGTATATCCGAAATGTAAAATGTACTTAGGATTCAAGATTTGACAATCCAGACACTCTTCTATTTCCTTGATTATCAGTTCCTTTTCCTCTTCAAATAATCGGCTTCACCACCTGCAATTCCTAATAGATTTAGCAGGCACGCAAAGTAGATAACTTGGAAAGGAAGAGCTATTCTCAAATCGAAAAAAAATCATGGCTAAAGTTTGTAAACTCTATATCATTAAACTGGTGAAAAGGTTGGAGAAATTTTGTACTGAGATACAAATACCTCTGCCAGGGGAGAGATCGAGGAGCAGCGCCAACAGCTTTTCATGGTTCTTTGCCAATATGATTTTTATCTCTCGAGGCTTGCTAGGATTAGCCACAAAAACCTGTGATTAAAATGCCAAAATCAAAATCAAGGTTACATTAGGAATGAAACAATTGAATGACTAGAACATTCTTGATTTTGAGACCTCTATGATTCTTGCATTTCCAAGTCTTCCGTTGAAATCCATAAATTCATATATCATCTAATGAAAGTAGTCAGTATTTTTTTTATAGCCTTCCTTCTACAAAGTACTGACAAACAATGCTGATTAAGTGTGAGGTACTGTGTTAGTCTTCAAGCAGACAGATAATATGTCTATGGAATTGCATAAACACAAATTAAATTATGCCCAAAAAAAATGAAAGGATTTTAAGAAACACGTCTCATTTCTGGATTCATATTAGCCATGTTTCTTGTTAATCTTTCTGATCAGGAAATGCTAAAGAAGTATGCGAGAATAATAATGTGTCCATTTGAAACTAATGCAAGAACATTTTTGTTTCCTTTTTTGTTTATACATGTCAGATTTAGATTTGAACTGAATATTTGGATAACAGACTTCCAAGGTTTAACCAACAAATTAAATGACCTGTTGCAAACCTTCAACCCTAACCCCCGTGCTTCCTTTGTTAATCAAATTAAATGCTAAAGTCATGAATATGGAAGGCAGATATTTGGATGTTTTTGCTTGAATCCTGTACAAAGAGAGTTGTATAAGAGAAAAAGATAATGCACTTTCCACTCTCTTGCGATCAATCATTTCTTCCAACTTGAAAGCACATTCATGAATATAAATATATTGACCTAACTATCATAAAATCCCACATTGGTCGTGACATCATCAAATCCCACAAGCATCTGAGATCATGAAGAGAGCATCGAGTACCTTAAGCAATATCATCATGACTTTCAAGTGGCGAACTTCCGCAATGTAACACTTCATTATATGGGAACTTGGAGGCTCCAAAAGATATTCAGAGAAGTTAAAGTTCATCCATGTTATATTGTCAATAGAGCTAAATTGTCAACAGAAGTAATGATCACATGAGCACAGACAGCATATCACATAACTAACCTTCAAGGACTGCATTCTTGTGACATAGTTGGCAGAGGTCAAGAGTTTTTCGTATAGCTCAAAGAACTTGAAACAGGACAAAGTAAACATGAGTACACAACGCCTAGTGAAAAGGCATGATTTGAAGTGAAATTAATCTCTCCTTCCACAATAGAGTTCTCCCGTTTATCTTTCACGGCTAAACCAAAAAAAATAATTTCATTTCTCATTTATTGATATAATTTTAGACACAACTTAAAACTTATATTGTGAGGAAAGTTCCTAGCAAGAAGATGGTTAAAAAAGTCAAAAGGGAGCATTCAATTGTAAAAGGGAATACTTATTTTCTAGTAAAAAGAACTTTAAATACAAATGAGTTAAGTTTAGTTTTATAATGATAACGAGCAAACCTCATTGTAGTGAGTTGTCAGGAATTCAGAAACTGCAGGTGGATGTTTAGTGAGCAGATCCTGTGACACGTTCCTTGTCAATGTCGAAAAGAATTGCACAAAATTTTTAATACTGAGACAATACAAACCAAAACTAAGGCAGATATCTGAAGCAACATCAAAATTAGGCAACTCCACAAATTTGAAAAACAACTCAAAACTTGGAGACTCCAATATGTATCTGAAACAAGATTATGGGAAATTGTGATGGTGCACAGCTGCATTGTGAAAATAGGCCTTATATATACCTACTTTTTTCGCACATTTTTAATGTAAGGGTGACAAGGAAGCTCTATACAGGGGGGAAAAAAAGTAAGAAAGAAAAATAGATATACAAGTTAAAGCAGAAAAATAGATATACAAGTTAAAGCATGTATCTCTTACTTTGCAAGTAGAAGGGAATACTTATTTTCTAGTAAACATAACTTTAACTACAAATGAGTTAAGTTTAGTTTTATAATGCTAACGAGCAAACCTCATTGTAGTGAGTAGTCGGGAATTCAGAAACTGCAGGTGGATGTTTAGTGAGCAGATCCTGTGACACGTTCCTTATCAATGTCGAAAAGAATTGCACAAAATATTTTAATACTGAGACAATACAAACCAAAACTAAGGCAGATATCTGAAGCAACATCAAAATTAGGCAGCTCCACAAATTTGAAAAACAACTCAAAACTTGGAGACTCCAATATGTATCTGAAACAAGATTATGGGAAATTGTGATGGTCTACACTGTACAGCTGCATTGTGAAAAGAGGCCTTACATATACCTACATTTTTCGCACATTTTTCATGTAAGGGTGACAAGGAAGCTCTATACAGGGAAAAAAAAAAGTAAGAAAGAAAAATAGATATACAAGTTAAAGCATGTATCTCTTACTTTGCAAGAGTAGGAAATTTGATTCATTCCCTCAGCACGTTTCCACAATTCAGAGCAATTTCCTTGTTATCATAGCTGCTTGCAAAACATTAACAATAGTTAGTTCATTCGGACAGAATACCTATAAAATCAGGAGATTGTCTACAAGAACCATAGAAAAGAAATAAGAAGGAAAGTGAAAAGTGCAACAACAATTGAAAGAGAACAGGCCAGTCCATTAGAAACTTCGTAGTCAAAGATGATAGGTTTTTATCACACACACCTAAGTGAATTAAGGATAACAATAAGAACAGGCACTCATATTTTGCACATGCACGAACACAAACCCAAATATCTTTTCAGGAAATGTTGAAAATGAAAGGGGGCAATGAGCAACACTACCAATAGTTTTATTATTGGAATAAGAGGATAAAAATAGTCTTAAGCTCAACTGCTATTGATTGTAATCATTGTTAAGAAAACTCTTATTGGTAACTTCATAAAACTTGACAATTTCAGTACAACAGCGAAAAGTTTGAAAAAATAAAAAAATAGATGAAGCGAAAGGTCTTCAGAATGACAAGTTACATGTATTTAGAAGGACACAGTATGGGACATCATAAGGTATTTTCAGTTGGAGTTAAAGCAAAATATTGCAGAAGGAGAAAGAGAAAGGAAAGTAAAAATTATTTCTTCTAAGAATTTCATTTCTTTTCTTCATCTTTAAGAGTTTGAATTACAGTGTAAAAGCAATAATAGAAAAGCTTTATCAGTAGTAGTGGTAGCTAAACCGCCTGTTGCTTTTTCATTAAGTCTATGCCAAAAACAATAGATCTCCAATGCCTAGCATATGGAATTAACAGTTTTTTTTTTTTTTATCCTCCAACAACTAATACTTTTCCACAACGACTGATCTTTTCCTTTACGTTTTTTCTTTGCTTTGAGGGGGAGTTCTCCTATCAAAGAATTATGAAAGCCTAAACATAAAAGCCCTCAGAATGTATGACAAAACAAAAGTAAATTAAACCATGGAGAAAGATTTAGAAACTCTTACCAGACTACAAGAAAGTCCAGTAACTCCAGATGGTTCTCCATGTACCGTACACAGCAATATACAGAATCAACCTTTTGCTTCAACAATATCGACCAAGAGTGGACCAAATTTTTCCTAGCCTATGTACAGATTAACCATTATTAGTCAAGAATATAAGCTTAACCACAAGTAAATATATATTTAACAAGTTTTTCTTTATTTAATGCCTGAGACCATTCATATACTTACCTCCCATCCCAAAATAGATAACTTGTGAATAAACAGAGATATAACATCTTCATTACAGATTTCAAGTGAGTTGTGAAACTTGATCCATGTTTGGTTCGACCTCAATATCTCCTAAAAGCATAGTTCTCATTGTCATTATGTTCTTGTCAACTTCTTCTAAAGCCTACACCAGAAAAAGACAAATGTGAATAACCATGATATATTTGCACAAAAACAGTAAACATACATGCATTTCCAAGCATTATTCTTCCTTTGTCCGGATCTTGATACGCAAAGAATACTAGCTTTCGATCCATAACACACTTTTTTCCCAACTCAAAATTTAAATTATATATTTTGCTCATCACTCAAAAATTAAGGTACCCGCCATTCTTCCCGGGGTAAGTCTAACTACCGACCAAAAGGGAAAATTTAAGTCCCTACCTTCAACTGGGAGAACAAGACAAAAATCTACTCTTATTCCTTCTTCGCGGTCAGAAGTAAATTTAATTCTTTTCCTGATAAATAAAGATCTTGAAGTCACAAATGAGATTTACTTCCCTTGTGATTGCCTGTTACAGTCACGCATAGATTTGACATTGTTCCAGTACTGGACCATCTGGACAACAATCTTATTTTCTACACATGAACTGAAATTAATCTGGCATGTTTGTCCTAAAGATATTACTTCATGCCAGTTCGTGTTAGGCAAGATTGATTAGAAACAAGCAGATATGTCAAGTTTGCGAGCAATATCAAAGAGTTGATAAGATCCAAGATATTTAAGAGGTTCCCGTGTCTGTACGTAGATTATAGAAAAATAACAAAAGAAACTAAATAAGCATTTTGGTCTATAGATGCTAATTTCTCGCCATTCCACAAGGTTTTATATCTAAGGAAAGTTCACAAAAATGTTCTCCCTTCCCTGTGGCCTTTTTGTGCTTTTAATCATACAACCATACATACGGAAAATGAGCTAGTTCAGAGATGGCAGCAACTCAGAAGCACAATAATAACTCAAATGGTATTAGGGGAACCAACATTGTTTAAACTTCAGGTTGATTTTGTTTGACTAGAAATCCCCTTGGACTGCCTCAGATTAAATTATACGTAATCTGTTAATGGTATTGAACAAAAGTAAGTTGTCTTTAGTCAATTCCTTCCAACCATTTTAAGAATTTTCGTAAGGAAGCATTGCACCTATTAATATGATTGAAGGCCTAGCGTGACACGACCCGCCCCGAATCACCCTAGTGGACCCAGAACGTGCCGTGCGCCGATGATGGATGCCAGCTAGACGCCGGACCCACCATTAAGGCCTTGGACTTTTCTATAACTTAACAACTCTTCTTGGACTAAAAATATTTTATAAAAATTTTGGCAGAGTCTCCTTTGTAATTTGAACAAAACCAAACCTGAAAAGCAACAATTTCTCAAAACACCAAATATATACAAAATCCATTGGGTCCACCTGACCAAAATATGAACCAATCAAAAACAAAGTATAACCAACTCAACCATTTCCACTATCATTTGTAAAACAGCCCAAATTTATAACCTTTACATCAAAAATGCGGCAAGCCCATCTAACCTCTACATGCCACAAATAATACCAAAATGAAATATGCTAAACTGGTGAACATGAGACAAATGAATGATAATGCATTGCTTAACAAAATGCAATCATACAATTAAGTAGATCAAATGGCTGTGGCTGTTGCAGAATCTCCCAAAAGTTGCTCAAAAGCTCAACTGCGTCCTAATAAGAAAAAGAGTGACAAAAATGTGAGTTTATAACTCAGTGAGTGGAGAGTTTGAAAATGATTATACTTTTTCTTGTTTAGAAACATTTACTGAAATTCTAAATTTTTCTATAATACTTGTAAGCAATAAAGATTATGAATTCTTTATACTTGATATAAATAATATAACTGCAAACATAGTGAAATTGAGAATTGCTATCATAACTGTAATCTTCAAATAAAGCATAATCTGATTAAACTGTAAGCTGTAATTAAAGTCTGAAACTACATGATCTGAAATCTGAAATCTATATACTGATTATTCTGAAATATATAATACCACACCAAAAAGGTACTCTGGATAACTGATAATCTGTAATCTGTAATCTGAATCTGGTCATACGCGCACAGAGATGCCCCCAAAGGGCTAAGCACCCCGGTACACGGCCCAAAGCCTATATGTGTACAAGAGTGGATCCCAAATACCTAATAATCTGGTCATACACTGTGGAAACAGATTCACACCAGTGCAGAGCGAGTAAATCACCATATCTGGTCATACACTGTGGAAACAAATTCACACCAGTGTAGAGCGGGTAAAATCACCATATATGGTCATACACTGTGGAAACGAATTCACACCAGTGCAGAGCGGGTAAAAGTCACCTGGGTACTTTTTGGTGGTTTTTAAAATAAACTTTACTAAAATTCTCATTTACAAAAGTTAACTTGTATTAAAAAAATCATGCTTGTCCAATACTTGAAAAATAATTCATTTTTACAATTCATATAATTTACTAGAAGCACTGAAATAATAAAACAATTCATATAACTTTACGAAACGATATAATATAATTAAAATGCTTATTTCTGAAAAATAAATTTTTTCCACTCACAGAGTTTTTGACTCGAACTAAGTTGGTCGGTACACGGCACCAACCTCCTCGTCACCTCCTGAAATAAGATATATTTGCTTGAATCAATAAATAACCATCTCAAAAAATACTAAGAATAAATTTCTTAACTTTCTTTGTTAGGTCGTCAAGCTAGAACCCATTCCTATTAACTCAATAACATATAATGCTCCTTAACATTCTCAAACATTCCTAACCTTCTATAAAGCTCAAAAATAATCTCCTTTATAATACATTTGCTTAAAGGACCCAAATTGGAATCCTAGGGTTTGCTAAAATCATCAATTCAAGCTTATAACATAAATAAACCAACATAAACCTTAATATCCTTAAAATAGCTTAAATATCCAAATAAACCTACTAAGTCTAGAACCCTAAAATGTCATTCATTAATTCCTCCATTTAACATATAATATGGTTCATAACACTAGAAATCACTCATATTCGTTCATAACATTCACATTTAAACTCATAAGCAAAAACCCTAATTTTTAACCTCATTGTAAAATAAGTGGGTTCTTGCTTACCTCTTGAAAATGGAGAAAAAATGGAGAACCCAAGCTTTAAGGTTGATTTCGGCCGGTCAAGACCTTCTTCTTCCTTCCCTTTCCTTTTTCCCTTTTTCCCTTTTTCTTTCTTCCTTTTTCTTTTTCCTTTCTTTTCCCTGGTCGCGTTTTCTCCCTTTCTCTCCCTGCCTCTGCGTCTGTGAGTGTATTGCCAAGAAAATGGGTCCAAAATCAATTTACAAATCAGCCCAATTGCAACTTAAGCCCCTAACTTCTATAAAGTGACATTTAAATCCTTAAATATCCATAATTTATAAAATAGCCCAAAATAATTTATTTGCTTAATTAAAGTCCAACTTTGACTTTTTGACTTTGACTTGACCCAAAATTTCCTTGACTTTGACTAAAAAGAATTTGACTTTGACTAAATTAAAACGGGTCGTAACATAGCGACTATCATTCAAATTGCCATGGAATTAAATTTACTGCTAAATTAATTGTTGAAATGTGGAGGGATTGATCAGGTATCGTAATCATGAAGTACGAAAAATTTACCCCATTATAGAGCTACGCGTAATAGTAATTTAATGCAGAGAACTCATGATGGGGTGAGATAGTGACAAAGGGAAAAGTCGAGCCCCCTATAAAATAGAAGGCAAATGCCGCTACTTGTCTTAACACACCACCTATGAGTGCTACCCATGTCCCGTGTTGCTTTGTTCAAGTAGATCTCCTACCGCGCACCAGACAATCACGCCACGAGTCTTAACACACTGGCCCGACACATAAAAAGAATTACAATTTATGTATTTTCGAGAAAGCAATTATATAATGTAGTGTCTGCCAATATATTAAAAACATTAATTACTTTCATTTTCAATCACATAAATGGAAGGAAAAACAAAATAACATAAAAGGCATAAGCTTTTAGTAAAATGCCTTTTAATTTGATCTATCTCCATTAATATTCTTATTTCCACAAAGCATCACTGTTTGAGCTATAAAAAAATGCCTTATAATTTGATCTATTTTAAGTTCTTGACATTGGAGGATCAGTCTTTTTCTTTTCGACTATCCATTTTGTCCGTAACAAGGCTTGATGACACAACTTTCAACATAACAAACGTGTCACTCTTTACCATGTTGTCACATATAATGGTTTTATTTTACTTTCAAGAGTTTTAATATCAGAAGTCAAATATAATTTTTTCCATAATTACTATAATTAAGTCTAAAATGAACATCTTACTATTTTGGAGTAGAAATTTTTATATGTATCATGCTCTATAATTCATGCAATTCCCAACAATACAATCAACATTTAATTTTTGAAATATTTACAGAGTAGCACTAAAATATTACACAAAAACAAAATGTAAATTATACATAGAATTTCAATTTTAAAATTGCTTGTAGGTCCTGCTAATGAAAAAGACAATACTACCCTTTTAAAATTAAACCAACACAAATTTGTCACTACATACTTTTTTCACACCGTTGATCCTTAGAAGTGTTAAAATTATTAAGATTCTCAAACTAAGGCTATTCCCATCAATTTCTCTTGCATTTTCTATAACCTAATCTTGTAGGTTACACCACCCTCGAGAGGCCAACACAGACAGACCTGCAAAGGATAGACATGCCGCGTGTCATCACAAGTCCTGGGTGATGCTTACAGGTTGAAAAGGTCGACCCACATGTCGTCTGTCATGTGACAACTCGGCATGAGTCGCCTTGGTCCAGGGTTCAAAAACCGGTCACCCCACAACGTGGTGCGATCATCACTTTATATTTTGAATTTATTTTGAAAAGTTTGTTGTATTTTATTTTATTTCTTTATTACTAGAAATTTCAACTATAAATTGTAAAACAACATTGATAATTGAATATAATATAAATTCTCATGGCTTACTCCCTCTCTTCACCTATGTTTCTCCGGTCTTTCTCTCCCTCATTCTCCAATTTCTTTGCCCCTTTATCCTTTCTTTGTTATATCTTCTCTTTTCTTACAAGACTTGTTGCGTGTTAGATTTGATGATGCAATAGATAGAGCTTGGAGTACTATATTGAAATCCAACGAATTAAGAAATGGGGTTACTATTGTTGGCTATAGTGTAGAAAATGGTAAGAAGTATTGGTTTGTGAAGAATTAGTAGAGTCCCAGATTCCTTTTCTAGAGTTATCGTGCAAAATTTGGCTGGCATAAGATGAGTAATAAAACAAGAAGAATTCTGGTTAAGATAGATTTCATTCAAGAATGACGCCTATAACTAAGAAAACAAGTGCTAACTATGCTAGCAACTTACCAATTTATCGTGGAAATTTTTGGATTAATGATTAGTATAGATCGTTATCAACTCATCCAGCAGTTTGCACGTAAACAACCTTAACTATTTTGGCCAAAAAGCATTAGAGTGGTTACACTTCCTAGCTAATCCCAAGAGGAACTTGTATTTTTGCCATTTAGGTAATTGAGCAAGTTCTTTGTTGGTTATAAGTACTAAAGTTTCTTGTTTCTATTCAAACTAGGAAATGGTTAAGGTTGTTTTCAACGTTTGCTGGGGGCAAAAAGGTCATGAGCTGAGAACAAAGCAAAACACTTCTGTTGCCATCTATCATTTCTCAAAGTGCACATTTAATCAGATAAGAGTTACAACACTGATTCCTGGATAAGCAAGCTTTTAGTTTTTCGGAGAAAATATAAGCAACCAGAGTCTGATTTGAGCTAAAAATATCATTTGTGATTGTATAAAGTTTGAATTGGTGGTAGTCATACTCAAAACTGTCAATAGACATAACTCTTGCTTAAATTGTCTAATAGATCGGCATGCACCATAACAAAGTATTAATGATTTTTGAATCTTCATATATTTGCAATACATTGAAAAACATCATTGTTATGAATACTATTATTTGTTCCATTTCTATCATAATAAATCATAGTATTATAATTATATGTAATTTTCCATCATTTCTGTGGTGAAAGAGAAATTCAGACAAAATGGAGAGATTGATATAGCAGCATGCATTTCATTATATAAATGTCAATCACTACATTTTAGAAATTCAACATCATAAAACTTAGCATGTGTGTTAAAAACTGTAATGCACAATAATCGGAATACAACACCTCACAGTTGATTCTGGTTCATCTCCAAATGCTGTCTGCCCAATCACATTACAACATTTGTTGGAGGGATTGCTCTTCGAATAATGAAAAAATGACATCGAACTCAGGTAGCACCTAAACCAGTTACGAAACTAAGATTTCAATTGCAAAAATCTCTGCCTCACAACAGAGGCGAGCTCTGATTCACCGACACTAACCAATCCCTCTACAAGCTTTTGCCTCAAGTGAATATATGGTATGAAGCCTTTCTCTGTCATTTGCATAACAAATTTTCCGGCCAAAACGAATTGACGACATTCTAAGCAACCCTCGAGCACCAACTCATATCCCTCAAACCCAATATGCACATCCTCGCTTTCTAAAAACTCGATCATCTCAACTGCTCTCCATATATCTCTGTTGGCATGCATTGCAGCCAATGCTTTCACCACTATTTCCTGCCTTGGAAACAACCCCTGTGTACTAACCATCTCCTTAACCATTTGTGCAACCTCATTTATCATTCTACACTCGCTCAATTCACCTATTATAGTGCCATAACTATCCAAATTGGGAATGCAGCCCGCCCGGCACATGCCCTTCAAGACTTTCACTGCCTCATTCATTTGATCAACCTTACACAGGGACAAAATAAGATAATTGCATGTCCCACAATCCAGAGAATACCCAATCGACAGCATCTCCTGCAGTATACTTGATATAGACTCAGGTCGTTTTCGTCGTTTAATCCACGCATTAGAAAGCAGCAGATAAGTTTGCGGGACAGGAAGACAGCCAGAACGAAGCGTACGTTGGAGTATTGCAAGAGCTAGTGGAAGCGGATTTGGGCTCTCCAGAGTATACGAAAGTAGACAGGAATATGTAATCCGAGGCCGTGAACGGGGCCTTATGCAAGTGAAAGACTGTAAAATATCATCAATGATATGGGCTCTATGGTTTTCAGGAAATTTGGATAGGAATGAAAAGGGATTTGGATTTCTGCAAGAATCTTTCACTGCACTGAGGAGGTCAGGTATTTGTTCGTAAGTTTTGGCTTCAATTGCTGCTCTTATTGATTCCTCGAGAAGCCTGGATGAAGAGGCAGAATGAAGTAACGTAAACTGGAGGAAATAGCCTCGAAAAGGAATTAATGAACAAATCTTTTTCGTTGCCATCATCATCAAATTCTTCTTTTCTTCTAAAACTATGTTTGTTTGTATCAAGCGTAAATGGAAAATCCGTCGAGTACGAAGGCAGGGAGAAAACCATAAACAACCACTATAAAAAATTCAAGAAATATATTGTCCAGAAAATCTCTATTCCGTGAGGAAGATTACCATCAAGATTCAAGAAACAAGAATTTTGAAAGAGAAAAATATTAAGGAGCTAGAATAATAGATCAGCGCTAAGGCTGGACAGAATCTTCGATCGGAGGTTGTGTTGAATAAAATCGAGTGCGAAATCAGCAAACAACGCCCAATAAATTAAAGCATGTTTTTACTTTCCAAATTTGATGATGAAGACGATTGTTGTAGAAAACACTGTAACACGAGATGGGCGGGCTTTAATCCAGATTATTTGGTCTGATGGGCCACCAAAACATTACAATAGAGGACATTTATGTCCATTAAAGAGCTAAGCATAAATGGGGGTAAATTACACATTCCGTCCACATTTTTTCAACATTGTAATAATATCATCCCTATTCAATTTTATTCGCAAATACCATCTACATCATTTCATTAGTTTGCATTGATGATATCCAAATGGGCGCCGGAGTTTGGGTTCCAAATTGGGGAAATAAATCCCTTAGTAATTTGGTCACTGTGGTTGGAGTAGGGGTGGGGTTAGGTGGAAAAGAAGAACTTTTTTTATAAAAAAAATTGTTTTAAATAATAAATGTGAAGAGATTATTTTTTATTTGCTAAATTGGTCAAATTTGGATCATAAGTTTAACTTATTGTTAACTAACAAATATTTTTTCTAAGGAACAGAGTCAGATTAGAAAATTTGGGACTTGATGATACATTTTTTTACTATTTTAAATAAAAATATGTAAAAATAAATAAATAAATAAATAAATAAATAAAATATTTATGATTTATTTGCACTTTTAAAAAAGTTAGGGACCACAACTTTGATTTTTTCATAATCTTTTCTTTTTTTCTTTGTTATTTTAATTTTTTTAATTTATGGGCAAAATCATCAAAAAAAAAACTATTTAGGGACTATATGTGTAAATTAATGAAAGAATGGGGATGATATCTGTGAATAAAGAATATTATTACAAAGTTGAAAGAATGAGACTGAAAGTGTAATTTACCCTAATAAATGTGCATTCATCTCTTTATGGTACGATATTAATATAAGGATAAATACTACTAAGGGTTCTGAACCTTTGAACGTTGTAACGATCGAGTCCTGAACTTTTGTTTATTAGTAGTCGGAGTCCCTAACCTATGAAACGTTAGCGCATAAGGTCCTTTTTTGACAAAAACTATCAATTTAACTGTTAAATGGTCAAAATTTTGTTAAATAAACTATTTTACCCTTAAATTAAATTAAATGATTAAAATAAAAATAAAAATAAAAATTACGGGACTGCCGCCACTTCAATTACCCCTAGGCTCCCATCTGTCACTCCCTTTGAAGCACTACCAGTAGAGGAGCTTCAATAACGCTGATCTATTCCCGGTGAACAAAGCTATTCTCCATATCTGCGTGCAACAAGAGCCGAGGTCTGTTGAGTTCTAAGAATTATGCAGACTCCATTTTATGACCAAGCCTTCCATTAAAAGTGATAGAACTCCGAGAAACGTTCCAACTCTGATTGCAACTCTTCTAAGAACACTCTAATGTCCAATTTCCTGATGACCAATTGTGAAAATGGTATGCTGGAAAATGCTAAATATGTGATGAAAATGTTTATTGATAACGTAGATATTGATAGTAAACTCTCTATAGATGTTGTGGGTTTTAATACTTTGATACATGGGTATTGTAATGTTGGTGAGGTTAGTAATGGTCTTGAGTTGTTGAGGTGTATGACAAAAGCTGGTTTATTGCTTGATATTGTTGCTTATAATACTTTGATTGATGGGTTCTGTGAAATGGGGGATTTTGAGAGTGACAAGAGTCTGATGGATGAGGTCTTGGAGCAAAATGTTCCCGAAGCTGGTGATGACGAAAAAGAAGAGCGTGTGGTTTTGGAATCAGGTTTGACAGCAATTTCGAGCCGGTAATAGACGGAATGAACGTTGATGACCAATTTCCTGATGTCCACATCGCCGCCTATAAGCTGAAATCGCTTCTGGATTAGTTGTAAATTTGAAAAGGGTCGGGGTTTAGTTGTAATTTTGTTGGTTGGGATTTAGTTGTAATTTTTTTTTCTTTTAAGCATTCAATTTAAGGGGTAAAATGGTCAATTTAACAAACTTTTGACCATTTAACGGTCAAACTGACGATTTGTGTAAAAAAAGGAACTCAGATGCTAATATTTCATAGATTCAAAACTCCGTCTGTTAGTAAACAAAAGTTCAGGACCTTATCGTTACAACATTCAAAAATTCGGGATCCTTATTACTATTTATCCTTAATATAATGCACGTACATATTATAATAATATTATTATCTAAAATATGTTGCAACATAAACAACATGACTAAGAGCTTGTTTGGTATCCATTTTTTGCCAAAAAATGCATTTTTTCCAGCCACTTTATTTGACTTTTCAAAATAAATGTGGTTGAAATGACCAAATTATCCTTTATCAAAATTGTTACATATTTCAAATGAAGGACAATTTGGTCATTTCAGCCAAATTTGCTTTGAAAAGTCAAATAAAGTGGCTGGAAAAAATGCATTTTTTGGCAAAAAATGGATACCAAACAAGCTCTAAATCACTATTACTATACTAGTTTGCACAAAATATTCTAACTCGTTTATTTGGGTTGAAAAAATCAATTGACAAAGGTAAATAATAAAGGAATACATGTGAGATTGCTTGAGGTAGTTTAAGAAAAGTGGAATTGTACAAGGATAGAACATAGAATACGAGATAACGCCACTCAATCTCAAAGAGTTCGTCTTTAATGTAAGGACTATAGAAAGAAAATATATGAATAGATAGTAGTTAAAATTTGTTGGTGCTCTAATTTTACCTATCAATTTTAATAGTATACTCAATTTCATCATTAATCTTAAATTGGTGTTGAATTTTATCCTTAAAACTCTCATTCTAATTTATTGGTTAATTTTATAAAAAGTAAAACTAGTTGATAGTCTAATTTTGCCTATCAATTTTAATAAGATACTCAATTTCATCATTAATCTTAAATTGGTGTTGAATTTCATCTTTAATCTCTCGTTCTAATTTATATGTTAATTTCATAAAAAAACAATAGTTGAATATTTAGTTATTTAAATTTGAAAGGAAAATACAGAAAAGGATAACAATAAATAAATAAATTGTGGGTACTATATTATAGATTTAAATAAATTCTTATAGATTTCTATGAATTTTCATAAATTCGTGATCTTTTTATTAAAAATAATAATTTTACATTGTCTTTATTTCAAATTGTTCAAGTGACTGTTTTACATAAACAAATATTTTAAATAGAATTTTGAAAAGATAAAAATTCTTTAAATATAAAGAAGTAAAAACTATTTCTCAATTTTGAGCAAAGAAAATTGATCACTGAGCAATGTTTCTTACAAAAATCAAAATAAAATTTTTCGATATTAGAGGATGGATATTTAGGATTCTTTCTCTTCCAAAATCAGTTGTTTAACATTCTTGTATAAAATTTTATGGCTTAAAAAGACAATCTACATGTATTGTAGTTGACATACAAATCTTTTCAAGTTCAAAAAAGAATTTTTAGTACTATATTAATTTACAGTCCAATATTTAATTGTACTATATGGTATTAGATTAATAATCTAATTAATATTATCAATATATTATTTATATTTTTCAATGATCAAGAATGAAATTTCAAAAGACGATGTTTGACAATTGTAGAAAATAATAATCTATTATTAAATTAAGAAATCAAACAATTCAATAAATTTTCGTACTAATATAAATTGAAAATCAAGATAAAGATTTTAGGACACTAATTTAGTTAAGGTCAATCAAATATTTTGCAAGATTATGATTTTTATTCTAAGTTTTTAGTATATAAAATCTTATTCTAGGTTTGTTGTTTTTGATTGTAGTGCAATGCTTGACTATATATTTGAAAGTTGAAGCTCAGCAAATTGACTCTATCGCCGCAAAACCATTTTGTTGAATTGGATTGACCTTATCAAAATCCATCAAAAAAAGTAGAAGACTGGTTTATTGGAATAATTAGGGAAGCACATTTCGTATCCTATCATGAAACAGCTCAATTTCGGCTTATATGCATCCTCAAAAAACAACTGAATTTGAGATACAAACTGGAGAACTATTTTGAGAATTATTAAAAGTGGCACTAGCTAGTACTATTTTGATAACTACTAGGAGAACAAAAATTATTCTTTTCTTGATTTGAGGGTAAAAAAAACTATGTAACCATGCATTGAGGTGGAAGAAAGTTTAGGACAGAATTTGAGACAATTTTAAGGATAAAGGAGACATAGGAATTGTCTTTGGAAAGTTTTGGAGGCAAAGAAAAATATAAAAGAAATAAATAATTATTGCCAAATTTAAAGGGCCCATAATTTATTTCTTTTTATTCATATATTTATTGTTTTTATACTTTGATATCTCTATTTCTGGAAAAACTATACAATTATGGATCATAATTTTTTAATACGAATTTAGAGATTTTTATAATTTTGCCCTAAAATAGCCATAAAGGTTTATATATAGTAATAATTGTTTTGAAATTATTTTAGTACTATTTGTAACCTGAGCTAAGATGAACGTTCATTGTTATGAATTCAAAAAAAAAAAAAATGTCATACATTGACAACAAAAGAAATTAAAAATTGTTCTTTTTATATAAGTTTTATCATCGAGGTCGAAATATAACTCACATATCAATTTGGATTCTTCCATTGCCATTGGGAGTGATGTTAAATTCTCGTAACGATTGTTGTCAAAATTTAATGGAATAGTGAAGAAAATGGTATTTTTCTAAAATTCAAATAAAGTATATCCACCTATTATGAGTCAAATAATATTCTTAATTTTCAAATCACATTGAGTAATATTATCATCTTTACATGTTCATTATAATAATATGTTTGTCTAGTTTTACCTATTTTAGCGTACCAAAAAACGGAGATCAAATCCTATTTCGGACCACAAATGATGCACATAAAATATGAGGACCTAGATGCAATTTTTAGATAATATCTAAATTAGATCTTCAAACCATTTGCACAACTCAATTTTTTTTAAAAATGATCCCAAACCTTAATTTTCCTCCCCCAATTGGTTGAATCGGGTTGTGCAAATAGTTTGTGGGTCAGATTTAGATATTTGTCCAAAAATTACAACTAGGTCCTCATGTTTTATGTATATCATTAGTAGTTCAAATTTATTGTTATTAATACATTAAGTCCACGCGGCATCAATTTTTGTCAAATGTCGACCGATTGTGTGTCACATGAATACTTAACGGTAACACGTCATCAATTTATGCTAAAAATTTGGCAGAGTGACTGTTGGTGAACGTATCAGTATACTTCAATGACCGGTACTGAAACTTTGTAACTTCAGTAACTATTTTATAATTTCGTTGAAACTAACCCGACTTTAACACATCATTTCAAATGAAAAGGCGGTAAAGTGTAATGTGCCAATGTGTCAAAAATATCTTGACGTTTTTTCATTTATTAAGAAGAAATAGTGAACATATGTGTAAAAAATGTATTGAAGTGAGTCAAGTCTTAGCGTCAAAAACATTGATAAAAGAAAATAATGGCAATAAAATAGTTCTTGTCTTATATATCCTGTCTCTATACAATGTATGTGTTTTTTGAAATTTTGAAATTGGAAAAAATTATGGGCTTTGCATAGATAAACATTCCATGCACATAGTAACAAACACATGAAACAAAAGCCTCTAACATACCTTTTCATTTGTCTCGTTATATACTCACAAACCCCTTTTATCTTTATAATTTCCCAAATTTCTTTTACAAAATATTTTCTTTTTCTTTTTGATGTTCATGATCTTGATTTTATTACTGGTAAAAGTACAATTTTCCTTCTGCAGACCCCACAAAACCCAACTCCATACGTCTTAGCCAGTTCTGTGTTTTTTTTTTTTTTTTTTTTTTTGATCGAAATAGCCAGTTCTGTGTTTGATCAGAGCAATAAACGTTCTTGCCTTTTTGTTTGTTGGGGTTTGATTTTAGGGTTTGATATCCTTTTCTGCCTATATGGATTTCCTTTCTGTTAACTCAAAATTCCCTCGAATTTTGTTGATTACTTTATTCCTATCTTGATATCAACTTTTCTTTTCTTTTCTTTTTTCTTGGTTACTAGAAAATAAAAGAAACCCCCCTTTTTGTTTGAGATTACAAAGCCTCATCATTTGGTAATCAAAATTGCATTCCAAGAAACCACTTTTGAAAATCAACAAAATGTTGAATATGAATAAATCCCATTTGGCCATCGTCGTTAAGAATGACATCTTTTTGTGGGTTAAGTTCTAAATCCCTAAGTTTCTCTCAGTACTTTCAACAAACATTTTGTGGATAGTGTGAGGTTTTCTTTGTTAATTTCTTCAAATTACTTTGGAAAATGGGGTGTATTCATGGTAAGTGTTGTAGCAGGTATCCTAAATCCTCAAATGGTGATAAGAAGGAAGAATTGGATGTATTTACCGGTCAGATACCTGCTAACAGTTCTTTAGAGGTTGTGGATGTTCCTTCACAAAATTACAGGTTAGAGTATTCTGTGCTTACGCAGCGTGGCTATTATCCTGAAACCCCTGAAAAGGAAAATCAAGATAGTTATTATATTAGAACAAACATCCAGGGCAACCTGGATGCACATTTCTTCGGTGTGTTTGATGGTCATGGACTGTTTGGCACACATTGCTCAAATTTCGTTAAGGATAGGCTCGTTGAAATTTTGTCCAATGATGCTACATTATTTGATGATCCTGTTAAGGGCTATAAAGCTGCATTTTTGTCAACGAATGATGAACTTCACAGTAGTGATATAGATGATTCCATGAGTGGTACAACGGCTATTACAGCTTTAGTCATTGAGGATAGGCTTTACGTGGCAAATGTGGGTGATTCGCGAGCAGTGATTGCTATTAAGGAAGGAAACAGAGTTCTTGCTCAAGATCTGTCGTATGACCAAACGCCATTCAGGAAAGATGAATGTGAGCGAGTGAAGCTTTGTGGGGCTAGAGTTTTGAGCGTTGATCAAGTGGAAGGGCTTAAGGATCCAGGAATTCAATCTTGGGGGGACGAGGAAACTGAGGGGGGCGATCCACCTAGGTTATGGGTGCAAAATGGGATGTATCCTGGAACTGCATTTACACGAAGTATCGGGGATAGCACGGCTGAGAAGATTGGTGTGGTTGCTGATCCTGAGGTGTTAACGGTGCAGCTTAAACCTAGCCATCCGTTCTTTGTTGTTGCAAGTGATGGGGTTTTTGAGTTCCTCTCCAGCCAAACTGTGGTGGATATGGTATGTGATACTTTTTTGTTATGTATGGGAGTTCATTTGTTTCTTCCCATATTTACAAATGCAGCATCAGTATTTAGGAATTTTATCGGTTGCTTCTGCATGGATTGCCATTAAATGGTTTATTTGATCGAGTTAATTATTCTTAAAACTCCAGAGTTTAAAAAACACAAACAAGTAGTTGAAAGTCACATTTTTGGAAGTTCAGTAAAAACACGCCATTCTTCTATTGCTCTCCGTGCTTGAAATTTTTTTGTTAAACATTAAATATGGATGCAACAAATGATTTATAAAATTGTCAAAACAATAAATTCGTCCTGGATTGGAAAATTTGCTGGTTGAGGTGTTAAAACAACAGAGTTGTTATTCTTTTCCAGTTTCTACTTCTTGTAGGCGATTTTGATCCTCGTTTCTAGTACCAAGTACCAACTTGAGTTCATTGACTTCATTCATCTCAATGCTACTATTATTGGCATGCTGGGTAAGCAGTTGCTAACAAACAAACTATTGCTCAACATGATGTATGTCAGCAACAGTATGGGATGTTTTCAATAGGCCAAATGTCCATCAAATTCAATGGACTAAATACTTGTTTCTTGTCCAACTTCAGTTCATTGGAGAGTTGGTGCACTTCCTGATACATCTTGTTGCAGTTGTTTTATTTTTTCTTTTCATTTCTTTTTTTTTTTTTTTTTGTAAGGAAGTCGCGGACTCAAGAATTAAGTGATCAGTTGCATTTTATTATCAACATAGATGCAATAAACAGCGGTTTTAATACAGTTTCTTGTAATGCAATCAGTCATTGATGAAGGAAATGTAGAAACTCGATAAAATCTTTGCATGTCTATTTTGGGAACTCCTCTGCGTAGGTTTTGTCAATGTTCAATTTAGCAACACTTGCTTGCACTCTTGTGCTTGCCATTTGATGTATTGATGGTATAATATTTAAGAAAAATGAAACTTTCTGCTTGAGGACAAAAAGTATTGACTGTAGAATCTTCAATTTTTCTCTTATATCTGACTTTGTCGTTTCCATCCATATTTGCAGGTGACTAAGCATGCTGATCCCAGGGATGCATGTGTTTCCATAGCCAGAGAATCATACAAATTATGGTTAGAGCGCGAAAACCGGACAGACGATATAACTGTCATCATTGTACACATTAAAGACTTGGCGACTGTATAAATGATCTGATATACTTCTCTTATATAAATACAGATCCCCATTCTGTTAAATGTAGCTGGCAATTATAATTCTTATAATCCAGAGATGCATACTTTGATCAGTCCAACGTGTTTTGTCTTGTTATATCTTATGCCTTCACCACATGAGCTTGGAAGACTTCATGTTTTACGTTTCTGTTTCTGTTTATTTTGAACTCGTAATACTGCAATAGCCACTAGCCAGCCAGGTGTTAATGTGAATGACTGGTCGGTCTAGTGAAGAATCATGAAATATCTCTGAGATGTGCATGAATCTTACTCCTCCATCAGAATTTCCCCTTCAGTTAAATTAGAATTTCAGCATATCTAGCAAGCGGATGAAATGCCCGGATATTGTTGTCCTGTCTGTTCGAGTTCATCAACTATCTGCAGTGACTTGTAAGTTCTCCTTGCTTTGAAACTCCGACCCCACCTCGCCCTCTCATCCTTCTCATGAAAGAAATCAAATGCAGGCTTTTGCTTGGTTTTTGCATAATGAGCATTCCTTTCTTTCACGTCTTGCTTTAACTAAACAGAGACAAGACCAAAAGGAACTTCCTCTAAAAGTTTTGCCTTGAATATGTGTTATCTGTTGACTGTTAACTTTGTTGGATTATATAAGTGCTTGTTTGGTAAAAAAATTTCCAGATTATAAGAAGTGGGTTTTACGGCATTTGTGGATAAAAGTTGTAGGTCATATGGAATTTGGAGATAAAATTGATGTTTGACTAGCTTATAAGTATTTATAAACACTTTCAAACATGTTCAAGAGAGTCACAGGTTTACGTACAAACAATATAACCAATTTTTTTTTTTTGTAAATCGACTTGATAATTTGGTCATTGATTCACAAAGCCTAGTTCAGTTACCTATATTTTGCCAAGTTCTAAGAAATAGTTTGATGATCCACTGTATATGGTTTAATGAAGAATTTTGTAAATGTATTCAACAAATAGTTCAAAAATACCAGTTGGCATACTGCATACAAACATTTTGTACCGTTCATGTCAAATACATATGATTTTGTCAATTCTAATAAAAAATGCAACACAAAAAATTGTTGTTGTTCTGGTCATATTTAATTTCTCTCTTTTTCCATCACAAACTGGCAATGTGGGTCGTAATTTTGTAATTGGCTTCTATCTTTTTTTGTTATGAATACTGTGGAGACACAAATTCTACTTATCGTATTCCACAGGAAAAAATTGGCGTAAATGATATCTAATAAGGCAAAGGTGGAAAAGAAAAAAAATTAAATATAAGTTGGAAAATAAAAACCACCAAATCCATAAGAAAATATTTTCCATGAAATTAGCCAAAAACAAGTTTCAAGGAGTTGTACCCTATAATTCATTTTCATTTTCCATCTTTGTATCAAACAGCCAAAGTAGAAAATATTTTCCTCGGATGTGACATTTTTTATGGAAAATGTGTCAATCAAACACACCCCAAATATTTACTCTTAGGGTGTGTTTGATTGCAAGTGGAAAATTTGGGTGGAAAGAAAATATTTTCCATAGAAATAAATTACCAAAAAATTATGGGTTGCAAAACAAGTAAAGATTTTCCATGGAAAATAAATTCTCTCATCCTACAAAGAAAATATTTTCTTTGAAAATAAGGAAAATATGGCCAAAAGTGGAAAAATGAGAAAAAAAAATTCATGTAAAAAAAAAGGTTGCAATCAAACAAAACAAGAAAAATAGGTGGGAAAATGTCTTTTCCATAGAAAATTTTTGGTAATCAAACAAATAAGTTGGAAAATAAACCGAAAAAAGACATTTTCCATAGAAAATAAATGCCAGATTGGTTTCCATGGAAAAATGGTGGAAAATGCAAACATTTTCCATGTAAAGTGGAAAAAAAAAAATCCACCAAATAGGTGATTAAATATTTTCCAAGAAAGTGGTCAAAAGTGTGCTTTAGGTGATTGTACCTTAAAAATCATTTTTATTTTCCTTGTACAATCAAACAGCAAAAGGTGGGAAAAAAATTTCATGAATGTGACAACATTTTTCATGGATATGACATTTTCTATGGAAAATGTGCCAATGGTTTACATGGAAAATAGTGGAAAATGAAAACATTTTCCATGTATGGTGGGAAAAAAAATCTACCAAAATAGTGAGAAAATATTTTTCAAAAAAGTGGTCAAAATTATGCTTTAAATGATCGAACCTTGAAAATCATTTTCATTTTCCAGGTGCAATCAAACAACCAAAGTTTGAAAACATTTTCCATGGATGAGATTATTTTCTATGGTTGTGACATTTTTCATAGAAAATTGGACAATCAAACACAACCTTAGTGCAAAAATAGTCTGTAATGTTTGTATTTTGGCATAGAATTATGTAACCTATGTGTTTTGGTGTGCAATTAATCCTTATTTGATGAAAAAGACAATTTGTTCTTATTTTTAATTAGAAAAAATTGTAATTGGATTTCTAACATTTTCCAAATATGCAAATGAGCCCGATACATTATTAAATAATATTTAATTTAGCATATTAAATATATCGGTATAGTCGTTTCAATTAAATTTTTAATAAGAAAAAAATATAAAATTATTATGTTTTAAGTGTGTGTAATTGCTATGTGATGTGAAAACTTTGAATAAAAATTAAGTTAAATTAATAACAAAATGGCGTATATAATTTTATGATATTGAACCAATTTTATTATATTTTTTTAACATAAAAGTACCAATAAAAATTAATTTTACACTATGTATTCTTTATTTTTGAACAATAAACTAAAATATGAATAATACGGTTCGTCTAATATTTGTAGTGAACAAACTAATAACTCAACTAAATAAAAGTATTTGAGCATCAAGTTTGTGACAAAGTTATTTGTCTTTTTATGTTGTAATGATAAAATAAAATTTTAAATTTTAAATAATATAATTACTTAATAATAAAAAACAATAATATTTAACATGTTTGTTGATAATAGTTATTTTATAATAATTCGTAAAATATACAAAATAATTTAGTATATTATCAATTTGGTCAATGAAGTGTTAAATCAGAAAAAGAAAAAAAAAGAACTCGCCAATTTCCTTTAATTGTTTATAAAAAAATAAAAATATCAGACCCATTTGTAATTTTTGCAAGGTTATGAATCTAATTACAATTTTTTCTAATTAAAATTAAATTCATATTTGTCTTTTCAAATAAGGATTAATTACGCACCAAAACACAAATGTTATGGACTTATATGCCAAAAAAAAAATGTTATGGACCATTTCCGTACTGAGGAGAAAAGTTAGGAACTATTTGCGCCAATTTTCCCATTCCGCAAAGAAATGTATGGTAGATATATAGTGTTTGTTTGATTCATATTTTAATTTGCTAAAAAACTAGAGGCAATATAATCAATTTTAAGTACACATTTTATTAATTTTTATTACTTTGATCACAAATAGAATCTTACAAAAATCCCCCCCTAAAAAGTATAATGGCAAATGTAAAAGGAAATTGGCGTAAATAGTCTCTAAACTTTTGTTTTTAGCGCATAAATGATTCATTACGTTATTTTTGGCATAGAAGACTCTAAAGTATTTGTTTTGAAGCGCAATTGGTCCATATTTGATAAAAAAAAAAAAACAAATATGATCCTAATTTTAATTGGAGAAAGTTGTAATTGGATTTCTAATTTTTGCTAAAAGTACAAATAAGTCTGATACATTTATTAAATAATATTTAATTTAGTATCTTAAATACATCACTATTGTCACGTCAATTAAATTTTTTATAAGAGAGAAAGAAAAAATCATCGCGCTTTAAGTATATATAATTACTATGTTATTTGAAAAACTTGAATAAAAATTCAGTTAAATAAATAACAAATTGCGTATATAATTTTATAACATTGAACCAATCTTTTATAATTTGTTAAACATAAAAATACTAATAAAAATAATTTACACATTATGTTTTTTTTTTAAAGGTAAATCAAAATATGAAGAATACAATTGAAACTCTAATATTTGTAATTAATAAACGAATAGTATAATTAAATTAAAGTATTTGAGTATCAAGTTTAAGATAAAATTATTTTTCTTTTTATATTGTAACGATAAAATAAAATTTTAAAATTTAAACAATATAATTAATTAATAATTATGAGATTAGTTCGTAAAATATACAAAATAATTTATTACATTATCAATTTAGTCAATAAAATGTTAATTAAAAAAACTCTTTAGTTTTCTTTTATTTTTTACAAAAATAAAATTATCACACTCATTTACACATTTTGTAAAGATTATAAATTTAATTACAATTTTTTTTAATTAAAATTAGGTATATTTGTCTTTTTAATTAAATAAAGATCAATTGCAATCTAAAAGAGATAGATTAAAATATTTTGTGTTAGGATTATAAATTTTAGAGTCTTTTGTATTAAGATTATTTCTGGATTGAGAACAAATTTAGCGACCATTTGAGCCAATTTCCCAAAAGTAAATGACAAGAAAGAAGTCCATTCAAGAAAAGTCCCCCTGAATCCATAATCCGTCCAAATCCATCTTCCCCCAAAATATTCATTCCTCCGCAAGGCCCTTAATTTCCTCTTATAAATACGCAAACCTCAACAAAAACGCACATAAAAAATTCTAGATTTGAGTCAGCTGATCCATGGCAGCAGCACCCAATTCAGTTGAGAAATCAGAGGAGGAATGGCGGGCTATTCTCTCCCCCGAGCAATTTCGCATCCTCCGAGGGAAAGGCACAGAGTAAGTAATCTTCATCAAACCCTCTTTTTTCTCTCTTGATTTTTATGGTTAAATAGTTGTTGATGCCCATTATATACATTCATACTCATTACATGCTTTGCAATTTATGTGCGCAACTGTTGATCAAGGTGTCCTGTAATTTTGTTGTATTTTTTTTGATAATTTTGCTTGCGTTTGGATGGTTTGATCTCTGCAGTAATTAATGTTATTCTTGAGGTCCGATGAGTCGCTGGATTGTTAAAAGCATGTTGATCAAGGCGTTATTTTTAGTTTTACTGGCATGTCGAATAAACACACACACACACACACACACACACACACACACACACACATAGAATATTTGTTGAATTATTTTCATTTTATATAAACACACCTTGCTTTTTTGGATTTTATACATTTCCTTGCTGAACTTAATAATAACTGGATTAAGTTGAATTTTGAGGTCTTCACTTGTGGATTATATATAAAATTCCCCATCACCTGTGAAAAGATTGAAAAGACATGGAACTGCGTAAACATGGATCCAATTTTATTTCAAAATGATATTTATAGTGTGCTAGAAAGATAGTAAAAACTACAAAGAAAGTCCCGTCCTTTTTTTCTTTTTTTTTTTTGGTTTTTTGTATTCCAAATGAGACTACTGACAAGCAGATAGAGGAGCCATATCTAAGTTTTACGGGCATTTCATGTTTGACTCTGTTTGAGAGGGAGTTTATTAGTTGGGATCATTACCTACGCACACTTAAGAGTAATATTAAGAGTGAAATTTGTGGATGTTTACACTCCTAAATCGTACATATATTATACAATAGTTGCTTGTTTGGTAAGGTGAACCATATAGTAGTGGACAATTTTAAAGATGATGATGAAGTTAAATCTTCTCAATAGTAATGTCCAATTCGGTTCAATACTACATTCCAGAGACGCACACTGACAGTTTAATTCTTGTACAGGCCTCGTGGCACTGGGGAGTATGACAAGTTTTATGATGAGGGGATCTATAATTGCACTGGTTGTGGAACCCCCCTGTACAAATCCACAACCAAATTTAGCTCTGGCTGTGGTTGGCCTGCTTTCTTCGAGGGTCTCCCGGGAGCCATTAACCGCACTGTGAGTATATATTTTGGTTAATAATATCATTCACATAGTCAATGCCTTGCACGTGTTGCTAATGTTACACATGAAAATTTGCTTATTTCAGCCGGATCCAGATGGTAGGAGGACTGAAATCACATGTGCTGCTTGCGGTGGACATTTGGGCCATGTATTCAAAGGCGAGGGATTCAAAACTCCCACGGATGAAAGACACTGTGTCAACAGTGTTTCAGTCAAGTTTGTGCCCGCAAATTCGTCTGCTTCCCTGTGAAATTTTTGTTTTGAGTCATAATGCAAGAGAAGAAACTTCCCGTCTGTTTTTGCATTGTTGCCCATACTCTTAAAATCTTAAGAGTACAGGTTTTGCACTTGATTCAAAAGGATGTTAAGTTTCTCTTTGCAGCAAATAAGTGATTATGTATGGTGACTTTATCTTCCTTATAGTTTGTGTTGGTATTGTTATGGGTCTTTTATTCTGTTTTTGCCTCTCCTGTGGTAGAGGCCAAGGAACGCACGTGTTCATACCATAATGATGAATGTGTATTTTAGTGCTAGTTTGATGGAGTTTAAAAATAGTTTTTTAAGAGATTTTTTAAAAAAAATAGTTAAATGTGTGGTTGAAAATTGATAAAAATTGTAGGCTCATGAAATATGTGATTGAAAATTGAGAAAAAAAAAAAAAACTTGACCAATTCCGTCATTCCTCTGCGTTGAGGTTAAGGGATGCCTCCACGGTAAAGGATTTGTCTTTCATCTTGGTGCAATTTTTATTCGAGTCTTGCAGTTATGTTTACCTACCCCCAGGAGAATTTGAAGTAAGGTTGTGTTTGATTGCAAGTGGAAAATTTGGGTGGAAAGAAAATATTTTCCATGGAAATGAATGACCAAGAAAATTTGGATTGGAAAATGTTAACAAATTTTCCATGGAAAATAATTGGGTAGGAAAAGGTTAACAAATTTTCCATGGAAAATAAATTCTCCTATCCCACCAAGAAAATATTTTCCTTGAAAACAATGAAAATATGGCCAAAAGTGGAAAACATGGAAAATATTTTCCATGGAAAATCAAAAATTTCAATCAAACAAAAGATGGAAAATAAGTGGGAAAATACATTTTCCATGGAAAATTTTGCCAATCAAACAGACCAAAGATGGAAAATGGGTGGAAAACTTTTATTTTCCATGGAAAATGAGGGAAATCAAACACACCCTAAAAGAAAAATCAATGATTAGACAAGTAATGAAAGGAACAAACCCGAGTACTCATAAACTTATGTTTGTTTAGTTATTGGACAAAACAAACTTTTCCAGAAATACTGTAATGAAAGGTACATATAAGTTTGTCGACTTAAATACGTGGGTGCTTGTGTCCTTGAAGAATCCCAGGGTCATATAACGGGACAATATTTGGTAAGGTGAAGACAACACTAAAATGTAATAAGAAATGAAAAGATGATAAATTTTTTGTCTATTGTACTCATCAATCTCGTACTAAACACGTCCTCATAGTATTATTTATGCAATAGCATATCAGAATCAAGTGGTTGGTCTTCTTGACCTTATACGACACAAATGACACAAAGAACTTTGATACAAGGCTGAAACTGCTAGTTATAATGAATTACTTTAACTCTAGATATGATGTCAAAAATACGACAAAGTTAATTACATACTTTTCTTTTTTAATTATATTTGCCATATAAAGATTGATTTTTGTCCTTCAATCACTTCCTCGGCTTATTTTCTCAATTCATCTTGTCCTTCTTTCTTCTGTCATTGCATTCCTTCAAAGCTTGAACTTCTGTTTTCAAATTTTTGATATACAATTAATAAAAATTTATGCAGTTAGAAAATCTAATGATATAAACATAAAATATCAAAACCCATTAATTTTCCCAAAATCTAAATATGAAATACTAATAATAGTTCACATAAGTCGAAACAAACAAATTTACCGTCAGCATAAAACTTTGTCACAATGTGTGACATTTTTTAGCATGAAATAGAAGAGAGACACAAAATGGAAATCCAAACCAATGAATATTTAGAGCAATTATGGTTAAGCTTAAAAAAATTACTTGAAAGTTAAAAAGAAGTTACTTATTTTTAAATTAACCCCAATTTTACTCACAATTTATAAAATTAGGTCAGAGCGAAATGGGGATAAAAAATAATTACAAACGAAAATTGGGGTTACAAAGAAATTACCCATCTGGCATGATTTCCAATTCCTGTCGGTTTTGATCAGACAATCCTGCAATGTAAATGATACGATTATCAGGGGTTTAGGGTTTAAGATAGAAAACGATAATGCCATGCGATTGTATATATAGATACATATATATACCTGTAATGCTAAGTAGAAAGAAGAGCATTCTTTCAGCTGCTTAACGGTCTCATCCTCTTCCTCCATATCGCTCTGGTGGCGTGGAGACAGCGGCGACACCGGCGGCGGCTTCGAGGGTGATGGATGACTCGGATTCGGGCTTGAATGGGACGCTTTGTCCATGTTCGTTGGGTCGCCTCTTTCAACGAGTCAGCGCACGCTTTTTGTGGGTACCGCCGTTGAGAATACAAATTGGGATTTAACTTCTTTTGTTTTAATTAGTCACCAAATTTCTATTTTTGTTTTAATTTAGAGAAATTGGTGCAAATGTTTTCTAATCTATTGGTTCCACGCGCAATTGATTCATAACTTTTAAATTTTGGCACAAAATTCTCTAATTTATTACTTCTTTGTACAAATGGTCATTTTAGACAATTTTCATCCAAACGAGCTGTTAATTCCGCACAAGAAGAAAGTGGTAGACCATAGAATTTTGCACCAAATTTTGAAGGTTAAAGACTGGTTAACCCATTCAAATGCGTTTGTGTCATCGAGTTGAAATGGTAAAATAATGCACTCACAATTTTTGTATCACATTTTATTTTTAATTGGCCACATTAATATTTGATGTTACAAAAAATTGTACTTAATGATGCACGATTTAAACTGTTTCGAGAAAATAGTTAGACATCGAACAGGGTTTCCAAGTCTCTATAGGCAACAATAAAGGTATTAAAGGATGGTCTCCTCGTCCATCTGATACTTGAGCCAGAAACTATGGAGAGAGAATATGTGCCAAGTTATCTGATAGCACTGCCCTCCTAGTAGATTGGGAGTCCAACAACACTGTATATAGGTGAATTGTAGTGGAATGTCTTGCTATAGTTTACAAATAACTGGACTGTACGAAGAGAATAATAGGCTCTAGTAAGATTATGCATACGAAATAAGTGAGGACGGTATCTTGTATTACTGCGTTAGTCGAGCTCAAGGTGATTATATGGGAAGTTCGTAAAAAGGTTGTGGGCGTGCTACCCTTGAAGAGGTCGTCCACGCAATGGGGTGATTTGCAAAACCTCGAGCCCATGCTAATACTCAGTTTCGGGGTGAGGTCAAGTTTGACCTTATTAGTATTTCTATTAATCTAGCATATGGAGATACTCTAAGTGTTAATTTAAAATAGAAAAATAATAATAAAAAAAATTAAATATGTGGTGGAGTTCAAAAGTAGTTTCATACGAGATTTTAATAAAAGTTGATAAAATGTATGATTGAAAAGTTGATAAAAGTTGTAGATCTCATTAAATATATAGTTGAAAATGAGTTCGAAAAAAAAAAAAAAAAGTTCAACAAAACCATGCCAAACAAGCGATTCTAATTTAAAGAGGAAAATGTAAATAATCAAAGTAGGTGGTTTGAAATTTTAATATACAAAGATTTATTCAAATGGATGCATGTTTAAGATCATATTTGGTATTTATTCTTTTAATTTTTTTTATTCAAATTTATTTTTAATCACAATTTTATGGACCCATAATTTTTTTCAATTTTTCAACTACACATTTCATTAATTTTTATTAAAATCTCTTAAAAAAAACTATTTTTTTATATATATTAAATAGACACTGAGTCTCTCTTTAAATAAGAAAAATAGCCACCTTCCTTTACCACCACTTAAAAAGAAAAGTCCATAGACATTAAACCACATTCCAAGTTAAAACACTTTTAGCGTGATAACTGACCATTTATCGTCAATCAACCCATTAATTATGTTGAATTGAAAACGTTGCTACTTTAAAAAACACAAAAAATATTGAAATATATGAACGAATATTATCGAACCGAATATAATTTAAGAGTCTTTAACTCTACTTCTTCATCTTCCTAAGAGCTTTAGCCGTAAATCAAATTGATTATGCTGTTTTTCTTCACAAGGAAAAAAGTAAATAATAAAATTTTTGAATAATGTAAATATATAATAGAGTAATTATATTCATTCTATATTTTTTATTATATGCATTATGTTTTAATTGCAATAAAAATTTTCAACCTTAGTAATTTGGACAATTATGTCCTAAACTTTTTTTCATTAACTTCAATTAATTTTTATATTTTATCTCTTATGACGATTTTTGTCTAAATATTTTATTAATGTGCATTGAAATGACATTTTGTATTTATTATTTATTTTACTTATTTAAAAATACGAGATGAAATTTTTTGTACTCACTCTTAATCAATTGTTTGGACAGAAATCATCATCAAAGACAAAGATAAGATGTTCAAATTAATATTTTGATGATAAAAATATAATAAAAAATAGTTAGAGACATAAATATAAAAATGAACAATAGTTGAAGAATTTTAATACAATTAAATTAAAATATAGTTAGGTTTAAAAAAAAGGATAATTAGCGTATTTTGTCTCTAACGTTTACTCTTATTGTGCAAAGCATCTCTATCGTTTGGATTTTGTTATCTAGATCCCAAAATAAACGTTTCTTTGCGAAAAAGGTCACCGTCGTCCACATTCGTTAACATTTGTCGTTAAAATTATTAAAAGGGTTAATTAGCGCAAATAAATTTAAACGATAATGATAATTTGCACAAAAAATAGTAAACGATAAGAACATTTTGCACACACAAATGTTTAAAGCCATATTTTAGGTATTCTTCTTCCAACAACTATAAAATTCTACACAAATAGCTAAAATAACATATATTGTAATATTACACATTCAAACAAATGTATACCGACAAATACATTCTAAACATTTCAATAAACCACATTATAACCAATATGCACACAAAAACTAAACAACATGTTTTAAAATTGAATAACTTATTCTCTTTCTGCAAATTCAATAATTGTTCTTCATATGCATTTCTGGATCAAAGCAAATTATGTATTATCTCCACTGTGATACACATTGTCCATATCATTTGCTAAATATACTATGCAAGAATGCGTATATGACGGCATACATTTGTTTGGATGTGTTAGTTTTTGTAATGTCTATGAGTTTTTTTTACTATGTTTAAGTGCAATATTACAATGTATGTGATTTTACTAAATTAATGTAAAATTTTATAATTATTTGAGGAAGAAGACCCAAAATTTGACTTTAAATGTTTGTGTACGCAAAACATCTTTATTATTTACATATATATATATATTTTTTTGCAAATCATCCCTATCATTTAAATTTATTCGCGCTAATTAACTATTTTAATAATTTTAACGGTAATTGTTAAGGGATATGAACGGCAGGGACCTTTTATGCAAAGAAAAGTTTATTTAGGAACCAAGATATCAAAATTCAAATTAGACGAGCAAATTTTAAGAAGAAAATAGGCTAATTACAGATATATATATATATATATATATATATATATATACATATATATTTTTGTGAATACAATTACTCTATACTAGTACACCGCTTTTTTTTGCAATGTAATTCGACCGTAGGCTCTATTATGATAATTGATTGAAGCGGTGAATAGATTTTGGATATATCGGTGGAGGAAGACGGTCGATTGAGGAGAGATGAATTGAGAAGATGTAGAGATTTTGGAAATGATCAATTGAAGAAGACGATTGAATATCAAATTTTGGAAGAGATGAATAATGAAAATTGACACATAAATTACTTTTTTTATTCATGTAGCGTAGAAAACCTCCGTATGGTCGGTGATAACAATTTACACACACTCACACACACAAAAATCCCTATTATACCCCTTGACCCAAAACGTGGGTGGATGCATTGTTGACACGTAAGCATGTAACACTTAATTTACATGCACTGGTTCAACACATAAAGCCAAAAAAGATAAATAGAAAAGAAAACTTATTCCCTAAAAAATATAGAGAATAAGAGGGTGAGGGGAAGGGGAGAGAGAGAAATTCAATGTTCTAAAACGTGAGAATTTATAAATTAGAAAAATAACGAGAGAGAGAAAACTCAACTTTACACAATCTATTTGCACTTACATCCGATGTGCTTAGATTTGTTCAACCTTTGATTGCTCCCAAAATCATAGGCTCAAATCTGGTATGCATCGATCATGTAATAATTGCAAGAATTACTGATATATCACTGGCTTTCTGGGATTTTAACATACATGTATTGAATCTTTTTGCGATTTAATCATGTGGGTTTTTTTTTTTTGGTTATCTTGATCTGTGTATTGAATTTGAATAGAAAGTTTTAATGGACTGTTAATCTGCATTGATTGTTGAATTTCTGTTTCTTGATTGCTTTGAAAAGAATGATCGTGTCTGTTTTTGGATGTAGAAACTTGCTTAAAATTTGTTGGTGTTGATAGCAGAATCTGCATAAATTCTGGGTTAATAAGACGTGAACTGGTTTAGTTTCTAAAAAAAAAAAAAAAAAAAAAAAAAGAAAAGAAAAACCAACAGCATGGTCAGTTCGGTAGGTTCCATGAAGGGGTTGTGGCGACCGACAGAAGTCAGCGGTAATTCGATGAAAGAAGTTTAATTAGAGTGAGTGGGTGAGTGTGTGTTGTCTTTGTATAACAGTACCTAGTTCTATTTATAAATCTTTGTGGTCGTCGCCTGCATTGATTGAATCGAATCTGCAGGAACTGATATGCTTGTTGTTGTGCATTTATGATTCGAGGGTTTGTGCGGGAGGAGTCTGTCGGGCATACACGTGTCTTGGTAGAGAATGACACGTAGTGTAGAGATAACCACAGTCTTGGTAAACACAAAACGCCGGGATTTGCCTTTATTTATGTCGAGGTCTATAAATAATGACCGGACACTGAGCTGGCTTAGGACACGTCATTGGGCTTGCTTGATGTTTACCCTGTAATGATTGAGCTAGCAGCTGAGGTTGGTCTTGTTTGATTGTGGTGTAACATTTGGTATCATTAGTTGGTGAACCGGTAGTATGCTATGCGTGCGTGTCTGGTTCACACAGTACTGAATAAGTCTATGCGGCACTAAATGAAAAAGAAGCTCAAATTTTGTTCATAGTACTGCTCAATCCGTCCGTTACTGCTTACCAAACATGTTGCAAGTGTTCTGCAAATTGATTGTTTCCTAGTTAATTTATATTCTTTATTTAGATTCAAATCAATGAACTCATATTGATTGAACTGGTTTGTCAATGAATGACAATGATATTACCTTTTAGCTCGTCTTTTTTATTTTTATTTTTCTGATGATTTGGTTTTATGCATTGAAGTCATGTTTGTATCCTTAATGTGAATGTGTAAAATATTAAATATGCAATGATTTAAGATTTGTAAGATGAAATTTATCCAATTTGGAGAAGTGCTGAAAATATTTTTTGTGCAGTTTAGAGATAGCATTGATGGTGTCAGAGGCTTGTAGCAATACTTTCAGTCAAGTGCCAACTATGATGGTCCAAGAAAAAGGAAGTAGGAATAAGAGAAAATTCAGGGCTGATCCACCTCTAGCCGACCCAAATAAGACCATCCCTGTACCTCACAATGAATGCAACGATTTTGAGTTCTCAGCTGAAAGATTTGAGGTTATCCCGAGTCGTGGGTATGATACATGTGATGCTTCGAAACTTGACCTTGGATTGTCATGTGCGACGGGGACCTCCGAGGTAGGGCCAAGCTGGCATAGAGAGGAGATAGAGTCATCATCTGACGAAATCCATGATGCTGATTGGAGTGATCTTACTGAATCTGAACTAGAAGAACTTGTTTTGAGCAACTTGGATACAATTTTCAAGAGCGCTATTAAGAAAATAATCGCTAGTGGTTACAGTGAAGAAGTTGCTACTAAGGCTATTTTGAGATCTGGCCTTTGCTATGGGTGTAAAGACATTGTATCGAATATAGTGGATAATACATTGGCATTTCTTAGAAGTGGCCAAGACGTTAATCTGTCAAAGGAGCATTATTTTGAGGATTTACAACAGATGGGGAAGTATATATTAGCAGAGTTGGTTTGTCTACTAACAGAGGTTAGGCCCTTTTTCAGTACTGGGGATGCAATGTGGTGCTTGTTGATATGTGATATGAACGTGTCACACGCCTGTGCCATTGACGTTGATCCTCCGGTCGGTGATGTGACTTCAAATCAGAATTCGTCTGCTATTGTGCAACCCCCATTAAGATATGAGCCCAAAGATTCTGAACAGAATATTTCACTTTCTTATAAACCAGATCCTTCATTTGCTTATGCTCAAAATTGTCCATCTGAACAACCTATTGTGGCTTCAGTTCACGATAGACATTCCTTTCAATCAGAGGCACCCATTCTAGAAAATTTTCCAAACTTAAAACCTAAAACTTCTTTCGTTCTTAGTGCACTCGTCCAGGAGAAAGAGTGTCAAAACTCTATATCAAATGCTAGTAATAAACCCTTTAGTGAAGCAGGAATATCCCGCACTACAATTGCAGAGGAGAAGTTTGTAGGAAGTAGAAAAGTTTCTGGAATAACCAAAAGGGAATACATATTGCGCCAAAAGTCCATTTTCTTCGAGAAACACTACGGTACAAACGGTTCTAAAGTGACATCTAGAGCAGGGAAACTCTCAGGTTTTGGTGGTTTAGTCTTGGATAAGAAACTCAAACCCATAGCAGATCCTACAGGTATAAATGTTAAAAATACATCTGCTAAAATTAATAAGGCGGTCGGGTTTGATGTGCCTCAAGACAATGTAAACCACAATCTTTCTACAAGCACTGGATTCACTTCACTGCCAAAGTTTGGGTTGGAAACTGGCGCTGGTAGTTCTTCATTGCCTAAATCAAATATCCCACCCTCGTTACCTTTGGTGCCAATTAACACCTCTCCTTCCTTACCAGTAGCCGATACTGAGCTCTCTCTCTCATTGCCTGCCAAGTGCATTTCCAATCCAATGCTCATCAGCTCTAACAGTGACGCACTCAATTTTAATGCTGGTCTCTCAAATGAAAAGTCTCTTGGGCAGTGGGCTCCACATGATGGGAAGGATGATATGATTATGACGTTGGTTTCAAGAGTACGGGAATTGCAAAATCAGCTCCAGGAGTGGACGGAGTGGGCAAATCAGAGAGTCATGCAAGCTGCTCGGAGACTGAGCAAGGACAAAGTTGAACTCAAGACACTTAGGCAAGAGAAAGAAGAAGTGGAGCGGCTCAAGAAAGAGAAACAAACTTTGGAGGAAAACACCATGAAAAAGCTATCTGAGATGGAGAATGCCTTGTTTAAGGCTAGTGGACAGGTAGAACGAGCTAGTGCTGCTGTCCGTAGGCTTGGAGTTGAGAATACTGCACTAAGGCAGGAAATGGAAGCCGCAAAAGTACATGCTTCAGAGTCAGCTGCAAGCTGCCAGGAGGTTTCAGAGAGGGAAAAGCAGACACTGATGAAGTTTCAGTCACGGGAGAAGCAGAAGTCTATGTTTCAAGAGGAGCTTGCTGCTGAAAAGCGCAAGCTGGTGCAGCTGCAAAAGGAATTACAGCAGGCTAAAGACGTACAGGATGAAGTGGAGGTAGGGTCAGCTTTCACTTATCTAACTGACCTATTACATTTGGGTTAATTTGAGAATTTAATCGAACTGAATCTTTCAAAATTTGACATGCTAAAACATGCTCATGGGCAGAATAAATTGACAAACTTGGCCACATTATTTGGATTAGTGAGATTTCTTAAAATTGAACCTGCATAATTTTTTGCTAAATCTCTCTAAATAATGAATCGATCATCGATTTTACATATAATAAGTTATTGAATGCGTGCTGTATTACCAACATAGCTGTGGCCAAACAGAGTTTCACCTCTGCATTTGATACAAAAGTGAACGCTTAAATCCCCTATGCTCTCTTTAGATAGATTAAAGGCGGGCTAAAGGTAGCCCGCCTGCGAAACACACACACACAGTCCTATTTGTAAGCATGTCTGTTATATGTTTACCTGTATCTAAAACTACACTTGTCTGTACGCCAATACTTCGTTGATGGAGTCGAATTCATACTCAACTGGAAAAGCATATTTTTCGAGAAATCATATTATCCACCATTGGAAAGGAATAAGGTGTTTGCTTTCTCATTTATTGCATTATATCATCTTGTTATCCTGGTGCTGTAGAAATCAATATTTTAGTCATAGTATCAAAACAATTGAGAAATGCATGTTCCTGATTTATCAGTTGATGTTCAGGGCAGGTAGTAATTCAGATATTTGATGATGGGAGTAGTTCTACATATTTAGTTAATTGTAGAAATAGAAGGAAACTAGGCTCCTGAATTTTATAGGGAAAGAATAAAGTCTAAATATAGTAGTTCTGATTTTTGCCCCTTACGGGCATGAAACTGTTGGAGGAGGAGAAACTTGGGCCCGCCCATCCTTAGGTGCTCGGCAGCAAATACTGAGTGGGAGGGGCTGACAAGTCCCGGGTTCTCGCTTCTCCTTGATACTGTTCCTAACTCTTCCCTGGACAGTTCCAATGTTTGGCACTTTCCGTACTTCATCTGTGACATCAACAAATTTGCTCACACATCAAGTTAGAACCTAAGATCTATGACCATATTACGTTAACTGGTCGTATTTCATTTTGTTGCACCCCTGTCTCTAAAGGGTGAGGATCCTAATTATAGGGAAAGAATAAGGTCTTAATGCAGAAGTTCTTGTTTGCACTGTTAGTATGTGTTAGGTACACGGTATTGGATAGGACTAATGAGAATAACAAACAAGATTATAACTTCTCTTTGTTCCTTAATATTGTCCCGTGCTATTTAATGTCCATGGTAAACATGCCCTTAATGCTCTGCTTTCCATTTTCAATCGGAATAATCTTCCTATACTTGTTGGTTTTTCTTGGTGACTATTGCATGTTCACGTTAGGAAGTTGTGGCTTCGCAGGGTAGGTTGAAACAGGAAGAAAAGGCGAAGGAAGAAAGATTGATGCGGGCCAGTTTATTTCGAAAAGAAAGAGAGCAGATTGAAAATTTGGCTAAATCCAAGGAGGACATGATGAAAATGAAAGCAGAAAACAATTTACAGAAGTGCAAAGACGATATTGAGAAGCTTCAAAAAGAAATTTCCAAGCTAAGATTGATTTCAGACTCATCAAAAATAGCCGCTCTTAGAAGAGGTATACCGATGGATTCCCCTATATCTTACATAATGGAGACAGATTTCCTGGGCTTGACCGGGAATGAAGGTGTGAAACGTGAACGAGAGTGTGTGATGTGTTTATCAGAGGAAATGTCGGTAGTTTTCCTCCCTTGTGCACATCAGGTGGTTTGTACATTGTGCAACGAGCTTCACGAGAAGCAGGGAATGAAGGAATGCCCTTCTTGTAGGAGTCAGATCCAGCAACGTATTTGCGTACGTTATGCTCAGTCGTAAGTTATTTCTGAAAACGAGACCGAGAGTTCCAAATAATGGTTTATAGGACTAAATTAAAAATAATGCATTTGGATTACCCTTTCAAAAGATCAGACATTTGATATTGCATTTTATGGTGACTGTGTAAATGAAGGCTTTCTGTTTTTCATTAGACAATGAATTTTGTGTGGTTTCTTTCTTATGTTTGTCTATATATTCATTTTTTTTTTTTTTTTCCTATTAGCTCAATTACTGAAGCTGAATTAAGTATCTGTTTGGCAGATTTTAAAAATAGTTTTGTAAGAGATTATGAAAAAAGTTGGTGAAATGTGTAGTTGAAGTTGATAAAAATTATGGGTCTTGCTAGGGATGGCAATAGGAAGGGTTAGCCTTGCCCCGCCCCGCGAATTTTTTATACCGCCTTGCCCCACGAATTCGTGGGGCGGGTGGGTTGAGGCTTTGAACTGTCTCGGTTAAGAGAATTTTTTTTTATTATAAAAATAGAAAAAAATAATTTTAAAAAAATGAAATAGGAATTCTTTATACATATGTAGGAAATAAAGCAAAATAAATACAAGATTGGAGGTTGTGGTGTAGTGGTCAAGAGTTATAATTTCATAACTTCAACTGGGTTTGGTTCTTGTTCAACCCATTTTATTTTTTTTAAAAAGTGATTTGTAAATTGTAATTCTATTTTATAATTTACCAAAAAAAAAAAATTGTTTAAAGTTGCGGGTCACGGGGCGGGTCCGGGTCGACGGATTTTTTTGCCATGAAGTCTTATGAAATATGTCGTAGAAAATTGGTTTGAAAAAAAAAAGTGTAAAAGAAATCTTACCAAACATGAACTTTTGGATACATTACAATTGTAAATTGTTATTTAAGAGTTTTCATCTTTTGAAAAAGTATTATGATCAGTTTGACCAACTAAAATTATAATTTAATAAATGACTATATAGATAAGAAAGAGTATTCGTTACATTTTTTACCTTCTCAGTTCATTTGGAATACTTGATCTGTTGGATTTTGCTTTAACATTAATTTAACTCTTAAAGTGTGTTTAGATGTACTGAGGGCATTTGTTTCAATTGGATGAACTATTATCCATACTAGGGAACCGATTCGAAATCGTTGGTTTGGATTCACGTGGACCTGCAGTTTTTTTTTCTCTTAAACCGAGCCAAACCGTTTCAAAATGGTTTGGTTTAGGTTTCAATTTTCAAAAATCGCACAAAATCGAACCGAACCGTTTTGAAAATTTTAAATTAAAAAATGTAAAGTTGGCATATTGCTAAATGCTAACTTGCTACTATTTTTTTGCTTTTTTGTTTGTATTTTGAATTTTAGACAAATGTAAATGTAATTTAACATTTAACATTATTAGTTCTCTTTTAAACTTATATGTTAACTTGTTTTAAATATATTACTATAATATCGATAGGTAAACTGCGGATTAAAACTGAACCAAATCACAAATAATGGTTTGATTTAGTTTAGTTTGGTTTGGTTTGGAAAAATTCCAACCGCGTGAAATGGTTTGAGTTGAAAATACGGCACAAACTGCTCAAATCGAACTGCGTTCACCCCTAATCTATACTCTCTTGGTACACCCTCATAGCATAATAAAATTATCGAGAACGTGAGAATTTATACAACTTTTCTATTTACTAGTGTAGTCCCGTACAATTTAAGTGATGTAGTTCAAATTATGTTTATAATAGTATTTATTTGAGTTAGTTTGTTTAGTTATGGTATATTTGTAAAATGTAGTAGTTATTTATCTTGAATAAAAATGGAACTACAAATATAGTTGAAAATATGTATAGGTATACGTAGAACATGGGGCTTTGGGTACGAAAATTAGAAGATGTTGTGAGCTTGTGTTTTGAATTTTAGAGACAGTTGAAAATTGTATTTATTTTTGGTAGAATTTCCATATAACAGCAGTTTTTAATCTATCGGCACCGTACAAAGTTCTTTATGGTAGAAGTCCAGACTACACGTTTATTAGAACTAGTTAAACACGCGTGCATTGCACGTGCTTTTGTAATCATATTGTTAATTTTTAATATTTTCAAATATTTTTTATTTTTTAATTGTTAATAATTAAAATATTAAAATAACAATTGCAATAAAGATTAAAAAAATATATGGTTATTAATAACATATTGTTTTGTATTGTTCGATATTGATATTTTATTTACATTCATAGAAGTACAATTATAATATTTTCGTCTCCATGATTTGAATTTTAATCTGTTAATAAAAAAAGTTACAATTTTTCCATTCATTTTTTTTTTAAATCCATTTCTCATTTCATTCATCTACGTAAGGCAAAAAAAAAAAAAAATTGAGATTGTCTTTTCACCTTCATATTTAATTTAATATGTTAAATATTTACAAATTTTAAATGTACGTTTAACAAATTGTTAAAAATTTAATGTACAATAATAATAAACAGTAAAAGAGTAACAAATAAATATTAAAAGATAATTAAATTCAATAATAACTTGAACACTATTTAGACCTTTTGGTGATTTAAATTTTGATGATTGACGAACAATTAATATCAAATCTTATAGAACGTAATGATTGACTACATAATATTGTACATTTGTCAGAGTAGTAGTTCCTTGTGAACAATATTCTTTGTATATGTTCTCTTTTTATTAGACGTTTTTTATTTGACGACGTAATTGAAGCGTCATAAATGTGAGTAAGAAACAAATTAAAGAAGTTAGAATATTTGACAGCTATAATTTGAATTTTAATACGGTAATAAACGAAGTTATAATTTTTCTCGTTCATTTTTTTTTTTTGGTGTGGTTGAAACTCATTTCTCATTCCTTTTATCTACTTAATGCAATAACTAAATAAAAATTGTGATCATCTTTTCACCTTCATATTTAATTTAATAGATTAAATGTTTAAAAATTTTAATTGTATATTTAGTAAATTGTTTAAAAAAATTAATGTACAATAAGGATGAACAATAAAAGAGTAATATATAAAGTATTAAAAAGTAATTATACATTAATGAATAATAAAGGCTAATATGGAGTTTTAAAAAATTTGTAAGGATAGAATAGTCCAAAAATGTTTTTCCATTTAAGCTCCTTTTAGAAGTAGTATAGATAAAGTCGGTAAAAAGAGAAATTTATGTGTCCAAAAATTATTAAGTGGACAGTTCACTAAGAAATCATCAGAAAATTGCAACAACAAAAAAGGGTTTTTGATATCCCATAACATAATCATAACACCACCAAGTCCAAATTAATTATCCACATAAAAAGAAACACACAAATCGACTTTAAATTGACAGAAAATCAAGAGGAAAAAGAATTTCTCGCTCTACATAACAGATTTGAAAAGCAACCAAAAATGACTTAATCCAACATAATGTGAAAGACATACTTTCTGTTGAACGTCATCGTTCAAAATTTTAGAGAAAAAATATATATGTAACATCTCAGCAAAACGAAGTCGTTTTACATGACCAACATAAGCAATAATTGGCCATAAGACTCATTTAGTATAACTAGTTAAGAATACGTTCGTTGCACGTGATTTTGTAATAATATTATAATTTTTTTATTTTAAAATTATCAATAAATATAACACTTAAATAAAACTCATTTTCAATCATATGTTCATCAATGATTATGACCAACTAAGGAATTATATTCAAACTTCTTGATAAAACATGTGATTCATTAAAAAATACATGGCCTACGTGAATATTAAGTTCGAAAGATTATTGATACTCTTTTAATTATATTTTAAAGCATATATCTAATGGCATATCAGAAAATACAACTTTCTTTTATGAAAATTAGTATCAAATTCTAAAATACATGAAAATAGTAGATATAAGTATAACACAATTTTTCATTGATTTTCTATATTTATATCATTATAAAAAGCACACGAAAACAAAATATTTAGCCTTTTTAGGTAATTATTTCTCAGAAAAAAGAATCTCAAAATTCTTTGACATAAGATAAAGAAGAATTTTCTATTGCAATATCCATTCAGTTTTAATGCACCCATAAATTAAGGGGTTTTTTTTTTTTTTTGTTCTCTTCATGCATTCTTTCCCGTAATTCCATCTGAAATATTATTAAATTTCTAGAAAATTCAAAACAACTAGGTATTTGGACAATGATTTTAACTCATCACATAAAACTACTTATTATGCGAGATTTACCTTCACATTATACATAACATGACTCACTTTATCCAAGTTATGTCCTCAGCCAAGTGCTTGAAAGAGTTAGAGTAACACCAATTCTCCTTGTTCTAACTCGTTCTTCCACAATAAATATACGTTTAATTGCTTACAAAATGACATAAAACATCATTCGAGCTTATATTCCTTTGTTATCAAGACTACCACAAGAATTAACATTTTTACATCGAACAAATATTCTAAATCAAGAAAAAAATATATAGAAATCAAATTTAAAATCAATATCACCATCATATATATTCTTAAAATTAGTGAATCATTCATGAAAAATTAACACATCCATTATTATCACATTACTATCAAACTAATTATCAAATATTAAAAATCGTCATTGCGAGAAAAAAAAATTCTTGGTATAATAAAAACAAAGACGAATAACAAATGAAGAAAGTATTAATCAATAATAAGAAAGTCGAAATGCAAAGCCAAAATCATCTTGTTTTGTTATGTTGATGAAGGAATTTGCTTAAATTCTCGTGCATAATAAGATTGACTCTTTAATTGTTTACAATTAAAGATAATAATTTCAATATATTTAAAATTTTATTAGTATATTTTTATTTATTTTCATTAATTACAATATATATAATAAAATTTAAATAGACAAATCACTTTCAATGATCAAAATGCAATATTTATATCGTATTAAATAGTTTAAATTAAAGCCAAAATAAATTATATTAATTGAAAGACGATTTTAAGAATTATAAGTTATTTGAGGGGCAATATCGTCCATAAATATTTCTCCCATATTTGGAACAGAGGAAGAAAGTATGAATCAATAATAATAAAGTCGAAATACAAAGCCAAATTCATCTTGTTTTGTTATGTTGATGAAGAAATTTGCTTAAATTCTCGTATAATAAGATTGATTCTTTGATTGTTTACAATTAAAGATAATAATTTCAATATATTAAAAAATTTATTAGTATATTTTTATTTATTTTCACTAATTACAATATATAATAGAATTTAAATAGACAAATCGCTTTTAATGGTCAAAATACAATATTTATATAGTATTAAATAGTTTAAATTAAAGTCAAAATAAATTATATTAATTGAAAGATGATTTTAGGAATTATAAGTTATTTGAGGGGCAATATTGTCTAGTGATGGCAACGGGGCGGATCGGGGCGAATCGGCCTGATCCAAATCCGCCCCGCAATAATTGTAGGAGATCCAAATCTGTTCCGCGATCCGCCAATTTTCGGGGCGGATCGGATCCCTGATCCGTATACTGATCCGTTTTTTTTTTTTCCTCAATGGATCTTGATAGGAGAAAACGGGAGAGGAGAGAAGAAAATAATAGAAGAATTTAGAGAGAATCTATGATAAATGAAGATCATCCACAATCTGAAGACTAGACATAAATGACTGAAAATAATCACAAATTGCATCTTTCATGCTACTGTGTCAACAAAACTTTTATATTTTTTTGCCAAAGAAGGCGATAATTGCATTAAAATTACAAGGAAGTTGAAAACATGATTTATAGGAAGTAGTGTGCACTTTTTTTTTTTTTTTTTTGTCTGCTCTGCACATGAGATTGTATTTTCTATTAATTGTCTTCTTGGTGTTTTAGGAACTATCAACCATTGTGAAAGTTGGGATTTCAATTTTCTGAATGTATACAAAGAATAAAGTGTGAGGTATGAAGAAGATTAGAAGAAACTAAAGAAAGGTGGAAATCCATTGAATCGAAGTTGTAAAAATCTGGGACTGGAAGCTCACGGTCACGGATGTTATATGGAAGAGACTTAGAGAGAGAGAGATTCAGATTTCAGATTTCATATTTTCATTTCAGATTTCATTAGGTTTAGGAAGTTTAAAATTACATTTTCAGTCCTAGTCCCAATTTTTTGATCTTTTTACAATTGAATCCTTTTTTTTTTTTAATTCGGGACGGGGCGAATCGGGGCAGCCTCGATCCGCCCCGTCCCGAGATCCGTGGCGGATTACGGATATCTACTCTGATCCGTCCCGTTGATCCACGGATCATGTATTTATCGCTTCATTCGGATCGGGTATCCATCGGATTCGGGGCGGATCGGATATTTTTGCCATCACTAATATCATCCAAAAATGTTTCTCCCGGACTTTTAGAATTAGTATAGATTATGATATATTAAAATGAGAAAACTACAAAATGAAATAATCTTTATTTAGGGTTAATTTCACTAACGATCACTGAAGTTACCTTAAAATTACAAAATGGTCACTAAAGTTCAAAAGTTTCAGTGGTGATCATTGAAGTTATAAATCATTTTACTAATGGTCACTCTATTAAAATTTTAATTTAAAATAGTGATGTGGCATGATGATTTGATATTTATTTATTGCATGGTAGTTTATGTAGTTTATATAATATTTACTTTAGTCCCTATATTTCAATTAAGTCCTTCAAATATTGCATTTTAGGTCCTTAATCTTTTACATATTTACACTTTAGTCATCACTTTTCAATTATCTTTCAGTTAAGTCTTCCAAAAATTGTATCTTAGGTCCTTCAACTTTTTACATCTTTACACTTTGGTCCCCAAATTTTCAATTATCTTTCAATTAATTCCTCTAAAAATTACATCTTAGGTCCTTCAACTTATACATCTTCAAACTTTGGTCCCCCAAATCTTTGATTTTAGTGGTAAAAATAAGTACAATTTTAGTGGTCAAAATAAGTGTACTTTTAATTAAATCATTGACTTTACACTCGAATTTTCACTTAAATTAAAAAAATAATATAATTAAATAATAAACTATTTAGTGGTCAGACCCTATAATATTATTTTATTCGTTTATATGAAAATTCGAGTGTAAAATTAATTATTTAATTGAAAGTGCACTTATTTTGACCAATAAAATTACACTTATTTTGGCCACTAAAATCAAAGATTTGGGGGATCAAAATTTGAAGATGTATAAAGTTGAATGACCTAAGATGTAATTTTTTAGAGGACTTAACTGAAAGATAATTAAAAATTTGGGGACCAAAGTGTAAAGATGTAAAAAGTTGAAGGACCTAAGATGCAATTTTTGGAGAACTTAACTGAAAGATAATTGAAAATTTTGAGACCAAAATGTAAAGATATAAAAAGTTGAAAGACCTAAGATGCAATTTTTGAAAGACTTAACTGAAAAATAATTGAAAATTTGGGAACTAAATTGTAAAGCTGTAAAAGATTAAGGACCTAAGATGTAATTTTTGAAGGACTCAATTGAAATATAGGGATTAAAGTGAATATTATATAAAGTATATAAATTACTATGCAATAAATAAATGTCAAATCATCATGCCACATCACTATTTTAAATTAAAAATTTAATGGAGTAACCATTAGTGAAAGGATTTCTAACTTCAGTGACCACTACTGAAACTTTTGAACTTCAGTGACCATTTTGTAATTTTAAGATAACTTCAGTGACTGTTGGTGAAATTAACCCCTCTATTTATTATATAACTATAGTAACAACAATAGGGAGAATATCGTTAGATTGTCGAATCTTTCAATATCAAAGAATATTGTGTCTACTTTTAATGCGAATTGAAGTTTAATCTAACTTAAATACGAGCTGATTTCAATTTGATTGGACATCAATTTTAACAAATTTTGCTCACTAATTATAAGTTAAAAGCAAGAATAATATTACTTGATACCAATGATCTAATAGATCAAAAATATATTTCGATTTTATTTGATAATTGACAGTCACATAGGCTGAATCAAACACCACGAGAGCTAAATAATGTTACTCTTTACAAATAAGTACTTATTTGTTCTTATTTAAATTAATCAAATATTTTTTTTAATCCACACATTTTATAAAATCAATTTCTTATTATATACTTTTTATCTACACATTTTATACGATTAGCAATTTATAAACACTAAAACATAATTTCATTTTAAAGATTATTACAAATTAATTTACACTTTTCATTTTTTCCCCTACAGTAATAAGCCGCTTAGACAATTTTGCAATAAAGGCCACCCCAATCCCCTAAAATCCCTTTCGCCGCCGCCGGCAATTACCAGAGTCAAACATCCATTTCAAATTGTATATATGGAAAACGGGGAGGAGAAGAAATATGAGAGCTACGTGGTGGTTCACAACATAGCCAAGAGGCACAACGTGGGGACACTGGCACGCAGTGCCACCGCCTTCGGGGTATCGGAGATGATTCTTGTCGGCCGCCGCGACTTCAATGCCTTCGGCAGCCATGGATCCACTTCTCACTTGAGCTTTCGCCACTTTCACTCCCTGTCCCTTGCTCGCTCCTTCTTGAAGGTGCCCCTTTACCCCCACACCGCCTTTTTGTGTATATGTGTGAGAGTTTATCTGTGATTGTTACGCGTTAGAAAGAGAATCATACTTTTTAATTTTGCTGGTTCGAAAAATTCCCCCTTTTGCGTCCTCTTGTTTCTTGCATTGCATTCTCAATTTTTTTCTATAAAAAGCAAAGTTTAGTATTATATATAACTGACTTCCACGAGTTCGAGGTCGCTCATTTAGCATTCATGCACTTCCCTTTACTCCATAGACGGAGATTCCAACTATGGTTAAAAGGATTACAGCTTCGCACTCGCACCTTTAAGGAAGTTTGTAAGAGAAGAGAAGTCCTCCGATTTCAAACATTACTTACATAAGTACACACACTTGCATAGTGTTAGTTTCATGTGTTACAGTTTGCGGTTGCACTGCGACAAGATACCATTTTTTGTTAGCTTTATCAGCAAGTTAAAAAGTTTTAAACTTTCAATTGATACTGAAATCAGACATCATATTTTTTCAATACTTTTGGATGCATTGTGAAAACTAAGTATCAAACAATTTTGCAAAACCAACGGTGGATTGGAAAGTTGTATGGGTGTAATGTTAATTCTTTGTGGAAAGCACTAGGTGAAGCTATAATTTTACTTTGTATAATGAGATAGGGAATGAGAATCTTGCGGGTTTTGCTCTGAATTTTACTTTTTTCCGTTGTGTAATGTTTGCATTGATTAGGAGAGGGACTGCGATATATGTGGTGTGGAGATCACAGATAATGCAGTAGCAGTGAATGAACATCCTTTCAGGAAGAGCACTGCTTTCCTTCTTGGCAATGAGGTAGGATACAGGATACCGATTACCATTTCCTTCTGTTTTCAAATTTCAAATTGATTTTTTTGTTCGTGATTAAGTGAGGGTGAAAACTTATTGAAGGATGATCAGCATTGCATTATTTATTTATGAGCTCTCTGTGTCTTGTAATGTAATTGAAATTTGTCAGCTGCTATAGACCTTACTACAGTATCAAAATAAGTACTCAAATACTTCATGTTATGATACATTCAATAATGTTATAATGTTTTTTGTGGGTGTGTTAGGGAACAATTGAGGAGAACCAAGCCAAAACATCCATTTTAAACCCAACTTGTCGTAAAAGTTTGAGCAATTAGACTTTGGATCCGTTGTAGTATTAATTGTTCAATCTTTGACTCTATTCAGCGCTTGACAACACTAAGGCACCCGTTATCCTGAAAATCTACCCTATAATTGGTGGTCTTGCCAAATTTGCCTGCAATTCCCCCTTATATGGTGAATTTTCTCTTCAAATCAAATCCAACACTCTTCTCTTGATCAAGAGCTTGAACACGGCGACAAACTCCAGATGCAACTGAACCTAGGAGGAGAAGTGAAGAACAATGAACTTTGAAAAGGAACAATATAAGAGTTCATCAACAAATCCTGAAATGATAAAGTTGGTCAAACACCAAGAAGGATACACAGCAAATGCTTGAAGACTGATTATGGATCTACAACCACAGCTCTAATGCCAATTTTTTGGGCGCAAATGGGGAGAATGAAGCCCGCTATACAAGCCTCGAATCCACTTAATTTAAAAGCTTATGCCATTAGGTCTTGGGCCCATCTTCAAACTTTAAGTATCTATTTCATGTAAGGAAACTTTAAGACATCCACAATTTTAGGATATTGCTTTATTGTATTTTTCTCGGGGAGAAAATAATTTTTATTTGATGTTTGCTTATTTTCAACTAGTTTCTGTATGGAATTTAACATAATGTTTTCCTTTTGTGTGTTAGGGAACTGGGCTTTCTGCAAAGGAGTGTGAGATATGTGACTTCTTTGTTTATATTCCACAATTTGGTGGTGGCACTGCTTCTCTTAATGTAACAGTTGCCGCTTCCATCATCCTACATCATTTTGGAGGTGTGGTAATTGCAAAGTGCACCAACCTTATTGACTAGGCAGTTAATGCTACTTATACTACTTGTTCTCTGTATGAACAAATTACCAGCATATTCCTACTAGTCACACATGACCTTAAGTTTTACCATTCATTTATATTGGTCTGACCTAGAAAATTGATCCTAAAACATTCTCCTAATTGTATTGCTCAAAAACTATTAGCAGGAAAAAGCAAATAATAAGACTTTGGTGATAGAAATATTGTCGTGGCTTTGATTTCATGCCAAAATTGTTGTTCTAATATAGCAACAATTAATAAGGTGTTATCTAATATAGTTACATAGCAAGATTTAGTTGAAATGCTGTAGTTTGAAGGGGTCAGAATTCATATGCAAGGTTTGAGACCTATCACTAACAGAACCACGAGTACATATATTTCCTGTATAAATCCTTACATAGACCTTAACAAGAGCTTGTGACTTGGTCAAATAGATATGAAGAGGATAGGATAGGATTGGTTTTCTATTTACTTGACTTGATTTTGTTGACGTTATTGCGATCAATTTGATCAGCCACTAATTTCTACCTCATTTTCTATTCTAAAGCAAGATCCCATACACCTTTGTTTTAGCATGCTTGAACTACTCGTGCTTTAAAGTTAAAAATGTTGATGTTCTTGAAACAATTTCTTAAATATTAAAATCTTTCTTGGAACTGTGAGATACAGCCAACTAATAATATTTGGTATGGCTATGTAGAGCTTCAGTGGTTTATTATAGGAAAATGACTGTTAAGCAATATAATTGACACGTTTCGGTAGATGAATAGTAACCTTTCTTTATACCGCCTTTATTCTTAAGTATGGCATATTGTTTAGCTATTTTTTTGTAATTGATTTTTTGCAAAATTTATTTCAGTTTGGGCAGGATTCTCCGAGAGGACCCGTGAAGGAAACAAGTTTCTTGTGGCTGAAAAACCTGTTAATCAGATGAGGAGAAATTACTGCACGGAGACAGCGGCATCTGTTATTGAGGAGCGAAAATTGAAAAGGGAAAATGCTTCAAATGGGTTTTTTGATGAGAGCGGAAAAGATGAAGCCGCTCCTAATCTTTTGAATACATTGTTTGATTCGTAGTGAAGGAAAATTAGAAATTTACTTAGTTTGGTATGTAACTTCTACCGCAATGTGGATTTTTCATCCAACACGTTGCTGCTGTGATCAGTCAATATCAGTCAGTAGAAGCAAGAACACAAACAAATTTCAGTTCAAAATCCTAGTGAATTTCACATATGAAATGGCATTGTCTTATGTTAATTGCTCCTGTGTAAGCACACAAATGGGTGTATACTTATTGCATTTTAGCCAACAGTTGATCAATATATTAATGTTTGTATTGTATATACTACGTATATTTTAATCTGAATTTCTTCCTTGTTTTTTCCGATGTATTTAATTTTTTTTTCTTGTTATTGAAGGTGTTAAAGTAGCTAATCTATTACCAGTTGCTGCAATTAGGTATGCATGAAGATGGTCCTTGATTGCCGGATTAGATTAATACTGTTTAGTAGGTAAGCATCATTTGACCTTTTGTTTGAGGGGTCTTTTTCTTGACCTTTCTTGTGGGAATCTCTCTTTTATCATTTGTTCATTATATCTTTTACTTTTAGCATTGAATATTTAAGATTTTCTGATTATTTTCCATCCTTATCTCATCAGTGTCTCATCATTGTATCATGTCACACATGCTTTCTAATTAGCAGTGTTGTGAAAAATTGGCCCGGCCGGTTCGTTCCACCCAAAAAAATTAGGAACTGATTTGCTGGCTTTAAAAAATGGGAAAAACTTTGTTATCGAGAGATCGAGGCTTGACATATGTTATGCTATGTAGTTATAAATGTCTTTAACATTGTCGAACTGCAATAGTTGATTTTTATTATTCACACATTTAATACGATTCACAACTTATAAACAATTAAAAAATAATTTCAGCACTATCAACATGCATAGTAAATTGACTTTCTCTACCTCTTTTGAGTTAATGTATGAGTTGCGTTTTGAAACATTGCTGATAGTCCTTTTTAACTTTGTAGAAGATTGGGATGGACATAAGGAAACCAACAACTACAAGCAGCCAATAAGCTTATTTAGAAAATCTTGAAGGCCCAAGAATCGATCATTTATGACGTCTTCCTCTAAGAGGCAATCAATCAGTCTACTTCACATATGAGACGAAGAAAAAATATCATACACCAAACACATTTTGGTTTCTGAGATTAATAATATATTAGTGCGTGTGTGTGTGTGTTTCTTTGGTAGGGTGTGGCGTGGGGTTGGGAGAACGGAATGCCCTTCTATTTGTCTTCTAATAAACATTAATTTGAGGAAAGTCTTACCGTCAAAAGAGAAAAAAAGGGCTAAAGGAAAAAGAATCCGATGTTTCTAGCCAGCTAAAACATAACTGGGTTAGAGGTGTAAAACTGGGACGAGTAACCAAGTCTGTTGGATGGCATCTAGAGGGACAGGGCCACGTCTGCCTGGCTCTCCATGCCGACTTGGACCTTTCTGATTTCTTATTTTCTTTCTTTTTTCTGAGAAAATCAATGAAAGAAATTAAAAAATTGACATGGTAGAAAAATGTGAGCCTGGCTAGGTCGGTTCGATCTACTGTACACCTTTAACTGGAGTTCAAGCTTCACAGTCATCTTTTTGCATTAGATGGATTGATGTAGTGCAATGTGGTGAGAGAAACTAACACTTATTAGCGCCTGTTGTTTGCATGTAACAGCACCTTTTTAGATCACTTTACATTCTGGATCCAGTTGAAAGAATAATTTTGTGCACGGACCATTTTGCAGTTTCATTCTCATGTATAAACAACTTATGTCTAGAAAGCTTGCTTCTTGTTGGGTTCCCATTGCAAAGGTGTCAAAATATGCCCGTCACTGAGGCTGGTGTGGCATAAGCCCAACCCAGCTCAGGTACGTGCTGTGCCATGGACCATCCCACCCTAGAAGTAGAATCAGACAGTTCCGAGCAGGCTGTAGTAGCCTGCGACCCGCGTGGGCCAGGTTGGTTGACACCTCTAGTTCCTATTAGAGTAACGAAAAAGTCCTGGTTTCACAGGTGGGAGTTGGTGTGTAATGTTGTCATGAAAAAGGAGGTGAACAATAATACCCTCCATAGTCAATCTCCACCTCAGTCTTTGGAGCAGTTGGGATGTTTCTTTTGTCTATATATAATATCGTCAGCATTTTTATAATTTTTTTATATATTACCTTTCAAGAGCCAACAGAAAAAATGGATCACTCATTTTTAATGGAATTTAGAAGCTAATCACAGTCTGTTTTCATGCCATCATGCCGCCAAGAGTGCATTTACAACTTTCATACAGCAAACAGATGTTGTATGTTCTCAGGCAGAGATTTCGCCGCCTTTGCTCGAAGATACGGCAGCTGATATGGCGTCGTCCGAGGTCTAAACTTGTTATCAGAAGGCTTGGGAATCTGAATTCAAAAGGACAGATTAGAGAAAAATCATACACAAAATATTCGACCCGAAAGGATATTGGCCAAGTGAATGGTACCTCTTTACAGAGGCCTATTCGACTTGCCACTTTCAATGCTGCCTTATTCTCCCTTGCACCTGCTATTCCTAAGGCTGAGAAATCAGTTGTTTTCATTCATGAAGAGGAGGACTATTCGAAATTTGGGAATCCTTTGAACTCTGCGAATGGTCATCCCAAGAGCATACTCAAACACTCTCCACTTCACCCGACGATCAATGGTTCTGAAGGGGAGAGCAAACTCAGTAAATCAAGACCAAAAGTTTCGATAAATCTTCCTGAAAATGAGATTTCATTTGCACAGAATAAGGTTCTTAACGTTATCGAGGATTCTTCAACTAATTTTAGTTTCAACAACAATAGCCTGGCTCCCATGAGGTCTCCCATATGCTTCCCTGCGAGCATGGCAAACTGGATCAATGACGCGAGTTTGTATGGAAGTCGAACCATATTCGATGTGCTTAAAGAAGTAGATGCTGATATTTTGGCTTTACAAGATGTGAAGGCCGGGGAAGAAAAAGATATGAAGCCGCTATCGGACTTGGCTAGTGCCCTTGGGATGAATTATGTGTTTGCTGAGAGCTGGGCTCCCGAGTATGGCAATGCTGTTCTTTCAAAATGGCCTATTAAGCGGTGGAAAGTTCAGAAAATCTATGATGATAAAGATTTCAGGTGATTTTTACATTCCCTCTCCAGCATTCTTGGAGGTTTAAACTGTTTCTTTTTAGTATGTTTCATGTGTTAGAGTCGACCTAGAACAGCTATAAATTTTATGCAAGCTAAGGCTCCGGCTTACACGCATTATTTGCCCTGTTGCAAACACTGATAGTACAATAACAATAAACTAAGCCTTATTTTTAATAAATTTGGAATCGGCTACATAGTTCCATCTTGGTCGTTCGATATTGTTCATTAGCTAGTTCTATTGGGAGTTTAAAGCTACTATATTCTTAATAAGTGGATCATACCTATCTTAATTTTGGTTTACCCCTCACTTTGTATTTTGCCCAACCGAAATATGAATGAGTGCCTCCATGAAACATGATCCAACCAACCACCTAAGCTGTCCTTCCTTAATTCATCCTCAATTAACACCGTATATTTTCATTTCTTATCTTATCCATTTTAGTATGACCGCATGTCCATCTAAGCAATCCTCATTTCCGCTACATTTATCTTATAGACATCCTGACCTTTAACATCCCAACACTCAAGAACTATAAAACATAGCCGCTCTTACAGTATTGCTTGCATATTATCTACTCAACCCTATTTTTGTGCTTTAAATTTTTGTTCCTTCATGCAGGAATGTTATTAAAGCTACAATCGACGTGCCATGGACAGGGGAACTAAACTTCTACTGTACTCAACTCGACCATTTGGACGAAAATTGGAGGCTGAAACAGATTAATGCAATAATCCAATCAAATGATCATCCCCATATTTTAGCAGGAGGTATCAACTCTCTTGATGCATCAGATTATTCATCAGAGAGGTGGACAGACATTGTAAAGGTACTCATTTTTTAATTTCTCTTCTCCCAGTATCTGATTTCATTAAGGGATATTGATCTCCTATCCACTTATGTTGTCCACTTATATTGCCACGATGAGGTGACATCACATGATTGGTAGTTCATGGTCTCACACTCATTATTTTTTATCTATCATGTAATGTGATCTCAGCGTAGGCATTATAAATAGGCAACATAAGTGGGTAGGAGATCAAGACTCTTTCATTAAGTACTTCAACAAGTAAACTAATAAATCTCTCGTGTTGTCTTCCTAACAGTATTACGAGGATCTAGGAAAACCGACACCAAAAGTTGAAGTAACGAAATTCTTGAAGGAAAAAGAGTATAAAGATGCTAAAGATTTTCCAGGGGAATGTGAACCAGTTGTTATGATCGCCAAAGGCCAAAGTAAAGACTTCTTGTGCGTGTTTGGTATGCAGTATTAGACCGTATTGGACAGTACAATGAATAAGATTTTAGCTTTTTTTCTTCTTCTTAATACTGTCTAATTCTGTCTAATCCACCTTACCAAACATACCATAATCTAATTTTGTTACTATACATCTTAGTTGGACAATTTCACTTTATGAATCTTACTAATGTATTTGTTTCTTGGATTCAGATGTACAGGGGACATGCAAGTATGGAACTCGAGTCGATTACATTTTGGGTTCACCGGGCTTGCCCTACACGTTCGTGCCTGGATCCTACTCAGTGATTTCATCGAAAGGCACTTCTGATCATCACATAGTTAAAGTAGATGTAATCAAAGTAGTAGATAGTACTCGAAGAATTAAAAGGAGACGCAAGAAGCTAAACCAAGGAGTCGAAAAAATTACGTATTCTTGTTCTTCGAGAGGTAGTTGGCGATTAAACTCTTGATTTTTTTTATTTTCTTTAGATAAAAAAAATAGTGTACCCTGTCTTTGTTTACAGTATTAAGTAGATTGCATTATTGTAAGTTTCGCTGTTAAAATTCAGCATAAAAAGTTATAAATCTTCTTTAGACTATAAGATTAAGATTTTCATCCATAAATATAGTCAATCTTCCCAATTTATATTCATTCTCATTTATGTTTGTTGACAAATAATAAAGAAGGCTAAGAAAAATTAATGGACACACAAATTATTTTATTTCTAACCAAGTTTCAGATTAAACCTTAATTCCACACTAAATATATCACAATTTAAACCAAATGCCCAAAGAAAATTTTCACAAACAAGGGTCAAATTTCACGAAGAAACAAATAGACAGAGAAGCGAAGGAGAATGCCATTCACGGTCACGGCAAGAAGAAAGGCAGAGAAACCAAAGTCAAAAAGGTGAGCAACAACTAATGCAGCAAAGTCAAAACCGTCGGTAGTGGGTGGTCAACAACGAATGCAGCAAAGTCAAAATTGTGGGGGTGGGGGTGGGGGTGGGGGTGGGGGTGGTGGGTGGACTGCTTTTAGTGGGTTATTCCAATGGGTCACTTAATCTTCTACCAGAAAATAGGCTCTAGTCTTAGATTGGTTCAAACTCAATCACTTAAATAATAGTAACAATTAATTACACTTTAAAAGTGATTGTTATTCCAATCCGATCCAACAATCACGATTTTCTTCTTCAGTTGAAAGGGTTACAGTAATGTGAAATTAACTTGGACCGTATATTTTAATTTAAAACATAATGTATTTTATTCTTATCGCCTTGAGAATTATTTGGCAAAAAAAAATCCAACAATGTGTATAAAACTTTTTTTTTTTTTTCACTAGTGTTCTTAGAGCAAGATGAAAAGATGACTTCTCAAAGAACATTTGCTTGCCCACATTCGAATCACTTTGGGGTTTCGGCTTATAGATTAATAGTGTTTAGAAGGTTTTTTTTTTTTTTTTTTTTTTTTTTTTTTTTTTTTTAAAGTTTAAAAGCACTTCTTAAAGAGCAAAAGTATTTTTTTATTATTTTTATTGTAATTTGGTTAAATTAGAAAATTGTAATTAACATTTAATGAACGTAAAAATCAACAAAATTATCATTAATACATCAAAAAAAAGATATTAATTTATTTACTACATTAATTACTTATATCAAATTGTCACTTCATATATTTATATAAAGTGAAAAATATATATTGACGTATTAAATAATATAATACAAATTATATGTTTGATTTAAATAATTAATTATTGTTTAATCAAATATACTAAAATAATCTTGTTATTAAAATCAAATTAATGTCTTAATTTTAATAGTTATTATAAGATATAAAAATATATGATTTATTTTTAAAAAATAATATGAGCTATACTATAATTAATTATTGTTTAATCAAATATAATAAAATAATCGTGTTATCATAATTAAATTAATATATTAATTTTAATTGTTATTATAGGATATAAAAAAATTATTAATTTTAAAACAAATAATATGAGATATATAATAATTAATTACTATTTAATCAAATAAATATAAAATTTATATAAAAGAACTTTTATAGTTATGCAACTAACCACTCAATTTAATATTCACAGCAGTTTTTAGATTCATATCCAAACAGTCAACAATTTTTTAACAAAAGCTATACTGTAAAAAGCTCTACTACTAAATGTTCTACAACAGCTGTACCAAACTTACTCTAAATCCTATTTATCATTGCAATATAATGAGTTCAAATCGAAACATTCAAACTGTCAAATTAAATACACATATTTGCAGGTGGTTCAACTTCAATGTGAAAGTTACATGTTATGTCTAATTGTCGAAATTTTTTGGTATTTTCCATTTCTTTGGATGATATGATAGGTCAATCATTTGTTCATTGGTACGAAGTGTGACACCTGCAGAATCTGCTTTTGGATTATTCATTATCTTTATTATTTTTCGAGTTCAGGAACTATTGCTGTAGAATCTATTAATAGTATTTAAAGTTAAACACGACTCTTAGAGAATTACCAAAATAAGTTCTTGTCTCCCTTTGTTCTCTTCCAAGTTTTCGTAGAAGAAGACTACAATTTTTCCTCTTATGCCTCGCACATACAATACAGGCCCTACAGTCTTTTTACTTGTTATATGTATGATATGACCAATATATATATCTAATATAAATTTGTCTCAGCGACTCCTAATATCAGGTTCATTTGCGGTCGACAGAAATAAGGGTACAATATAGTTAGATTTTAGAGAGTTCAACACTTCAAATATGATAAATTGATCAATGTACAAGATACTTAACTTTTTGAGAGATCATAGAGATGGGCAGGACAAACTGAATTAAAAGTAATTGCATGCCCCCGCATTCTTCCGCCAAGGTGTATTAATCATAGTAACTTTACTAGTACAATTTTTTATGTGAGTAGGTCTGGACGTTTGATGTGTCGGTTATGGTATTTCAATACTCGAAATCATCTGTTACACTCAGTGACAGATTCGGGGGAAGCTCCTCCGAATTTTTTTTTCCTCAAACCACAATTACTAAGCCCATTTTTATGAGAATCTAATATTTTTTTATAAGTCATAGTCTTTAAAAATCTTACAAGAAGTTATTGCAAAAAAAAAAAAAAAAAAAAGAGAATCTATATCTATGTTATCTAAAACTAAGCTATGTAGTCAGTGGACACTAATTTAAACCCATATAATAGTGTTATATATAATAATTATTTGAACACGATATGTATTAACAAGCAAAGAGCATTTATTAATGTTTTTTATTATTATTTGAGGAATTGGTCAATCATTTTTAATTTTGTATTATTAATTTTATTTGGCCAATAAATCCAATTGCCTTACATTAAGAGCCCATTTGGTCTAACTTATGAACTATTTTATTTGACCAAAATAACTTATTTGATAAAAAAATAGTTTATTTGACCAAAAAATTTGTTTTGGTAACCTGACATTTTTTACTATTCTTTGTCAAATAAACTAATTTATAAACTATACCAAACAACCTCTAAATTGATTTTGGGTCAATAGATCCAACTGTCATCCATTAAATTAATATTAGATAAAAGTTAAATTATATATTAAAAATTTTAAAACCTACAAGAAAAAAAAGAACAAAAAAAGAAGCCCAAAAAATTGGGGGAGCTCCACCACTATTTACACTTGAGATATTTCGTAAATGGAACTATTTGGGTTCACGTAATTATTGGAATCAAACTTGAACCGAAATCGTCGGTTCAGGTTCAAGTTCGGTTGTACCCATAATATTTTCTTTTAAAATTGTGAGTTGACAACATGTTTAGAAAAAAAATTAAAAATTTACGAACTCATTAATATTAAAATACGTTAGATATTAAAATAATTTTTGAAATATATAAACATTAATTGGAAGAACATATACCAAAAGTGCAAATCCATAAATTAAGGTTGGAAAAAGAAAAGTTACTTCTCAATTTTGAGGATTTGTTTCAGTTACAAATGAGCTTTGTTTTCGTCGTTTCACTGTGTGTTGTGCAAAAGAGAGATGAAGGAGATAAGATGAACGAGAGTGCGAGACATACGATAATATTTGTATTGTGTATTTGAGCAAATAGGGATTGAGAATTTGGAGTTTTGGTATTTGGAATTGGGTCAATTGAGTTTGTATTTAGAGGTGATGGATTTTGTACTTTTGATTTAGGTCATGGACAACTGGACTCTTGTAATTAGTACCGTGGTGTTAGATTGAGTCATTGAGTTATGGTGAATAAATTGTGAAGGTTAAAAAAATTATAAAAAATGAAAAATTCAGTTCCAGTTGAAGAACTAAGAACTGATCTAGACCTCGTCGGTTCTTGATTCTGGTTCTTAATTTTATTTTTTTGGAACCAGACCGAAACTTCCGATTTCAGTTTAAAAGATTCGATTCCAGATAAGATACCCACCTCTACGTGTGAGCGGGGAATAGAATAGAATAAGGTCCAACCCTATTGGACTTGCAATCCTACCATTATATCCTAGTTTGCCACGCCTGGCTACCAGCGATAGTCGGGATAAAACTAGCGGCTCGTTTATTAATGTAGACTGCCTTTATTATGTGTTCTTGCTGTTTTTTTTTTTTTTTTTCAACAACAGTTTGATTTTTATGGAAAAATTGGTTCAACCTAGACTTGAATGGTTTGGATTGGCCGCAATTGTGAACAGGTGCAGTCTGAGCTCGGACCACCTATTAAACCGGTCTGATTCAGGCCAATTTATGGATGAACCGAGCCTCTAATTGGCAGTCAGTGTCGAACTAGTCTGTCGATTTTGACACCACTTCTCAATTCTCATGACCGACATTCTCTGTATGGGTCAGCCTTTAGAAACGTCACCATAAGCAACAAGCGTCCCCATCCTTTTTTTTTTTTGATCGTACAAGCGTCCCCATCCTTGGAAGTGGAAGAAATGGTTCTACTTTTACTTCTACCAAACTCTATTTAAGATATGTTTAATTTTGATTAAAATTTCGTTAAAAAAATTAAAGTCAAAATCAATAATTAATTTTAATCACATATTTTCAAAGTTCTAAAAAGCGTAAAACGTAGCTAAGTTTGGAGGCCAAATTTCAAACTTTTTGGATTTAGGCGAGACTTAGAAAGGATAAAGTGTGAGTGAAGCGTGAAAAAGAGTTTTTTATTTTTAATATTATTTTAAATATTAAAAAAAAAAGATAAAAAAATATTTTTAACTAAAAAGTGCACGTCTAAGCGAGCCGCTTTTTAATTAAAAATATAGTTGATCAAAAAAGTGCGCGCTTAAGGTCTAAGCGAGGCGTGAATGTCACACTTTGCGCCGCACTTTTAAAACACTGCACATTTTAGAGGACCCACAACTTTTTAATAACATATTTTGTTATTTTAACATAATCAAACTGTCATATATTAGGTCCCTGATAGGTCACAAGACAATACTTCTTATTGTTATTAGTGGCCTATGAGCCTATCCCAAAATGGAATGGGATATATAGCTCGTTTGGTGTGGATTATAAACTGGTTTATTTGATTAAAATAGTTTATTTGGTCAATAATGGTCAAAAATATCATGCTACAAGACAAAATTTTTGGTCAAATAAATCTATTTTGTCAAATAAACTATTTTGGTCAAATAAACTAATTTATAATTTACACCAAATGAAATAGGGTCCAAACGTATTTGAAGTATCAAAATCTTCCATTTGAATTCCTAATATATATGTGACTAAACATCATTCAATGTAAAGAATGGACTTTGAACATTGAGTATTTCTTTAATTTTTTCATATTGGATCGATCGTACTTAAAATATATCAGTTCGTTGTACATGGCGTGTACATGTTCTACCAATCAACTTAATTTGTGTTGAACTAATAAATAAATTCTTTCGAAAACAAAATGCAAGTTAGAATTACAAAGTAATTAACTTACAAGAAATCAAATATTGCATATTACAACATATTATTCATAATTCACACATTCAAAAGCTAGATCCTCCATGCATCCCTTTTTTCTTTCTGCAGTCATCACATAACATAAAAAAATAAAAATAAAAATAAAAATAAAACAAACCTTCAAGCAGTTATTTCATATATAACAAAATAAAACCAATATTAACACAATCTCCCACTCCATGTGGCTAAGATTTAGCTGAACTTGAACTTGAACTTGAAGTCGAACTGGAACTCGGGCTTGAAGGGTACCCTATGCCATGGCGGGTGTTTGGGAACATGACGAATACCGAGCCAGAAAGCGCCCCGATAACCGGTGGCAAAGCCATGAGCAGAACCTTCTGAGTAGACTCAAAAGATGGATAAAAACACTCAACCGAATTAGGGTCTAACAAAACCACAACAGCAAATACAATAAGTGAAAACAAAGCATGAACAAAGTCCCCAAATCTTAGCCTATAAGAAGACAAGTCCTGTGAGGTTGAATTAGGCCATAGTCCCTTATTTGTTGCAATACCATAATGACTTATTCCTTGACTATCTTCATAGCTATCAGTAAATGATGCAAAGCAACACGAAAACGCAGAAACGACCATAAGAATCCCAGATAAGTACTTGTTAACGGTATGGCATTGGCCATTGTTGGTTAAGACAGGATTAAGGAATTGAAACATGAAAACTGTGCCTGTTGGGAGGAGTTTAATGAGGTTACCAATGCCTGTGAATGTTTTTCCTGATATGGTTTGGTTAGAATTAGACATTTTTGGTGTATGTATAATGTACGTACACTGTGATTGGATTTTGTGTTTGTGTTTGTGTTTGTGTATGTGCAAGAAGTTTATGGGATTTATAGGGGAGTTTGGGTGGGGGTGGAGGTTGCTTCTACGTAAAATGGGATGATCTTAGACGAGAAGTAGGAAATTGTATTTATTTGCTTTTACTCTGAGGATGAAGGCTATTCCAACCTTAAAGATTGGAAATGTTGTTAAGGTATGATGTTAAGTTTAGAAACTTTTACCTAATGATGATTTTCTTGATAATTGAAAAAATACAAATTGGTTACTCGTGTGATTGTTTTTGCTACGTTGTACAAAGTCAACGTTTAGAGTATTACAAAAAATTATCTAAATTTATGAGCTAGGGATAACTTGTTTTTAAAATCCTTAAAGTTCCGAGAAGTCTTGCTTCTATCTTTTTTTTTTTGTTTTAATGACTCAGGTGTCTAAGTTTCTCGCCTGACTAATCCTGAAGAGTCGCGGTCTTCTCCCCTGGCTTGCCACTTAAGTAAATTCGGATGCGATCACATGTTATACACACTTGGACCGAACATTCGACGGCTCTCCTATCTGTGGACTTCTGTCTTCCAACATTAAATGTTGCTTTCCAGCTGCCGCAGGAATTTGAACATTCAATGCTCTGTAGAGAACTTTCCTGCTTTACCACTGCACCATGCCTATGGGGACATTCTTGCTTCTATCTTCTTCATATGTCTCCACGCCTATGTAGACTATACTCATAGCCTTTCGTATTAGGGTTGTGATTCTTAAAGAATTTTTCGTGGCAAACTCGTTTAGATGAATCCATCGATAAAATAATTTATAGACCCACCTTTTTTCTGTGCAATTTAGTTCAATCATGCATATCGATCAAGAAAATCACATTGTGATTCGGTTTTCTTTTTCAAGATTTGATAAATTTTCGTATGAGTAGGAGCTTTAAACTTTGAAGGACTAAAATGACAACAAAATTGAAAATTTTCAAGAACTTGAGACCTGTGGAAGCAATAAACTATAAGTATTTGTTTATGTGCACATGTTTAAGGCATGGTCGTCACTGCGAATTTTAATTAATTCAGTTTGAAACATTTCTATTGTGATAGTAATTTCAATCGTGACACTCACGGCAAAATTAATTTAGTGATTAAATTGCTCGATTAATTACTTAATTGTAAATATAACGTTAAACTAGACAGAATCAAATATTCAATTTTCTATAATAACGTGTACCAAATATATCAAACAGTAACGTAAACAACACAAGAACTATATTAGATTTCATCAATAATTGACAATTAATAAATTAATTTTTTCAACTTAACCACTTACATCATATACCTAAGTCTGCTTATTTAAGAAATTAATTAAGAAGAAGCATTGAATTAATTTAGAAATAAACTATTTTTTGAAAAAGACATTTTTGATAATTAAAATTAATTATTGTTTTCATGCTCAAATTTTATGACCTCAAACCATTAGTTAGAGATACGTGCAAGTTTTTCTTTTATTAATTATGTATAGATTTAGTCAGCAAAAAAAGATGACAATTCTTTTAATACTTTTATTGGACTAATTTTTGGTTTTAACAATAACAAGGGTCCCAACCTTTCGTAATTGCGACATGTCCCTAACCTACTATTTATTACACACTCATCTCCAACTTTTTAAAATTTTAGCACCCAAATCCCTAGCTATCAGAAAACGTTTATTTGAACGTTAAATGGTAACGCGACACTCACGTGATGTCGAAGATGAGTTGAAGCAAGGGGGTGTATTGATTCAACACTGAGGAATTTTACTTTATTTGAATTTCTAAATGAAACTTGAAGTTACCGTTTGGATTGTTTTGGAGTAAATGCCAGACAATTTTATTCTTTCAATCTGACATTACTTGAGTGTCAAGTGGCCATTTAACTATCCAATAAATGTTTTTCATTAGTTGGAGATATGGGTGCACAGTTTTAAAAAGTTAAGTACATAAGTAAAACAAAACGTGAATTTTGCACTAACAAAAGATTGGAAACCCCAATAGAATGTACCCTAACAGTGAGTATATATTCAAGTGGTTAGTTCTAGTTAAAAAGCCTTTGACTACCAAACGAAATAAGGAATAGGGTTCATTCTATGACCAACTCGACGTGATGAAGTTTTGTCGTCTATTTTTTCTCACTTGATATGTTAGATTTCTCGTATAGTATGTCTTTTGTGTGATACGAGAAAGGCACGAAAGTAGTTGTTCACCAGCCACAAAATGAAAAAAGCACTTGTCATCAAAGGGATGTGTATTAGTGGATTTCATGGAGTAGATAGTTAACATTTATAGGTTAATTATACTATATATCACTGAACTTTACACTCAATTTTATTTATATCACCGAATTTTAATTCGTTTCATTTATACTACTGAACTTTATACTATATTTCATTCATACCACCAAACTTTAATTCATTTTATTTATACCACCGAACTTTAAAATTATTTTCAATTACTCATATTTTGTTTTTCTTTTTAGTCCCTTCACTTTAACTTTTCTTTGCTTTGCTAATAACTCATTATTTATGACATTAAATTCAACTAATTTGTTTCAACGGGTAAAAATTAAGTTGAAGATAAAATTTAATGTCATAATTTTTAATTTTTAAGTTGAGACGGGTAAAAAATTAAGATCCTCAACTTAAAAATTTATTATTTTATTGATTAAATTTAAACCAAATCAAAAGGAAGTCATTTTCTCTATCTTAATGTTATTATGTTACTTGCTAATTTACTAAATGTATTGACTCAACAACAAAATAATTATATTAATTTAATGTATAATAAAAACTGTATGAAAATGGGGCAGAAATAGATAAATTAAAAGTGAATGGGCTAGAAAGAAAAACAAAATATGAGTAAATAAAAATAACTTTAAAGTTCGGTGGTATAAATGAAACGAATTAAAATTCGGTGGTATAAATGAACATGGTATAAAGTTCGGTAATATAAATGAAATATTGTATAAAGTTTGATGGTATAAATGAAACGAATTAAAGTTCGGTGGTATAAATAAAATTGAGTGTAAAGTTTAGTAGTATATGGTGTAATTAACCCTAACATTTATTAACAAGTAAAACGTAAACGCGTCGAAAATAACAAATTGACAATGAAAAGTTGTGAAATTAAATAGCAAATTGTATAATTGACACATGTTGTATATCGTACAAGAGCTCGTACCACTCGGTAATTGCATAGTGGCAAGAAGTAAGTTTGTTTGCAAGGAGTGCTGATCTCTTTCTTACAGTGGAGAAGATTTATGTTGTCTACTGCCTACATGGCAGAGAATAATTAGTTAAAAAAATTTCTTAATATTAAAAAATTTGTTAAAAAAAATTGGCAACATAAATCTTTTCCACTATGAGGAAGAGATCACCATAAATTCTTCACAATCCATACAAAAAGTCAAGATCAACTTAATTTTTTTTTTTCCAATTCATTTTCAATTATATATTTTATAAGACCAATAATTTTTATCAACTTTTCAATCATACATTTGTTCAAGTTTTTTCAAAACCTCCTAAAAAATTACTTTTAAACTCAACCAAACACATTCTAAATTGATCATGGGAACAAGTGGTGATATGTGTTAAATTTAGACATAACTAAAAGTATATATTTTTCAATCAAAATATCCTTCTCAGTTTAAGAAAAATATTTTTTAGTAAATACATAAAAATAAAAAGTTAGCTATAAATTAATTTAATAAGTTCATAGGTAGAGGTGACAAAAATGGGCATATCTAGTGGACTAGCTCAGATAACTCGAACTCTGAGGCGATCGGCCCAATAAAAAGTTAGTCAATAGGCCCAGTACAACAAACCCACTGGGCCAATTGGGATAAAGTTGGGCTGGCCTGGTAAAATTTCTTGGCTCAACAGTGTGTTGATGCCTAAGTTTTTGCAATGACTTGATGAGAAGAAGATGAATGAGTAGTCTTTTGGCTTATTTCAATAAGAGGCATATAGAGAGGAATCGGAAGACTTTTTATTCAATCACAATTCAAGGAGTGGTAGATCCCAAGAGAGTTTTTATAGATATTTGCATTGGGTGTCCTGGTTCAATGACAGATGATCAGGTCTTGGAGAAATCTGCTCTTTTCTAGAGAGCTAATTAGGGGTATTGAAGGATATTTAGGTTGTTGGAAATTTGAGGTTTCCATTAATGGATTGTCAAGAACAATTAAAGAGTATTAGATTACAGTGGAATTGGAAGAAGAAGAGAAACAATAGAGCCCACAGAATTTTGAAGTGATCATTAGTAAACGATGCCGTATGGGTTAAATAAAGACGACACCGTTTGGAAGCTTTATTATCACTTTGTATTTTATTATTAATTCTTTTCTCTTTTTTCTTTCTCTTTCTTTTAAAAATCTTAAGACACGTTTATTGTAAATAAGTTGGGAAAATGCAATTTCCCCTCTCTCCCCAACCCAACAACCTTCAAAATTTGTACGAGGATAGAGAATGAGCAGTTTTGGGTATTGTTTTGTGAATTCTCAATTCAGCTCAGCTAAATCTCCATTCCATTATCTCATTGTCTTAATTCTCAATTTTTGCTTTACATCTGTTGGTTATTACTTTGAATTCTGTATTGAACCTTGTGATAGAGCATGTTCGGTAGGATTTTTCATCTCTAAAATCCAATTTTGAGCATGAGTTTTTTTACTTTTCAAAAGAATTTGAGATAAAATGACCAAATTGCCCTTATAACTTTCAAATGACATTTAATTGACTGAGGGCAATTTTGTCAAATTGCAATGTCAGTCAAAAAGTGTGTAAAAGGAATTCAGTCATGGCCCACCAAATTTAAAGCAAAATGGATTTTGGAGATGAAAAAAAGGGCAACCGAACAAGCACTAAATGAAACCATATTGGAGTGAGAATTGCCTTAAATTAATTGATTGTGGTTGCTGGTTTTGTGTATGATATGCAACCATAACAAATGGTATCAGAGCAGTTGATCAAACAGAATGACAGAAACTATGAGCACAGCCCACAAAGAACACTTGTGCAAGATAGATAAAGAAACAGGTGATCTGAATGCATCTTTCAGAGCAGTAAATAACAAGGTATGATCATCTGATTTATCTCTCAAGGTGATGTGCAATAGGCAAGAAAAATTTGAGAATATTGTGTCTGATATGAATCAAAAATATGAGACTCTAGTGGCTATGATGGCCTAGCTGAGTAGAGATAGGAAAGAAGCTAAAGATAAATAGGTAGAGAGTTCTACACCCCATGCTATATCAGGAAGTGGATTAGGTAGCAACAAACTTGGTTCACCCTATATGACTCCGATCAGGAAAGATGTTAGGTGTAATACCAAACTACCAAAGATTGAGTTATCTTATTTCAATAGAGAATGACCGAGAGAATGGGTGAGGAAAGCAAGGAAGTATTTCCAATTGCACCAGGTGGTTGAAGAACTCAAGGTGGGTATAGTAGAAATGTATTTGAGGGGAAAAGTAGATATATGGTTCCATAGGTTTGCTGCCTCACACTCTGATGCTAATTGGAACCAATTTACTGAGGAATTATGTAGGATTGAGGAGTTGAAGGCCCAAGTGATGATGTCTCAACCACACTTACCTAAGACATATTATGTTTCCATCTTCAACAATGGATTGAAAAGTGAGATCAGATTCATGGTTAAGATGATGAAACCCACCACCATTACCCAAGCTTTTGAAATTGCCTCCTTACAAGAGATTACCATACCAGTCCTCAATAAAAACCAGAAACCTACACATAACCCCAGCCCTAACACCAAATGGAGTAGCCCAATCTCTACAACTATTGATACAAGCCTAACCCCTAAGCCCACCCTAAAATTTTCTGCAATTTAAAACCATATTACCCTTTGACTTCTAGACAAAATCAAGTGTGATGAGAAATACAACTTTATGCCATATTTGCAAAAACAGAATGCTTAATTTTATGCAAAGATCAGTATAGCAACCACTGGTTTGGAAAATGCAATGGTCGGAGTTTTAGTTTCAGTTGAAATCCTTGAAGCTGTGGGATAGTGATATAGTTCTTGGAGTGGATTGGCTTAGTCAATTTGGTCCAACCACTTTTGACTTTGTTCAAGGGTACATCTCCTCTAAGGTAGGAGAAATAATTATTGAACTAATTAGTGAGGAGCCAAGGGATGAAGTGGGATTGATTGATAGATACCAAATGATGAAATTACTTAGTACTCAAGGCGATGGTGTAGTGGGACAGCTATTTACCTTGGAGATGGAGAGTAATGATGAAATGCAATGGATAATCAGACCAATTTATGAGGATTATGATGATGTTTTTAAGGAGTTATCAGGTTTATCCCCAATCAAATCTCATGACCACCAAATAACATTGAAAGAAGGGGTCAGCCTTTCAAAATCAAGCCCTGTAGGTGTCCCTTCATACAAAAGATAGAGGTGGAGAAGATGGTTAAGGAGATGATTGGGGCTGGAATTGTACAAACCAATCCTTTTGCCTCACATGTGCTTTTAGTTAAGAAGAAAGATGGGGCTTTGAGGTTTTGTGTGGACTATAACAGCTAAACAACCTCACAGTCAAAGGCAAGTATCCTATGACATTGATTGATGAATTGTTAGTTGAACTCTAGGGAGCAAAGTATTTTTCAAAATTGGATCTGATGGCAGGTTATCATCAGATAAGAGTCAGACCTAAGGATGTCCACAAAACTGCTTTCAAGACACATCAAGGGTTACATGAATTTAGGGTTGTGTCATTTGGATTAACACATGCCCCTATAACTTTTCAAAGTTTAATGAATGAAATTTTCCAAAGCCAACTCAGGATGTATGTACTAGTGTTTTTTGATGATATCATAGTGTATATCACTGATTTAGGCAGCCATTGTGAACATCTAAGGTCGGTGCTAGACATTTTGAGGAAATATACATTGTTTGTCAAATGGAACAAATGCACTTTTGGACAAACATCTATTGATTACTTGGGGCATGTTATAAGTGAATAACGAGTATCAACTGACCATAAGAAGATTGAGGCAATGTATACCTGGCTCACTCCACAAAATCTTAAGCAACTCAGGAGATTTCTGGGGTTGACATGGTATTATAGAAAATTTGTGAACGGATATGGCACCAAAGCTAAAGCCTTTACTGAAATGTTGAAGAATGATGGATTTTCTTGGAATGAAGCTACTAAGACTACCTTTCAGAATCTCAAAGTGGCTATGAGCACCACCCCAGTATTGGCACTACCAAATTTTGATCATAATTGAGACAAATGCCTGTTATGGAGGTTTGGGAGCAATACTAATGCAAGGAAGAAGACCATTGGCATATTTAAGCAAAGCCATGGAACGTAGGAGCTTGGGGATGTCCATTTATGAAAAAGAACTCCTGGCATTAGTCACAACAATAAGTAGATGGAGACATTATCTTGAAGGGCATAAATTTATAGTCAAGACTGACCATCAGTCTCTAAAGTTCCTGTTGGAACAAATGATCACCACCCATCTGCAACAGAAATGGCTGACTAAGCTGTTGGGATTAGACTATGAAATTCAATACAAAAAGGGGGGGAGGTAGAAAATGTAGTTGTTGATGCCTTGTCCTAAAGGAAAGGGTGCAATGCAAAAAGGGGATGAAGAAGCACAAAATAAGATCCAAGCTACCACCATTGAGGGGTCAACAGAACTTGAATACCAGTACAAGAATGGACTTTTGAAGTATAATAGAAAATTATACATTGGCAGTGGAGAAAATATAAGACAGAAAATTATTGAAAACATACGTGCATCACAAGAAAGGGGCACTCTGGTGTGCTAGCTAGCAAATACAAAGCCAAACAACATTTTATATGGTCAAGGACGTCACAAGAAATCAAAAGGAGGGTTTTACAATGGGAAATATACCAGAGATGCAAAGGGGCACATAACCTATACCCAGGTCTACTACAACTCCTACCTTAACCCCTATATTCTTGGAGCCATATCTCAATTAACTTCATTGAAGGTCTACCAAAGTCAGGAAAGAAAGATGTCGTTTTTGTGATAGTTGATAGATTCACCAAATATGGACACTTTGTAGCTTTAACACATCATTTTACTACTATGCAAGTGGCTCAATCCTTTATAAATAATGTGTTCAAATTACATGGCATACCCCATAGTATGGTATCAGACAGGGATAAGGTTTTTACCAGCAGATTTTAGTAAGGATTATTCAGTTTGTTGGGCAGTCAGCTTCACATGAGTACAACCTATCACTCTCAATCTAATGGACGGACATAGAGGCTTAAAATGTCTAGAGATGTACCTCAGATGCATGACTTATTAGAACCCAAAGCAGTGGATCAGATGGTTAACTTTAGCTTAATGGTGGTATAACACCACATATCACTTAGCAATTCAATTACTCCTTTTGAAGCACTTTATGTACTTTTCCCATCTCAATTGGCTTTGGGACCATACTAGCAAACAAATATAGCTTTAGTAGATAGCATGTTGCAGGAAAGACATGGGATAGATCGGGAAATTGGTACAAGCAAGGGCTATAATGAAAACATATGCTGATAGGAGGAGGAGTGAAATGACATTTGAAGAGGGAGATTGATTGTTTTTGAAGCTCCAATTAAACCAGCAACAGACTGTAGTTAGAAGGAACAATCAGAAGCTCAGTCATAAGTATTTTGGACCCTATCAAGTGATTAAGAAGGTAGGGGGAGTGGCGTACATATTGGCATTACATGCATGCTCCATACACCATGTGTTCCGTGTCTCACTGCTAAAGAAGAAGGTATGAGCTAGTGTTGTGACCATAGAACAACTCTCTATTAAAGGTGGAGACGAAGACCCAGACCAACCCCTGTCAAGGTGTTGCAAACATGGCTAATTAATGGAAAAAACTATACAAACAGCCAGTGGTTAGTACAATAGAGTGATAACAGTGTGGAAGATGCCAATGGGAGGATGCTAAAGCACTACATAGAGCTTTTCCCAACATCAGACCTCGTGGACAAGGTCAATTTGAGCAGGAGGGTTGTCAAGAACAATTGAAGAATATCAGATTGCAATGAAATGGGAAGAAGAAGATAAACAGTAGAGCCAACAGAATTTTGAAGTGGCCGTTAGTAAACGACGCCGTATAGATTAAATGAAGATGACACCATTTGGAAGTTGTATTATCACTTTGCATTTTATTATTAATTTTTTTCTTTTTTTTTTTTTAAATCTGAAGACACATTTATTGTAAATGGGTTGGGAACCTTTAAAATCTGCACGAGGAGAGAGAATGAGCAGTTTTGGGTATTATTTTGTGAATCCTCAATTCAGCTCAGCTGAATCTCCATTCCATCGTCTCTCTCCTTTTTTTAATTCTCAATTTTTGCTTTACATCTGTTGATTATTACTTTGAATTCTATATTGAACCATTTGATATTAAATGAAAGTGAATTAATTAGCCATATTGGAGTGAGAATTGCCTTGAATTAGCTGATTGTGGTTACTGGTTTTTTGTATGATTTGCAACCAAAACAGGTGATATCACAGCAGTTGATCCAACATAATGACGAAAACTAGGAGCAAAGCCCACGAAGAACACTTGCGCAAGGTAGATAAGTAAATGGGTGATTTGAATGCAGCCTTCAGAGCAGTAAATAGCAAGGTAGAATCATTTGATTCATCTCTCAAAGTGCTGTGTAATATGCGATTAAAAGCAAGGTGGAGTTGCTTGCACAGAAGAACGTAGATGAAACTTCAGTAGGGATGGCAATGGGGCGGGGCCGGGGTGGGCCGGCCCTGCTCCGCCCCGCCCCACGACCTGCGAATTTGCGGGGCAGGGCGGGTCAATCTTTTGACCCGCCAACCGACCCACGAAATTTTTTTTTTCTTTTTATAAAAATGAAAAAAATAATTAAAAAATAAATAATTTTTTTTAAAAAAATATTTGTAGCAAACAAAACAAAAAAAATTCAAGAATGGGATTATGGTGTAATGGTTGAGATTTATAATTACAACTCGGGTTCGATTCTTCTTTTGTCCATTTCCAACAAAGTTTTAATTTATATTCTATTTTATGATTTTACAAAAAAAAAATCTTGGTGGGTTGGGTCGCGGGGCGACGGGTTTTTTTGCCATCACTAAACTTCAGGATCTTTCGGTAGTCCTTGGGGCGTGTTGCGTCTTGCATAATATATGTGAGATGCTCATGCGAAATGAGGGAATGAATCCCGAGCTGAAGTTTGCGCTGTTTGATGATGAAATGGTTGCAGAAAATGGTGTAAGGTCAGTAAATACAATGCATGCCCGAGATCAGATTGCTCACAAGCTCTTACACCACAATCTTGCAGGCATGAATGTTTTGTAGTCTGTTTTATTGATGCAATTCTTTCATGGCTTGTTGTGGTCATGTGATAGAATAATTTCAGGAAAGTAATTATTTGATTCAATGTAGATAATTCATTTGCCCTTTTAATAAAAAAAAAAAAGTTGATCCCCAACCTTGAGGGCCCTCACCGACCTTGCCCTAGGCCTTTGGTGGATGAGGTAAATCGCAAGATGTGCCTCCCAGGAGCCAGGGTGGAGAGCTTATGGATAGGCCTTGGCTATTAACCATTTGGTAACTTCCGCTTGCGACAGGGGACAAATCCAATATTTCAGGATTCGAACCCTGCACCCCGTCGCGCTGAGCCCTATCCGCCTTCCCCTTTGCCACTGGGAGATATGCCCATTTGCCCTTTTAATGAATAGATTAACAAATTGTGCTAGTATTGCAAGTTCAGTTGATAATCAGTTTGCAAATTTTTTTTGGCCAATGTCAACTAACTTAGGCATCGACACACTATTTTGGAAAAATAAATTTAAAAATTTAAATTGGGCTGACACTGTAACTCTATGGCCCAAAATAGGCTGGATTGGCCCTGCAAATACGGGTCCATGTAAAATCGAGTCAGAGTTAGCCTAGTTCAATTTTGTGTGGCCCGTTCAATTTCAAGTCAGGTTGGCCCGTCTGGTCCATTTGTTACCTCTACTTATAGGTGTGGGTAAGAAAAGTTCGGAGATTAATAAATTCTATTATGTCCTAATTGATTCATGTAATTAATATATATTTTATTTCAATTAAACCAGTCTAAGTATTTAACTTTGCCCGTAGATGTGCTATTGTGAAAATTAGGTCCACTACGGTACTACTAGGGGTGGCAAAAAAACTCGTTGGCTCGTCGGCTCGACTCGTAAAAGCTCGGCCTAGCTCGGACTCGTGCTCGTCGAGAGATGAGCTAGGGCCGAGCTAAAAAAAAAAAGAGCCAAAAAACGAGCCAGCTCGTGGGCTCGTGGACACGAGCCCAAAATCACGAGCCATGAGCCGGCTCGGCTCGTGGCTCGTTCATTACACCATTTTTTTGTTTTTTTTTTATTTTTTTTTAATTTCATTATTTTTCTATAAATACTCTTATTACAAGGAAAATGGTTTTTAATCTTTAATTTTCAACATAAAATATACCCGTTATTGTATTTTTCTCTCATTTTCAAAAATTTTTAAAAAAAAAACAAAAAAAAAAAATTTGAGGGCCGAGCCGAGCCGAGCTCGTAGGCAGCTCGGCTCGGCCCATTCGGCCCACAAGCTCGTGGGCCGAACCGAACTTACATTTTGAGAACGAGCTGAGCTCGGGCTTGGCTCGTCCAGAGCTCGTATTCCGGCTCGGCCCATTGTCATGCCTAGGTACTACCAACTTTTCTTTTTTTATGAAAATTGAAATACTTGAAATGGTGCTAATAAAAGCATGTTTGGTTTAGTTTATTTTAAACTTCTTTTTTTCAAACTTATTAACAACTATATATTTTATGGAATCTATAATTTTTAGGAAAATTGGCCAAAAATATCCCTAACGTATGGACCCGGTGCGCAAATCATCCATACCTTTCGAATTTTGGCAATTACATCACTTACCTATCCATGTAGTGTCCAAATCATCATTTTGAACGGAATCCATCCAATATTCCGTTAAACCTTTGGAATTTTGGCGCAAATGGTCCCTAACCTTTGTCCTTATGGTGGAATTGGTCCCCAACGCTTATGTTTTGGCAAACAAGTCCCTAACCTATGTATTTTAGTGCGAAATTGGTCCTTATGGAATGGAAAAGACAAATATACCCTTAGTTTAATGAGAAGAAATTGTATGTGGATTTCTAATCATTATAAAATGTGCAAATAAGTCCAATAATTTTATTTTTTATAAAAAAATTTAAAAAAACTAATGAGTATTTTTTTTTAATTAACACTTTAGTAATAAACATGTCAAATAAATTTATTATTTTTATTATTAAGTAATAAAGAGAAATCATTGTGAGAAATCATTTTTCTCCCTCTTTGCTTATAATTTTTTCTCCCTCATTACTTTAAAAATTAAGTTAAATAAATAACAAAATGACGTATATAATTTTATGACATTGAACTAATCTTATTACATTTTTATTTAACATAAAAATACTAATAAAAATTAATTTACACATTATGTGTTTTTTTTTGAATGAAAATAAAACGATAAATTAAAATATAAAGAATATAGTTGGATTTCTAATATTTGTAGTTAATAAACATATAACTCAATTAAATAAAAGTATTTGAACATCAAGTTTGTGACAAAGTTATTTTTTATATATAACAATAAAATAAAATTTTAAATTTTAAATAATATATTTATTACTTTATAATAAAAATAATAATTTTATTTGACATTTTTATTTCTAAAGTGTTAATTAAAAAAAATTTATTAGTTTTTTTTTTTAATTTTTTTATAAAAAATAAAAGTATTAGACTTATTTGCACATTTTGTAATGATTAGGAATCCACATACAATTTCTTTTAATTAAAACTAAGGGTATATTTGTCTTTTTCATCTCATAAGGACCAATTTCGCACTAAAATACATTGGTTAGGGACTTGTTTGCCAAAACATAAACATTAGGAATCAATTCCACACTAAGAACAAAAGTTATGGACCATTTGCGCCAAAATCCCAAAGGTTTAACGGAATTTTGGATGGATTCCATTCAAAAGGATGATTTGGGCACTACATGGATAGGTAAGAGATGTAATTGTCAAAATTTGAAAGGTATGGATGATTTGCGCATCGGGTCCATACGTTAGGGACTTTTTTTTGCCAATTTACCTAATTTTTATCAACTTTTCAACTACACAAACTTTATTCAAAATCTCATAAAAAAATATATTTTTAAATTCCACTAAACAAATACTTAAGGCTTGTTCGATGTATAAAATTTTCAAAAAATGGGTTTTTTTGTCCACATTTTAACTTTTCAATTTTTTTTATTGTGTAAAAAGTTTGAAATGTTAAAAAAAATAGGCAAAAAATGGATTTTTTTGAGAAAAAATAAAAATCGAACGTTCTCTTAATACTACATATAATAAAATTGAATATAAATGATATTATTATACTATCGAAGAAGAAAGAGATTGAAAGTGTAATTTGTCCTACACGTAGTAGACATTTCATCCTTTTATCGTTCATCACATTGGCATTGACAATTTTCACAAGAGGGATAGTTCAACAAATTGAAATGGACACTTTTCATAGGTGGGTAGGAACGTGCCAAGATGCTACAAAGTGGGCCCTACTACCCTCCCCTCCATTTTATCATCAACCACAAACATTTTTAAAGGTTCTGCTGCCTACCTCAACTTTGTTGTTTAGAATTTTAAGGTCCACAAAAGAAACTTTACTTATAAGTTATAAGTGAATAAGTTAATTTTAAAATATGTAACTTTTTCATTTAACTTAAAATTTTAAAATTGAACCTGTACTGGAGTAGTTTACTTTTAAGCTTTTATTTTAATGAATAGTAGTTTATTTTATTTTATTTTTTCTAACTCATTTTTTTCTAAATATTTTATAATTTTTATTAATTTTTTAACTACATATTTCAACAAATTTTTTTTAAAGTTTTTTTCAAAAGAGTTCCATTTGGAGTAGCCTTTCATAGTCGTTACCCGAGCCTACCAACCCCTCGAGGGGAGCCGAAGGGTCTAGAACCCCATCCGATTAATAATTCTAAACTTCACCAAACAGGCACTAAACATATTCTTATTTGAGTTACTTCAAGTTAAAAAATTAAGAAAAAATATTAATAATTAATATTCAACCATGTCTAGAGATGAAATATTACTTAATTATGATCTTAATACACTAATAATTTTCATTAATCATACAACATATTTTTACAAATCCATTGACACCAACAACACAACATATTAACATTTTCATTTTTTCTACAAATCCCCACAGCCTTTACATACAATAAATACTAAATATAATTTTTTTTTTTTTCCTGGGATTTTTCATCTCTAATTCGCTATTTCCTTTTTGAGTTTTCTCCCAATCCCGGCTTTGTAATTCATCCATATGTCAAAAAAAATATATGAATTGAATTTCAGATTGCCGGAAAAAGAGAACTCGGAAACCGAATTCTGAGACGCATGAAATTTGATTACCAGTAATTACAAGGTCGGGTCGGATCTGATAAACTATAATTCCTTCATTCGAGACGAAGCAAACGTCTTAGGTCTCTTGTGGCTGAATCTTCGAACAATTTTGCGTATCCATCTTCCTGTTTCTTCTTGTTGTTGAAGAAGGAAGGTAAAGGTAGAGCACGAGGAGAAGGCGACATGGAAAACGCCGATCCGGCGTACATGTCCGCTGCCTCCGGTGGTGCTAGGCGGATTTGCTTTGGAATCATCGCCGGAGATTCTCTTCCACAAATAGCTAAATCATCAACAGGAGTTTGCTTTTGTTGTGATTTCGCTTTGTTCTTCATTCTTGTTAGGGAATCCACTGATTCCCCTCTTCTCAGAATCGTCACTTTGCCCATGACAAGCCCGGTGGCGACTGCCCCGGCGCCTACGCCTGTAACGGCGGCGCTGTGCCTTGATTTCAAATCCTCGGAACTCCATGATTTCTTATACATCCCATTGCCATTGAATTTTTTCTTTTGCTCCGACCTCTCCGGTCGAACAACCACCTTTTTGTAACCTCCATCGCGATGCTTCGTATTCGCAATCAAATTCCCGTACCCGGAAAAATTCCTCCGGCGATGAAAACCCGCCGGAGAAACCCGAAACCTTTCTACTAAACAATCCTGAGGCCTCAAAACTTCCGTCCCCATTTTCCCACCAAAACAAACAGAAGAATTTACTCTAAAAATTTCTCTTCACCTGTTCGTCAAAACATAAAACCACAAAATAAATCGATAACAGGGAGCCTATAAAAATCCTCCAATAAAAAAAATAAAAAGAAACGTTATTCTATAGAAGAGGAATGAAAACCCAGAAATGAAAGCAATTTTTCGATTTTTTTTTTTCCTCCTACTCCTCTTCCTCTTCGAGGAAGGAGGTATTTTTTTTTTTTTTTTTTTTAATTTTTCCTAATTTCTGGCTCAACTAACAATTATAATTATAATTATAAGCTGCAGAATATGGGGGTGAAAAATGGTGTATATATATAGAATATAGAAAGAAGAAAAGATGGTTTTGAGAATAATTTATCGCCATGATTGACCCGTGAAGAAAGCTAATTGTAGAGAGAGAAAAAGCAAGGAAAGTGCCGCCTGGTTTGATTGGTTTGTTTGAGACCGGGTCAGGTGTGGGATCCATGGGTTAATGGTTTAAACCGTTAATGGTTTAATGGTTTAGGTTTCTGTTAGTCTGTGAATTTTGTCGTTTTCTGGTGTGAGGTTCTCTTCTGTTTGAATGTCTCCGGTTCTCTCCCCTTTTGAGTTTTAAGTTTAACAAAAGTCGGGATGTAATTATTTTTTTGGTAATTTGCACTTTTGGTCCTCAACTTTTCTAATTTGTAACAAATATATCCCTAACCTTTTTTTAGTACCAGACATCTCCAACTTTTCAATTTTTTGTAAATCACGTTCTCATTGACATATTTTGACGGTTTTACCCTCCTCTTTAAATAAACAAAAATAGAAAAAGCTAAAAACAACAAAAAAATAAAATAAAATTGCAAATAAAGTTCCATAATTTTTTAAAAATATAAAAAAACACCATCTTCCCCAAAAATCCACCTCACCTCACCTCACCTCTCTCTCTCTCTCTCTCTAGAATTAATTCTCTCTCTAATAACCACCAAAACTCTACTCCGAAGCACCGTTTCATAGACTACCACCACCGCCGCCACTTCCTATTTTTTCTTTCTCAAACCAACCACCATTGACGAACTATGGAAGTATTACAGTGACAACAGATTTGGCTACAATGTACATAAAAATATTTGAGAAAAAACAAACACGAATTTCACCCAATTCTTCATTAAAGTTGGTTAGATGAAAAAACTTGAAGCTTCAAAAGTTGAGCAATACAATTACAGGTCCTTCCCCATTGAGTTCATATGGGAAATGGATGAAAACAATCTGGCCTTTTTGCCATTTTCTCTAGGTTTCTCTTCATGGGTCCCACCGCCATTTTCTGTTTCTTAGGCAACCCATTTTTCGATGATACCGTAGAAAAAGAACCACTAGGAGACGATGGTGATCTTTTCGATGTAATCTTGACCGGCTCGTGCTCACCGAAATTTATTCTAAGAGGAAAATTCAGCAATGCACGAGACCCTCGTATGCGATAGGCGGCCCGGTCATAGGCCAATGTGATATCCTCTGCCGTCTCATACGTCCCGAGCCACACGCGGGCGCTATTCTTTGTTGGATCCCTTATCTCTGCCGTAAACTTTCCTAACCGCTGTCGAACCCCTCTGTAATGCTTACCCCTGGTTGGCACATCCACCACTTCCATCGTCCTTTCTGGAGGTGCCACCATCTAAAAAGTCAAATTTTTAGACATTTCAAAGCTGATATGATCATCAGGCTCGTCCTTGACAACCAGATTACTGGTTGTGGTGGCGACGGCGATAGGCAACAGCCACTCTAATGAAACTGGGGCTTGAGAATCGTCGAGCAAATGCCTTGTTATTGATTCAAGAAAGGCAAGATCTTCCTCATAAGAACTATTTTCATACATTCTCATTTTGTAATACAATTTAGGGTAATTTGCACTTTTGGAGGAGTAGAAAGGAACATATTAGGAAACATTACCAATCTTTTTCAAAATATAACATGTATTGGAGTTTTGGTGGCCATTAGATAAAGAGAGTGAAGAGAGAGAAAATGAATTCTAGGGAGAGAGATAGAGTGGGTGGATTTTTGAAGAAGATTGTGTTCTTTTATTTTTTTTAAAAGTTAAAGGACTTCATTTACAATTTTATTATAATTTTTTGTTATTTTTAGCTTTTTTTATTTTTGTTTATTTAAAGAGGAGGGTAAAATTATCAAAATATGTCAATGTGGGTGTGATTTGCAAAAAAATGGACGTGATTTGTAAAAAATTGAAAGATTGGGGATGCCTGGTGCTAAAAAAAGGTTAGGTGTAGATTTTTTACAAATTGAAAAGGTTGGGGACCAAAAGTGCAAATTACCTTTATTTTTTAGTTAATTACACTAATGGTCTCTATTCTTTCATATTTGTAATGATTCATCCCCATTCAATTTTTTTAGCAAATATCATCACTGTCCTTTTATTTATTCGTACAAATGGTCTCCAAATCACTATTTTGACAATTCTTTGACAAATTTGCCCCTTGGCTTAAATAAATTAAAATGATAGAAAAAAATATAATGAAAATATTGTAATTGAGCCCTTAACCTTTTTAAGAGTACAAATAAATCCTAAACTATTTTATTTTATTCAGATAAGTGTTCTTCCCCAACTAAAAATGTATCATCTTTTCCAACCCCCCACTCTAGAACTCAACTACTGCTTAACCTCCTCCACAACTCTACTCCGTATTGTCACTCTTCCACATCTCCTAAGGTACTCCTCCGTCTCTCTCTACCTATACAGTCATGTAGCTGTATATATATATTCCATATACAGAACATGTGGTCCTGACACCGTTAACGGTAACATGTGAATGCCGTTGTAGTATGATGAAGAAAGAAATTTTATATTTGATTGGGTCAATTTTTGGTGGATTATACAAGTGCGTGGGTTTTAGTTTTGTGTATTTTTTGATATGGTGTGGGCGAGTTTTCCAGTATGAAGTATGTGCCGGTTGTTGTTGTTGTGGTGGTGGTGGTGGTGGAAAAAGATGATTCTTTTTTTGTTGGAGAATAACATCTATCTGTATAAAATAAAATAGTTTTGGATTTAATTGTACTTTTGAAAAGGTTAAGGGCCTAATTGTAATATTTTTATTGTATTTTCTTTCTTCTAGCTTTTAATTTATTTAAGTCAATGGGCAAAATTGTCAAAATAGGGAAAAATAGTGATTTGGAGACCATATGTGCGAATACATGAAAGGATGGGGATGATATCTGCTAAAAAATTGAATGAGGATGAAATCGTTACAAACATGAAAGAATGGAGACCATTAGTGTAATTAACCCTAATTTTTTTAATCAAATCACTACCTCCTACGATGACAATAAATTATATATTATTCATAGTACAACTTGTTTCACGCGTTTTTTATTTAGATTCATACTAACAATTAAAAGATTATTTAGATAATGTGTAAGGAACAAGACCTTTTGAGACAAAGTCTCAACAATTGGTGTTTAAATTAAAAGATTATATTACACAACAAAGTTACAAGATTCAAAAAATAAAGAGTAAAAGATTTGAATGTAAATTCACATATTTTTTGTGAGATAGTTGTTCGTGACTTGGGCCATGTACGTATTCTAGCATTATGGAGTGAAGGTAATGGAAGTGGCTCAAGAAAAGGAAAAGTATAAGATGTATGAAAGATCTGAGCGACAGGAGAATGCCCAATTGCCTCAGCAACGTTGAATGATGGGCCTAAATGAAATTCGTGATGTTGACTATTTGCTGGTAGTAAACTATCTAGAGTGATAAAAGGTTGAAAAAGAAAAGCCTGATGCCATTGCAAGTAGAGGCAAGGATAATAATGGTGTTTTTGCGGTGAAATGGTGAAATGAAATGAAGATGGGAAGGAAGAATAATGGATAGTGGGGTTTTATAGGTGAGCGACATGGCAAAGTTTTGCCAAAAAAGGGGATGCACGTCAACGCCGCCAAAAAGAGAATATCAAGAAGTTTTTTACCTTTTGAAATTCTAATGAACGTGGGAAAGAGAGTAAAGTTTTGAATATAATAAAATTAATGATTAATATTAATTAAGCTATATTAGAGGGTAATTGTTGATACACAAAATGTTCTTGAAATAAGGACCCAAACAAAGGCCCAGAAAGAAAAGCTCAAACATAGAGTCTGGGTTGTCAAGAAGCAATCGCCCAAAACATACAGATGATAGAGCGAGTAGAGCAGAGCTTGGACGAGAAAGGTGATAACTGCATCACGTAGGTAATGAAGCAGTTTTGTACGTGGCCCATAATCCAAAGTAAATGCTAGCAAGTAAATAGAGCATTATGGGAGGTTATGAGAAGTTATTGCGGCCATGATATTAATGGAAAATTATTTAGAAAAAGTGCTATGAGATGATTGTCAGTTATGTGCAAGAATTGTTCAAATGATGATCAATATATAAACAAGGCAAAGCAATGGAAAAAGCAACGAATAATTATCTCACAAGAAAATATGTGAATTTACGTTCAAGTCTTTTATTCTTTATTTTTTGAATCTTGTAACTTTGTGTGCTTGTACTCTTTGGAGGCAAGTTATGTAATATAATATTTCAATTTAAACACCAATTGTTGAGACTTTGTCTCAAAATATTTTGTTCATTACACATTGTCTGAATAATATTTTAATTGTTAGCACAAATCCAAATAAAAAACGTACGAAACACAACTATTCGCTACTATTATTCATATTATTGTTATGAACAAAATCTTTTTAAGTCAACATAAAGCATGAGCCATTTCACGTATGAATTATTGTGTTGTTAGTTAGATATAATCATAATAATAAGTATATGATTACGAAAATCTAATTTCGTACAAGTCACATTAGCAAATGTTAATTTTTACATTCGTTTTTGTTTAATGGAAGTCAAGTTTAATGAATCACTATGTATTTTCCATTGCTATAAGAATCAAATAAGTTCGATATTTTTCATTGTTGTGTGAATCAAGTATGATCGATTTTTTATATCAAAGAAGTCAACAGCATTTTAAATTTGATTTAGTTTGTGTAAAAAGTTAAAGTTTTGAAACATGTAAAATGAGTCTCAGAATCTGTCGGTCCACTCAGAAAACGGGTGAACTTTTATGATCCATATTTTAAATTTTTTTATTTGAAAAAATTTGAAACTCAAACCTAGAGATGTTGGTCTTGGGGAAAAAATCAAAAAAATTCTCGATTGACTTCATGGAATTGGAGGAAAAGCAACGGAGAGAGAGGGTGTCTAGTCATGTTAACGGCGTTAAAATGAACGGCGAGTTGTCTTTGGGATATCAGAATTGGAGTCATTATTTGGAGGGGACCACAAATACAGGTTTGTGTTGATCTGTATTTCGTCCCGAGGGGCTACGCTAATGTCATCTGCAGGTCATTTTTCATTATTTTCAATCCAATTAATTCCTGCCACGTCTATAAAAGTAGAATAATTTTTTAAAAATAATTTTTAAACACATTTTTTTTTTCAATTTCCCAATTATACATTTCGTATGTCTTTGTTAATGCTTATGAACTGATCAAATATTATTTTTTCATGTATTTTGTAAAACTTACAATTTTTATCTATTTTTACCATTGAAACTATTACTTATAATCTACAATCAAATATATTTGAATCAATTTTTATCACAATCTCTCAAAATAATTTTTATAGCACCAAACATCTCCAGCCTTTCATTTAATTACAAATCACGTTCTCATTGACTGATTTTGATAGATTTACCCCCCTCTTTAAATAAACAAAAAAGAAGAAACTAAAAACAACAAAAAATAAAAAGAATGCAAATGAAGTCTCGTAACTTTTAAAAAGTATAAAGTATCTTCTTCTTCTACCCACCCTACCTCTACCCACACCAACTCATCCCACCACAACCACAACCTCTACACCACGCCACCGCTCCACAACCACCACCGTCACCAATTTCGTTTGACCAACAATTAGCCATGCCCAAATCTGGGAATTTGACCAACCCTTGTCTGAAAGTGGAGCAAATTAATTAGTTCTATAAGAGTAAGAAGACATTTCTTAATCAGTTGATCATTCCGACTTGTGAACAATCTTGCTTTGCCATGATTGATGTGTTAATCTTGATTATTGTCATTGGTGCATTTGGGTTTTTGCTGTATCCATATTTCAAGGCTTTAGTGCATAACATTGTTGAAATTGGTGGAGAAGTTGTAGAGTGATGAGATGAAATTGTCCGTGCTCCAATGGTGTTTGGATGTTTAGGACTTAGCATTTTGTTCGCTGGAATAGCATTAGAGGCGATCACGGTATGTACATATAGGAGATGCGGAAAACCAGGCTGTCGAGGGCTTCAGATGGCTACTGAATTTGATATATAACTGGAGATCGAGGAGTGTGTTAAAAAGTCAACTTGTGTGGTAAAAAATGGATTAAAAATGGACTATTTCAATTGCCCCGTGATCATCATAGGAACTGGAAGTCAAGCTCAACAATATGGCGTCGCTTAATGGAAGAGCTGTTCTGGTTTTCCGAGCAAGATGTGGATGTTTTGTGGGCATATTGGAGGTTCCAGGCCACAGAAGACTTGAAAAGTTAAGAAGTAGTGTTTTTTAACATACTTAAAAGTTATGGGACTTCATTTACAAATTTTTTTAAATTTTTAAATTTTTATTTATTTATAGAGGAGTGCAAATCCATCAAAATTTGTTAATGGAGAAGTAATTTGCAATTAAATGAAAGATTGAGAGTATCTTATGCTATAAAAATTGATTGAAGATAGATTAGTAACAAACTGCAATGATTAAATACCAAAAGTACAAATTTCCCTTTAGTTTTCTTCTATATTTGAAACTTAAAATAGTGGTATCAAATATGAATAGGTGGGCTGATCGGTTTGCATAGAGGTATAGAATGAAGATAGTAATAATTTTGTCACATATTTGATTTTATATTATAATTCCACAACTACTTTTCAATATTTTAAATACTAAATATAACAAACGTAACACACATATTTTTATATAAAATATAACAAACATTTCAAAAATAGCAACACGTATTACAAAAGTAAAAATAGTATTTTTTAAATTATTTTGTATTTTGTAGTGAATAGTAAAACTATCCCAATATCAAATTTGAAAGTCGAGACAATTTTAAAACTCAATTTATTATTGTGCTAATTTTTTTTTTATAATTATTTTGGACTATGGAAGCAGTCTTATGCTACACTATAAGCATAGATCAAAGCAATTTTGGTTTTTAATGTGATTAAATATTTTAAACCCTTTCAGTTTAATCCATCAATTTATTTCCTAAAAGCATAGATCAAATCAGGTTTTTATATTAATTTCGTTGATTTATGACCCTGTTATCAATCAACTAACGAACATGTGACCAGTAAAACAACTTTGTAAGTTCAATAATCGTCTATTCTTAAAAAAAGGGTGACTAAAGTCATATTTTGTAAGTTTGATGACCTAAAAAGTTCTATTCCGTGTAATCTACTATGGAATCTCCAATAGAATGCCTATATATATATATATATTTTTGGTTGGCCATAGAGGAAACACAAATCTTCTTCTCTTGGGAATTGACAACTCGCTACCAAACTGAGAGAGAGAAAAGACGGGGAGCGACTGTTGTTCAGCTCCCAGAAAGCATTGGAAGAAATCCTTGAACAAAACAAGTTAGCCGGCACCAGGTCTTGAGTAGGTTGCCTCAGAGCTGCACCAGACCAGAGCAACGTCTTGAAATAACAGAGTATAAGCATTTATCAATGGTTCTTCTCCTGTTCTCCAGCCTGATGTCCTCTTAACTCAACTTTGTGATGTTGCACACATTTATCAGACACATGCCTTGCATGCGAACCTAGCCGTTCAATTCAATCCCTTATAATGTCGAGGGTATATCACAGTATCGATGTAAAAATTATTAACTACATTGAATCTGCATATCATTTCAAGGTCCCTGTCTTCATTCCGAAAAATGTAAACAAATTTCTGGTGTGCAGTGATCGGCTGATCGCCATGTATTAGTGAAACCCTTCAACAGATTTCTTCAGCAAAAACCATATCAAATATTAATTGCACTGCAAAGAAAAAGGTAACTATCAGAATAGCAATTAGACAATAATTGTCCTGCTGAGGCAAAAACCGTCAAACTCGGTTGCACCTTAGAGACAAGAACCACATCAAAAAGTAGAAAAAAAAAATGGTAAAGAAGAATTCTAGTGTTTGATGTATTGTTACAAGTTCTTCAAGGTGATCAGGCAGTGCAATTGTAGCTAAATATTAGAAATTTAGAATTGTTTGAAGAGCATGAAGTAGCCAGTAGTCATTGCTATTCCACGCAATCCAACCAAACACAACTCAATGATTCCTTATCCCGTGTACCATGCCATCATACTAGAGGAAGAATGTACCAGGAAAGAACTTCTTTTCATGGTGTAGACCATATTATATCCAAAGATGCTTCAAGCACATATTTCAGGTAATTATCCAAGGAGTTTTCACCAGATAATTTTAATCTACCTTCTTCTCTAGGAACATTAGGTTGATCAACCAGAAGTTGCCGGAGTGCACCTAGATCATCTTCACCACCACTACAATGAAATCAAGCCACAACGCATAAATAAGATTTAGTAAAAAGAGTGAGTTCGGCGGAACGAGTATACAACAGAAGCAATTGAATTATCAGCATGAAAACATCAACAGTAGCAACTATCAAAGAGCGCAACTTTTTAGGAAAAAGCTGCTTCTGCTTTTTTGCTGCAAATCATTGTACTCTTTTGCTAATATTCCAAGTAACATAGAGTTCCAAGATCTCTCAATTTAATGTTGTTCATATCCTCAATCTTTAAAAATTTGTGACTCGTATGAACTAGGATAAATTCCAACTGGTTATGGGCTGTAGAACAATGATGAAAAATACATCTTAAATCAGAAACAGGAGAATATGGTAACTTAAGAGTTTAGGATTCCATGAAATGATGCATTATTAGAAGTGAATCCATAAATTGAGTAATGCATAATTCACTTTTCCTTTTTCTTATCTGTCGGGTTAGCAATGCACAACCTCAAGCTGGAGTTGGAAATTAAACATCAACCTAAACAAATTCATCACGGTCCCAATCACCGGGACAATTACGTTAAGCCAAAATCCATTCTGTTCAAATTAGGGATACTTGTTTCAAGAAAAGCTAGCGTACCCATCTCTAATTGAGAGGAGCTCATGTAGAACAAACGAAGCAAATATGTCTTAAGATTGATGTTGAAGGTAAAATAAGAAGGCAAAGACTAGATGGTACCAAGAAGAGCCCAATCTTCGCATACCTTGGTATCAATGCAAGTTCAGGAAGTGCTGACACCACAGACAATTTAAGACGGTACCTGCATTAGAATGGAGAGTGGTCAATGTGAATTAAAAACTTTAGCCTATATTTCCAGTTCAATATCAACGACAAAGTTAAAGGATGGGCCAGCCTCGGACCATGCGGACTGACATTTTCTGGCCATGCCAGGCGGCCTAAAACGCAGGTTGTGCTGTTTGACAGCTCTGACCAAGATAAACCAGAAAACTATTTTCTTCTTTGTCAAACAGTAAACTTAAACAAACTATCAAAGAAACTTGAGATTTAATTTTAATAGAACACAAGAAAAATGAGAAATCCATTAACAAGTTTCAATGCTCAAATTTTCAGACCATACATCCTCATTGGTGAAAGTTGTAAGGATAAAACTAAGTCAAATTCTATTTGTAACGAGACAGGCGTTGCAGTCTGTTACAATAGCCTCCAGTAAACAACGAATAACAATTCATTGCATGGTATTATGGTAAACATGATACAAATATAGCTCTACGGAATAAATACATATATGGGTATTCGAAGCGACCAAGATTTTTCTCTGTCTACTCAAGTGAACAAATTTGTTACCCATTTGGATTGTCAAAATCAGAACAAAGAAAATAAAAAAATGGAGATGCAGAGTTCAATGTGTTCATACTCGGATTGGTGCATCTCTTCAAGAAGTCCAAGTCCATCCAAACAATCTGCAAGACTTGGTTTCACACCAATTTGCTGCTTTAGCTGTTTTGTGGTTAATTGAGCAGACCCCCTTTTAACTAGCTGCCTGCTATCACGGACGATCTTCTCGATTGATAAGACAACCCTATGAAAATCTTCCCTGGATTTCAGTCATCAAGACAACAAAACACAACCAAAAAATAAAAAATGTCAAAAGGAATATCAGCTTCTTGCCAGAAAATAAATAAGCTTCTAAACTCGACAGGTTGTGAACAATTTACAATAGTAATTAATCACAATTGAACACCAACACCGTCAAAATCGAATCACAAAAAATTACAGTCGACACCCATCATTCATCATGTCTGGTTAAATGTTGATGGAATTGAAATACTAAAATCTAAAGAACTTGAAGAAATGAGAACAATTAAACTTTTATCGAATTCAATCACCCACCCACCCACCCACCCACCCACCCACCAAGTTATAACGAATTTCGATACATTAATTACAACTTCAATAAACACAAACACATACAAATAATGTCATTAAAATTCTTTCTTTGATCCTATTATATCATTTTTATGGGGATAGAAATTAGAAACAGTGTTCCCAAAAAAAGGATGAATAGAATTACAAAGTCTTGTTCATAGAGAGCAAGATGACTTGCAGAGACTCCATTTGCTTCGCCAGTACAGCACCTTCAATGCCTTCAACGCATTTCAAACCGCCGTAGTTTCTGGATTTATTAATCACCTAAAACTTTGAATAATGAAAATATAATTAAAACTTCGGCAAAAGAAGAAGAAAAGATGAAGCTGATACATCACACACACATGTACGAGAGAGGACCTGTAATCTTTGGATAATGGAAGAGGCGTTAGAGTATTGTAAAAGCAATTGAGATTGAAGCTCTCCCCAACGATCCATTTCATCTTTGATTTTTTTGAACTTTTGCTGATACTTCTTCATCATTGCCTCCATCTCTATAATATTCCTGTAAAATCCAATGATCTCAAACTCAATAAAATCAACTCGAGTCAACTCAGTAAAGTTTTGCAGTAAATGCCAGTCACTGGTGCCAGAACGGGTATTACAAGAGGTGGCGAGGGAAAGAAGGATACTTTTTACTCCAATGGCTACACTAAAAAAGTTCTCTTGGAAGTAAATATATAAGTAGGTTTAAAACTGAATGTTTTATAGTGCTCGTTTGGTAAAGCTTTTGGTAGATTATATGCACCGTGTCTTACGGAATGTGTGGATAAAAATAATGTTTGACTAACTTATAAGTTTGATAAAGCAATCCCAATAAACTGTAAAAGTCACTTACTATTTTATTTTTTCACTTAGCCAAACATCCTACTTTATCCTACCATGCAAGAAGTATCATCTCAATATAGACTGGTGTTTTACTAGCATGTCTTTGAGGTCTAAATATATATAGTTAACTATACTGCTTGTAAACTCTCTTATTGTTCAATTGTAACAAAGAGGCACAGGTGGAGTATTAGAAACTATTAAATTTACTGATCTAACTGTAATAACTACAAAATTAAGTTAACATTTTAAAACAAAATAAAGTTTACTGACCACTTAAAATTTCACTCAAAGTACAATGGCCTGTGTTTTTAATCCAAACAACCATGGTGAACTAGATCTTGAGTTGGCTCACTCAATCATCTTGATCCTCATTTGATCCATTTAAGAGTGCGCAAAAACCTAGGTCTGGTTCACCGGTATTAAACAGAAACTTTCACACGGAACCAATATCATCATTTGATCAATTTAGGGTCAGTAAAAATGACACGACCCGTCCTGAATCACCATAGTAGACCCAGAACGTGCCGTGCGCCGATGATAGGTGCCAGCTAGACGCCGGACCCACCATTAAGGCCTTAGACTTTTCTATTACTTATTGACTCTTCTTGGACTAAAAATATTTTATAAAAATTTTGACAAAGTCTCCTTTGTAAATTGAACAAAAACCAAACCTGAAAAGCAACAAATTTCTCAAAACACAAAATATATACAAATCAATTGGGTCCACCTAACCAAAATATGAACCAATCAAAAACAAAGTACAGCCAACTTAACCATTTCCACTATCATTTGCAAAACAGCCCAAATTTATAATATTTACATCAAAAGGCGGCAAGTCCATCTAACTTCTACATGCCACAAATAATACCAAAATGAAATGTACTAAACTGGTGGACATGAGACAAATGAATGATAATGCATTGCTTAACAAAATGCAATCATACAATTAAGTAGATCAAGTGGCTGTGACTCTTGCAGAATCTCCCAAAAGTTGCTCAAAAAGTTCAACTGCATCCTAATAAAAAAAAGAGTGACAAAAATACGTGAGTTTATAACTCAGTGAGTGGAGAGTTTGCAAATAATTATACTTTTTCCTGTTTAAAAATATTTACTGAAATTCTGAATTGTTCTATAATATTTGTAAGCAGTAAAGATTAAGAATTCTTTATACTTGATATAAGTAATATAACTGCAAGCATAGAGAAACTGAGAAATGCTAGTATAAATATAGTTTACAAATAAAAAGTAATCTAATTAAACTGTAAGCTGTAATTTAAAGTTTGAAACTGCATGATCTATTATCTGAAATCTGATGTCTGAAATCTGAAACCTATATACTGATTATTTTGAAATATATAATACCACACCAAAAATGTTTCCTGGATAACTGATAATCTGTAATATGAAATATGAAATCTGGTCATACGCGCACAGAACTGCCCCCAAAGGGCTAAGCACCCCAGTACACGGCCCAAAGCCTATATGTGTACAAGAGTGGGTCCCAAAGACCTAATAATTTGGACATACACTGTAGAAACAGATTCACACCAGTGCAGAGCGAATAAATCACCATATCTGGTCATACACTATGAAAACGAATTCACACTAGTGCAGAGCAGGTAAAATCACCATATCTGGTCATATACTGTAGAAACGAATTCAAACCAGTGCAGAGCGGGTAAAAGTCACCTGGGTACTTTTTGGTGGTTTTTAAAATAAACTTCACTAAAATTCTCATTTACAAAAGTTAACTTGTACTAAAAATCATGCTTGTCCAATACTTGAAAAATAATTCATTTTTGCAATTTATGTAATTTACTAAAAGCACTGAAATAATAAAACAATTCATATAACTTTACGAATCGATATAATATAATTAAATGCTTATTTTCTAAAAATAAATTTTTCCACTCACAGAGTTTTTGACTAGAACTAGGTTGGTCGGTACACGGCACCAACCTCCTCGTCACCTCCTGAAATAAAATATATTTGTTTGAATCAATAAATAACCATCTCAAGAAATACTAAGAATAGTTTTCTCAATTTTCTTAGTAAGATCGTCAAGTTAGAACTCATTTCTATTAACTCAATAACATGTAATTCTCCTTAACCTTCTCAACATTCTCTAATCTTCCATAAGGCCCTTAAATAATCTCATTTACATCACATTCACTTAAATGACCCAAATAGAAATTCTAGGGTTTGCTAAAATCATCAATCCAAGCTTATAACATAAATAAACCAACATAAGCCTTAAAATACTTAAAATAACTTAAACATCTAATTAAACCCACTAAGTCAACAACCCTAAAATTTCATCAATTAAAATCTTCATTTAACATGCAAATATAGCTCATGTCACTAAAAATAACTCATCTCCTTTCATAACATTCATATTTAAGCCCATAAGCAAAAACCCTAATTTTTAACCTCATTTCTAAAATAAATGGGTTCTTGCTCACCTCTTGAAAATGGAGAAGAAATGGAGACCCCAAGCTTAAAATCGATCTCGGCCGGTCGCGATCTTCTTCTCCCTTCCCTTTTTCCTTTTTCCTTTTTCCTTTTTCCTTTCTTTTCTTTCCTTTTTCTTCTCCGCCGATTCTCACTCTCTGCACGGAAGTCTCTGGAGAAATGACCCAAATTCATTTTCAATTAAAACCTTTTTGCACACTTAGTCCCCAACTTACATACATAGTGGTATTTAAATCCTTAAGTACCCATAATTTATAAAATAGCCCAAAACAATATATTTACTTAATTTAAGTCCAACTTTGACTATTTGACTTGGACTTGACCCAAAATTTCATAAACTTTGACTAAATATAATTTGACTTTGACTAATTTAAAACGGATCGTAACAAAAAACCTTTTCATTCTCTTTCTTTTTCGAACCAGACTGAACTGGTACTAAACGGGAATCTTAATATAGGAACCGATTATACCATCTGGTCCAGTTTTGTTGAATTCTAGTAATTACAACTTCACATTTTGTTGAAATTAACCGGACTAGTTAAACTTAATTCTTGAATGCACGGGTATAGACTAAACAGTTGAAATTTTTTCGCATTTGCACAGAAATTAACGCATACCCGGATATTGATTTTTGGAAATGAAACACTTTGTACATGAATTGCATAAATTACAGTCACAAATTCACAACCAGGAAAAAACTATTTTGTACATGGTTTGAGACATAAATTCTGAATTGATGTACCAAATCACAATCTATTATTAGTAAAATAAATGAAAACATAAATAATGGAGAGACCAAAAACAAGAATAACATGCAACTCTTGTCCCAAGTTATAAATTCCAAACTGCAATTAAAAAAAAATTCAAAACATAAAGAAATTCGCACAAAAAAAAAAGTGATAATAGATGCAATTGTGTATCTTTACCTGATTGAGCCTATATAATGTCAAAAAAAGGAAGAATCTTGGCAGAGTTTGGACAAACAAAACAAGAAAAATCTAAATTTTCAATTCTTTTTAGTGGGTTCAATTAGTGGTGGGATTTGAGATGGGAAGGAGAGGGTGAAACAGATGGAAAGCAAATTGAAGAAGGATAATAGAAATTAGTTGGTTGTAGCTCAAATAACGATTTAGGGTTTTTCTTTTACACGTGTTTCAATATTGTAATTTCGCTGCTTAGGCACAAAATTGAGAACTGTAGCGAATTGTCCAGTTGTGGTTATTAAAAAAACCAAACTTTTTATTTTCCTTTTCTTTTTTGTTTTTTCAGCAAATCAATTGGTCGTATTAAGTGCTTGTTCGGCTACTATTTTCTGCAAAAAAATCCATTTTTTTGCCTATAATTTTTGACTTTTCAACCCTTTTTACACTACCAAAAAATTTGAAAAGTCAAAAAATAACCAAAAATATTCATTTTTTCCCAAAAAAAAATTTACTGAACAAGCCCTAAAATAATATAAAAATAATAAAATTTGAGGTGTAATCCTTTAACCAATGTCATAAAGAATATGAAAGCTGTTGCTTGCTCTAATCTTGATTTTTATTACGTTATTCTACAAATATGGGCGGATTTAGGGTATAGCCTAGTTCCGTCTTCGAAAAAATTGTTTTTGTAGTATAAAAAAAATTAATATAAAAAAAAATAGTAATAGTCCAATTTTGAAGTACAAAAAAAATTTCAGTAGTACCCAAGTCTTTAAAAATTCCTAATTCCACCCCTGTTTACAAACATTATTGTTGTTGATTGATTGAATGAAGACTAATTTTTTTGATAATGTATAATTTTTGTGTGCATTTATATTTCTATTTATACGGGTTTATTACAAAATGTGAAGTCTATCTATTCTCTCCTTATTTTAGGTATAACTACAAAACTCTTTCTAAACATTGACACGGGTATATAAGTAGGAAATTCTAAGTGTGAATTTCAAGTTATATTGAAAAACATATCTTCATGTTATACAAAATTAAAAGAATAAAAGTTGATAAAGTTAATAACACATTTTTACGTGCTTAATCAATTTTGTTATTGTATGTGAATTCTATTGATAGAAAGGTTTAGAACAACTTCGTACCAACTTCAAAGTAAATGAATTGCTCGATTAGTCTTGCAACATGACCAAGTTGATGGGTCATCACGAGTATTATGATAATTTGACAACACATTCTATTTGTGATGTTGTTAACTTTTAAATATAAACAAACTTGTTAACTCATTTATAACACCTCATATGATTCTTTTGTAAATATATGAGTTATAGAGATGACCGAACTAAAGTTTAACTAGTGGTTTACCAAAGTTCTATTACGATTTCTTGTCAAACTATTTATTTTCTTTTTTGAGTTCAATTTTTAGTCGAAGTAGTCGAGATAAACTTATTAGTCACAATTGATTTAAGTAAGTAATGTTCTTCACCACAGAATTATTCTTAGCTTGCAAATAAATTATTGTAATTAATTAAAGAAATTGAAAACTAATCAAATAAACAAAAGTTGCCAATTCAATTATTGCCTTATTGGGCTATAGATTAACCTAACTCTAATTATTTATTGAATAGCATACTCTTATTTATTTATGTATAGATTAAACCCCAGTTGGAAATATTTTATTAATTCTACAACCAGTAATTTTTTTTTTGGAACAACCATATACACTAATTAAAGTTAATATTAACCAATAAAATAAATAATTACTTAAAACATACATCATGTTAGTGTTGCCTTTTATATCCTTGGAGAGAACCTTATGTTCTTAGGTATTGCCTTTCTTGCTCTATGTTACTATTGATGATTTTTTCGAGAATTATAATGTGTTGACATTCTTGACTTCTAGTCTAGCTACTCTCGATGGTCGAGATTTTCATATCTTAGTAAATAAATATTTATTTTTTTTAATTGTTTTGACCAATTTAAAATTTTCTCAACCCAATCCAACATATAATCATGGTTAGATGGCTAGGTTTTCTCAATCCTTCTCAATTGTGTCTAAAAAGTCTATGTTGTAGGTCAGTGTTATTCTAACATCGAATGGCAAAATATCTTTGCCGTCTAACATGTAATAATCTAATATTCAAAATTATTATAGCTATTCCCGAAAATAATCAAGGATGAAGATACTGCTCTTGGCTATGATCGAGTTTCTTGAGTCTAGAGGCTTGATCTTGATCGAAAATTAATTTTTCTAAATTTTTATTGAAAAAAAAAACATTTAGTATGTAACAACGTCACGCTAATATAAAGAAAATAAGAAAATTGTTGAAAATGTTTAAAACTAACTAAGAAAATCCTAACAACCAACAATACACTTATAATTATATTATAGTTAAAAAAGCCGACCCGAATATTGACCCTGGCAAGGAAGTGGATTATCGGGTTATAGGTTCAACCGTCAGGTTGACAGTTGAACATGTGAGTCAATTCCAATTTTATATATTCTTAATTATTTTTTAATATATGAAGTAATAACAACTATCAGTCAAGCACATGTAAGATAGTAAATATCACACAAAAAAAGTATCTAAATATCAAGTTTGAATTCGAATCAAAACAATATACTTGTAATAGTTAACAACTATGTTAGTGTCCAACAACCACGAAAATATAATGCTCAATAATTTTAATTTCTACAATCACAATAATAGAGTTTATATCTTATACTTCTACTTCTTATTCTATTTTCAGTGTAGAGATTAGAGAAAGACAATAGAGAACTTACTAGTTAATGAAAATAGACATTGAAGAGCTAAAGAAAAGACATCGAGATAAGACCACAATGGAAAACAAAAAACAAAAAAACAAAAAACCAGAAGACCTTATAGTTGGAAATGAGAAGGTTTGTTTGGTTAAAAATATATTTTTCAAAAATGTATATAATTTTGAGCAAGAGATAATAATTAAAAACTATAATTATGATGAATTAGTCCAATTGCTGATTTCGGGTCATTGGGTTGACTGGTTTTTACCGGGCCAATCTGATTTTTCGTGGGTCAATGTTTTATTTGGTTAATTTAGTGGATCAACCCAAATTAACTGACCGGTTCACTAGTTCTTAAATCAATCCGGACGTTTAGGGTTGGATTTTATAACTATGCTTCTACTAGTAACTATCACTACTAAGTACTAATTATAACATATCCATAGCATCATCATCCACTTTTATTATTGTGATTTAGCATCAACTACTCCAAAATTAGTGTGATGCATAATTGATGCACCAAATAATCACCCTTTCACCCTTTTTGACCGGCGATGATGCGATCGTGGTTCAATTTAAAAGCTTGTAAGATTATTCAAAGGAGCATACAGATCTTTATCAATTAGCCGTAGTTTTTCTTCATTTTATATAAACTAACTTCGAAATTTTCATCAATTTCTTATTAATTGTTCAATATTCCATAAAGAATCAACGGATTCTTGATTTTTTAAACTCTCAAGCTTTGTTAGAATTAACGAATTCTTAGACGTAAAGATAAGAAGTGATACCTTTCCTATTTTACTTGCAATGAGTAGAAGTGATAAATGACTGAATTACAACTAATTGTGTCTAATAACGAGATGTGGTTGTTTTACAAGTGTACGAGGCAAATGCACAACCTAGTAATTGATGGCCTCTCTTGCAAGAAAAGATGTACATAGATGTTTTTAATTTTTGACATCACATGTTTAACATTAATTTGAAATCAATTATCTCAGTGAGATAAAATGATAGGATGGATCGAAAAAATTTGTGTTATTTTTGTTTAGAAACTTCTTTCACTAGTTGTAAAAAGGGTATTATAAGATTCAATTGGGTTTTTAATTTCAATTTTATTCATGTAAGCACTAAAATCTTTGAAATAAACTTTGTGCTCTAAGCACAAGTATGTCAAAAGTCTAATTTCTATAGCCTTTCCCCATCTTAATAATGCAATGAAAAATCTACATAATTTTGTCCTTTTCATTTTTTCTCTCAATTTTAAGATCCGTTTGATTTGTAGATAAAATTGTTTATCTAAATAAAAGTTATATGAAAATTAGTTATCCGGGTAACAAATTTATTATTACCTTGTTTGGTTTAGCTATGTATGAGAATAGAAAAAAACAGGTTTTTTAAAAAAGATAATTCTACTTTTATTTTTAATTAAATGAAAAAAAATGATAATTATATTGATTATTCAAAAAAAAAAATGATAAAGAACACAAACACATTTATACATCTAATTATTCAAAAAAATTCTCAATTGTTATTACCAATTTATGAACAATGTTGACGCTTACACTGTCGCTAAACAAAATTTTGCATTCAATTTGCTAGTGAATCCATTTGTTAAATGACTGTTAATGGTGAAATAAATTTATTTAATTAATTGTCAATGGTAGGGGTGGGCATTGGGTTGGGTTGGGCCCAATTTTGGGCCCAACCAAACCGACCCGATTTGGACCATTATACCCATATATGGAACCAACCCGACCCGGATTGATCACAGAACCCGACCCGACCCGATCCGGCCCAAATCGGGTCGGGTCGGTTGCAGTTTAAGCCCAAATAATAGTAAATTATTATTATTTTTTTCCTTTCTCATCCAACTAAATTTTGGCTGCTTACCAAATTTCAAATTCAAAATTCTGGTAAATTATAATAAAAACAGAAGAGAGAGCCCAGTGCAGAGAGCCCAGTGCAGAATAAATATTTTTTTAATTTCAAAACATGAATTGAAAAATGAAAAACTATGGTAAATCAGCTAAAAAGTTCAGTTATTTGAAAAAAAAAAAAAATTAAAATTTCTTACATTTAAAAATAATAAGAGAGCCTAAAAAGAAAAATACATTTTTACATTCTAAATAAATCAAGATGACCATCAAACACTAAAAGTAGAATTAAAATAAAATACTACAGTAATCCAACAATAAATTTTTTTACAGTTATCCAACAATAATAAGAAATTGAAATTAATACAATAATCCAAATTTAATGCAAAGGTTGAACCGTAATGGATGGAAAAAGTGTAAAGTCAGACTCCAAACACACTAACAAAAAGAATGAAACAGGAATAGTAAAATAATTCCTTGTCCAGCAAGAGAATTGTTCCATATCCATCTGATCGTGATCAATTGTACGAGGTTCCTGAATCAAACAAGACTCGAGGGAGGCTTGTTTGCCACACCAACAAGCTTAAGTAAGAAGTTAAACAATAACAAAAGGAGAGAAAAAATAGAATAATAAACCATGAACCATGGAGACTTGCAACTCTAACCAGGGTGGAAGAAATGATGCTTATAATCAACTTAATTCCAGACTCTTAATCACTAAGTTGATTATAAGCATCGTTTCTTTGAATCCCAAACTCAGAACCACATAAGAAGCTTACCATTTTGTTTGAATGAAACAACATACCTGAATGCTTGGGTTGACTCAGTTCTTATGCTAATCCTTCATACAACTGGTGAAATAAAGAGCATTTTTCTGTTAACTCAGTACAATATTGAAGCATGGAAATTAATAATAATTTATGATAATTTCTGTTAATTTCATAGCTAGGGACAAATTCTATTCAATGTAAATTATAATTGATTGATACTCTTTTAGTTTTTAATAATAATCAAAAGCAAATGTAAAGCTACATGCTGTAAAAGCAGATTTTTGAGAAATCACCAAGTTAAGGAGCCAAAATAATATAAATTGAAATGTAAAAAATCTGAAATATAAGAAAATTGCATAATTTTCTCCATTCTAATGACCAGATGGGTTTCAGAGTTGAATTCATTTTGTTCTTTTTCGATATCCTCCTTGCTGTTAAACAAAGGTACATGCAATTCCTTTTTATCAAATCATTTTTCTTTTATCTCATTTTCATCAAACAGAAAAGCAACAACGAAAAAGATCTTGCATAACATTTTTACATTCTAACTGGAACAAAAAATGCAATCCCAGTATTAAATACTAAACATAAAAATTGAAGTAATAATAATAATACAGAGCATATATTGATCAAAATACAAATTACACAAACAGTACAACAAGAATTATCAATAATAGCAATGATACCGTTATCAGGTTTAAGATCTACGGTTTGCCACATTAATAGCAATGTGAAATTTGCAACTTCTATAATTCTGTAAGCAAGATGCCTAGTATAAACCCCTGGCCTTCGACGAAACTAAAAGGTAGCTCATCCAATATTATCATCTTAGCACATGAAAGTCTACACGCTTCTTTATTAAAGCCAACACCTAAAGGATTGCTCCCACCACCCTCAATTGGACTTTTTTGCCTTTTGTTTTCCACTCGTCCTGGATAATTCTTACAATGACTAACCAAATGGGTCCTCAAAGTACTCGTCCCACACTTTTTAGTCCCACAAGCAAAATTCTGTCCACAATAGTTGCATGCACACCTAACATCTACCGCTTTTGGATCTCCTATTATTGTGAAGTGATCCCACACAAATGAAGATTTTCTAGTATGTTTTCTCTTCCCTAAACATGATGGTGGAAGTGGAGGAAGGGACGTAGCACCAGTTTCTAAATTTGTTGTTGATGGAGTTTCACCCGTAGCTTGAGTTTCACTCTCTAAATCCATACTTATATCTGTAACAATCAAACATAAGAACAATTAAACACAATTTGGGACTACTTCAATGGTTAGTGCCCTACAGTTTGTGTAAATGAAGTTAAAGAAGGAAGAAAACTATAGTTATCTCAGGTATAATTCATGTATGGAATTGCTTAAACGATTCTAGTATTGTAAAGTGATGTCTGAGCCAAGCCAAATATCATTTCACGAACCATATTCTATCAACAAGGATTGAATACACAAATGTATAATCAAGCAGTCAAAACAGAGAAGTTTGAATGGAAAATTCAGATTTGAATCCATTAAAATTAAAGCAAAATTACCATATTAAATTTGAATGTATAAAACCACTTACCATAGAACAGCAAAATTACAGAAATGATTTTTCATGGAGCACAGAACAACTTCCCTCCCACACACAAACACGTTAGGTCAATATAAAATCCAGTTATAATTTCCCCAACATTCGATCTTCTTCTTCGGCGATTCGGCAATTTGGCGATTCGGCTAGGGTTTCCTCTTTTTCTCCATCGTTTTGATTTTGATCTTTGTTTTTTTTTTTATGTTTTATGTTTTGGGTCGGTTTGGGAAGCGGGTTTAATCCAAAACCCGCTACCCGAACCGGCCCATTTCATATTAAATCTAAAAACTACCCGACCCAACCCAAGAAAGGAAAAATCCGACCCGACCCGACCCAAATCGGATTGGGCCGGGTCGGTTATTCGGGCTGTGGGTTATGTGCCCAGCCCTAGTCAATGGTATAGGGGTTGAAACTATTTTGCGTATAAGCATTCGATTTAGTGTGTGATGGTGGTTTTGATTTTTGGACATGGAGTTGAAACTGAAGGTGTTTTAGGGCGTGGTGGTTTTTACTTGCATGGGGTGGGATAGAGTTGGAGCGGTAGAGAAGATAATGACAAATTTTTTTTTTATTTTCTTTAATTATTTTTTTCTTTATTTTTTCTTTTTGTTTCTTATATTTTAATTGTTTGAAATAAGGAAATATAAAAATACTATTTTTTCTTATTAAGTGCCTGCTTGATGGACTATAAAAGTAAAAGTAGTGTTTTAGAATATTTTGAAAAAAGTTGGTGAAATGTGTAGTTGAAAAATTAATAAAAGTTGTGGGTCTCATAAAATATGTTGTTGGAAATGAGTTTGGAAAAAAAGTGTTTAAAAAAAACAATCCAAACATGCTTTAAAGTCAGTTAAATTAAGGTTGGACCATTGACTTTTGGTCAACTAGCGAATATTTGGATGAAATTCGTCAAGAGTTCCTTTGGGTGTACATTTATTTAAAAGTTTGTGATATATGTGATAAGATTAGAAAGTTTTGGACTTTTTGACGTATTTTTTAAAGATTTTAGACATTTAATGCAAATTCTCCTTTATTTTTTATGTCCAAATAGTTCGAGGATGAAATTGTGCACTGCATGCGCTCCTTTAACGGAGATATTGAACAACAACAAACAGAAATGACTATTTGTACCAAGAAAATGTTGAATTATGGATGTTATTGTCAAAATTAGAAAGATAGGTCATCAATTCGCAGTAGGAGCAAACAATAGAGGCCATTTATGCAAAAAAGCAATAATCACCGACCGTAGAGAGATTTTTTTCGCTACAAACACAAAAAAGTACTTATTTATCCATCACTACGTCTTCGTCATCTCAAATCAAAATACATATATCTCTCACAATTCCTCAATTTTTCCATATTGTTCTCCATATTAATCAAAATCAAACTCTCCTCAAATAAATCTCTCTCTCTCTCATTCTTATCAACTCCTCGATCTATTAAAATTCTCTACAGTTGAATTCCACCGGAAAAAAAACGGTATACTAGTTTAATTGTCGCACGGATTACATTGGAACTAAAATAGTAAGCGATTTCTTTTAGAGTCGCACTAGACTGTGTATTGCGTCTTCAGTGTAAAAGTTTGTAGAGAGAAGCCAAAACTAAACCCAAATGCGCCTTTTCTTCTCCCCTTTTTCTCTGATCAGCAGACAGAACCAGCGCGATACTCCACTCCAGGTAATTCTTGGAAAGAAAAAAAAGGAAAAATGTCAATAGATTGTTTGAATTTTCTTGAATTTCTGTAAGTTTCAATTTTTGGATTTTTCCAAAATCTATTTTACTTAAGTCGCATTTTTTCAGCGGATCACGAAGTTTGATTATTAATACCGTTTTACCTAATTCAGATGGTTAGAGTTAGTAAGAAATTGAAGCTAGGGTTCTAATTTAGCCACCATTTTAGTTGTCAAGAAATTAATGGAGGTAATAGGTTTGTGTTTATATTCAAAACTACGGGTTTTGAGGTAATCTTCTAATTCTTTTTGACCTTTTTCCCTTTTTGGATAAATCCAATCAATGCTCGTTTAGTCAGGTTCTGATGTTGACTTGTAATGAGATTTTAGAGAATAGGGGTAATTTTCTGAAATTGTAGATAAATTCTGTGGAAATGTAGATATTTTGCTTCTGTTTTGCTTAATTGGCTTTCGGCCCTTGTTCCTAGCTCACCAGGTTATTTTTGTACCAGTTGAAAGCTTTCAAAGGGTGCATAACCTTGCTAAGCTTTGTGTCTCTGTTATTTTAATCATGTCAACACCGGCGGAGGACAATGTGTCTTCTAACTCGCAGGTAATAGCCCTTTCTGTCTAATCATGTAGTTTCCAAGATTTGAAATGCTTCAGAATATATATTGCTTTTGTTTTCTTGTGTTGTTCTTGTGTAATTTGTTCCAATAGAATGCAGCGAACATAGTGGCGGAGAAGGATTCTTGTAGTTGTACTCAAATTTATTGAGAATAGCACATATCTTGTTGTTATTGTTGTTGGTTCAGTGTAATGGCTGACTCAATTATTCTTTTAACTCCTTGCACTGGAAAAGACTATATTTTTAGCATCATTTGGTGGAAATCATTTGTTACAAATGCTAATAGAGTGTTTCATATGGGATTTTTTCTAAAATGTCGTATCAATGCACAAAACTTTAGTAAAGATAGGATTTCAATTGTATGTTTTTTTGTGCCTGTTGTTTGTGTGGAGTGTCTACGTGTACGTATATATACTAATCACATGGATGGTCTTCCTATTTGAACGATCAACCTTCATTATTTTGATCGATTATTATGTAAAATTATGAAGATTAAATACTGTGTTATTTGGACTTATCTAAATGCACGAAGTATGTCATAGACCTAACACTCGGATATTGGACACTTGTTTAATATTTTTTAGAATATAAATTTAGAAAGTGTACCAAATATGTTTAATTTGTTGTATGATTATTTAATATAAATTTAAATGCTCATCTTGAACAGATTTTTAATATTTGGAAATAATTTTACATAGAAATATTGAGAAAAAGATTAAACATTATATATGTTGTAGATCAATATATCCACAATACTAAGGGTCTGCTTGGTGGTTTTAGAGTACTGATTATGAGGATTTTTTAAAGTACCGATTTTGGGTGTGTAAGAGAGGTCAGGTTTTGGGTGGTTTTAGTAGCGGTTTTTAAAATAGTCAAACCCATGCTTGAGAGCTTATTATCCAACAATTTTGAAAGTTTTTTAAAAAAATAAAATTACATATATAATCATATATTAAAAAAGTTAGGTATGTGCAAATAATATGATGTAAAAATTGAAAAGTAAATATATATTGGACTGCAAAAATTTTCAAAAATAATTCAATAACACAAAAAAAATATTGTTTTGAGAGAAGATGCAAAATGTACGTTTGGAGAGAAGATGAAGAATGAAGTACGTATTTTAGGATTATGGTAGATTTAGAAATAATGTGGGTCTGAGATTTTTTTAAACCAGTTTTGATGGTACCGTTTATGAGAGATTGGAAAAACCGGTACTTGTTAGTTTTTTGGGGCACTAGTTTTGGGTGGTTTATAAATCACCCAAAAATGGTGTAGTATTTGGAGCATATTTCTCAATCCCAAAATCGGTGGTTTTTTGCCGTTGTTCAAATTATCTTTCAATTTTACATTCTCTAAAATAATTATTTCTAAATCTACTTACTTAAAATACATACTTAATTTTCGTCCTCTTCAAACAATAAATTTTTATGTATTATTGAATATTTTTTGAATTTTTTTGCAATTGAATATATATTTACATTTAAATTTTCATATACTTCATATTGTTTACATATACTTACATTTTTTTTAATGTATAGTTATATATGTAATTTTTTTCTTTTAAAAACTTTCATAACCGTTGGATTATAAACTCTCAAGCATGAGTTTGACTGTTTTAAAAATCGCTACTAAAACCACCCAAAACCGGACTCCTCATAAACGTCCAAAACCAATACTTTAAAAACCCTCATAACCGGTACTCCAAAACTCCCAAACAGGCCATAAGGGTTTTTTTTTTCTAATCCAACATTTAAACAAACTCACCCATACCCAAGCGGAAGTAACCATATTATTAATTCAATGTGCCATTCATGTGCTTTTCTCTGTCATTGGTGGCTGTGTTCTCATGTTTAATGGTATAAACTGTAAATTTAATATAATTTTGCTTGCTCTATGCAGCTGTCATCTGATCTTTTTGGAGATCTTCTCGATTCTATTATTGTTGATGTTGCATCAGAGGCGCACCGGATTGCAAGGTTAGGACTTGATCGTAACTTGGACGAAGAGGAGGTGGAATTAAGGCTGTCTGCAGAAGCCCGGGCAAGGGCATCTGATCCTAGTCATAGTGGTGAAGCCAATGGCAAATATGTTGTCGATATATTTGGGCAAACTCATCCTCCAGTAGCGAATGAAATCCTTGAGTGCATGAATTGTGGCCGATCTATTATGGCTGGACGGTTTGCTCCTCATTTGGAGAAGTGCATGGGTAAGGTAATTCTCTTTCCTCTTGTTCTCATTTGTTGACAAATCAACTCTCTTGTGAAGCATGAACCTTGTAATTTATGGCCTTGTTATCCAGTGTGCAATTGTGCATGTTTAGTGCACAATTCTAGACATGACTAAAGAGTACTATGAACAAGATTTGAGCTTCTATTTCTTTCTTTTAATATTGTCCAACTCAGTAAAATCCGTCCTACCAAACAAGCCATGTTTGTTGTTTTGTCAAATGTAATAAAATTTATTCTCCAGTGGATACCAATATGTTTTCTTCTTTTTTTTGTGTAAATACAATACTGACAGGGTAGAAAGGCTCGGCTCAAAGCAACAAGAAGTAGCAATGCTGCACAGAACCGGTACTCTCGTGGAAGCCCCCTTTCAACTCATTCCCCTTACTCGAATTCCACTGGCCCGAACCGATCAAACGGAAGTTCTGGTGTTGCAGGTGATGAAAATTCGTGTGGCACTTTGCGAGAGCTGTGATGTGACAAGATGGAACAAGCTGTGCAAGTAGTTAACTGGTGAAGAGAGCTACCAACCATACAAGTGTCGTGCACTCGACTATTCCTGTTCTCCTTTAAACCCCTTAAATTTGTGGTGGTTTTTTGGTCTATGCGTTCTGTGGGAACATAATCCTGGTTTTGGTTCATTACAGCATATTTTATCAAAAAACTGTTATCACACTAGTGCAGTACAAAGCAAAAGGGCTTTTGATATTGGTCATGATGAACTATAGTTACAAGGTGTGATTGTACACACATTATAACAATAGATGAGAGAAAATGAAACAAGAACACACAACGCCGACACTTCATGAATATCGACTATAAAATACTTAATGCGTTTTGTCGTTTTCGTGGATCAATTGTTTTGGACCTTTTCGTTGGAATGTTGTTTTGGCAGATTGGTTTTTTGTTAGCTGGGCAGTTTGGTCCGATTTTTCTGTTTGAAAATAGTCTAAAAGCAGATCTGTCCTGAATTCTATTAGACCACGGAATGGAGAAAAATGTGAGGATGATTGTTGGGGATATGAAGCAAACGCCAAATTGGGCTGCTTTGGCTAAAAGGCCGAGTCAAACAAGCATAATTAGAAAAGAGCATAACTTATAGAATTTAAGTTGTAGAGGCTTTTTTTACAAAGAAAAGATTCAAATATCCTCATATATTAACTATGGTTTGTTAAGGCTATAATTGGTTATCTGTGTTAGATTCTAATTTGCAAATCTTCTATTATTCAGTAGATAGATGAATTTGAAATCGTTTGAAATGTAATAAGCGAGGAAAAAAAAGCAGGGATATATTTTATAATTTGCTTGTAAAATGGGTCATCGTCATTCAAATAAATTTGTCGGGTCACCCTACCATTTAACACTATTACCACCACCAAATTGCACAAGCATGCCAACCCGACCCATATATCCCATATGGCAAGGCTCAGGATTTTCTCGAGCTAGCTCAATATACGGCTCAAACTGGGTCTATACAAATAATGGTCTGGATTGTGTTGGGTCTGACTCATTCCAATTTACGCCTAGCAAAAAAATAAATAAATAAAAAATGAACAGCAGTTGTAAATTTTTTGGACATGCCCAACCTGAATAGGAAGCTAGGAATCTATTGACAAAGTTCATGCCACGACGATCTATATGGAATGACTTTTTTTTTTTGTTGCTGGCTTCAAGAGTGAGGAAGGCTTTGACGCCACCGGTGACCGGTTTTTGCTGAAAACACTGTTGGGCAGAAGTTTTTCGATCCGTGGTACACTGAACATCAGCCCAATCTCGATGAAAAAAAGAAAAGTACAAGACAACTAGATGATTCGATGTCGAATAGCCAGGGGTACACTCAAAAGTGAAGTCAGTTAGTGGAGCCCGTTACTGTTAGTCAAGTGATTCGGTTAGTAAATGAAAAGGAACATTCCAATATAGCTCGTATTTGTTCAAGCAGACTCTACTTGAAGTCCTATTATTGGTTAAACGAAGTTATAAATGGGCTTTGGCTTACTTTACTGAATAAATTTTAGTGGCTGGGAGGGTATTTTTTCGGTTGCAGAAAAGAGATCCCTTCCCCCCAATTTCCGAAAATGATGAATATTAAGTCCGGGACGCTGCAGATACTATTTCCTTTATGGTGGAAATGCAACAAAAAAATAAAGTTTTCAAGTCTTATTCAATAGTCGAAATCTTTGTGGCGTCAAATAAAAAAAAACGCTTTGTGGACCTATTGGCCCAATCCACTAGAAAATACGGGTAGTGTTTATAGGCTCGTCAAATTCGATCTTTTTTACACCTCTACTTTGGTGAATACGTGACATCTACTTTCATTTTTTATTCTTGCCGTTCACAACGTCAATGGCCTATTGGTCTTATCTGAAATTAGCCAATTCTATGTCAATGTCTAGTGTGTATGGTTTCACTTTATCCCGTGTGTTGAGTGTGTGAATTTGGTGTATATAAGGCGTGGTTTGTATTCATACATGGGACTTCGTATAATACACCGATTTTTGAGGATACGAGAAATCTTGGCATTCATATAATATTAAGAGACATTCCAACCTCTATTCTCATTCATCTCTCGCTTTCTCTCTCTCTCTCTAATTTGCCATTTGCAGACCCCACTATTGGTTCCTGAGGTTGTCTCTTTGATCAGCCATGGCGGATGCCCATGAACCTTTGCCCTCTGCGCGGTATTGAATCCAAATCTCCTTATTTTGCTGTTGTTACTGATTTTAGGCTGCATGATCTTCTGTGTATGAAGAAATATCTTTGTTGGTTTGCTGAATCATTTGCAAAATGCAATTTTTTTGTATATCCGATGAATGTTCCATGCATATTGTCTGCGTATATGTCAATTTTTTGTATGTATATCCAGTTGGGCTATTTTGTTTATATCGTGTAAGCTGACAGACGAACTACTTTATATTGATTGGTAGATTGAATGAGATTGATTCTGATAATTTACTGTCAAAATAGAACATTGTGAGACTGGAATGTATTATTACACTTCTTTAGTTGGTGAAAAATAAAGAAGGGAGAATTGAAGAGAAAATGTTAATTATTTTAGGCATAGATTACGATGGAAATTGCTTGTTTTTCTATGTCAACAGGTTTTGATTGATATGATTTTATTAGGATTATTTGTTTAATTTCATCCATATACATTTTGGCTCTTGTTTCATTTAAAAAATTTCCCAACTTTTGTAAAGTTGGTTTCCTAAACCAGGTGAAATTTTTTTTGGCTTTAATATATTTTCTTGATGAATTCTTAATTTCAGCGAGAGTGAGAATGCATGCGATATTGCTGAAGAAAGTTCAGATGGAGAGATTTTTGAAATTGGACATAAATTACTTTTTTCTGCTTCCTCCATTTCTCTTTCGGCCGATGGTAAAATCTTAAATCTTACACTAGTTGTCGTATTTCTTTCACGCCTACTTCTATTGATAATGGCAATCAAATAGAGCACGATATTTTCTGAATTATTATTTATTGAATCCTACGTTAGAGTTGAGATCATTAAGTATGGTGGCGGAGGAGACCATGGACCAATGCTCGCCTAGTGGAGATAGTGAGGAAGAAACTGAGTCGGAAACAGCAGCATCAAATGTCAGTACTTCAGATTCAGAACCTAGGACACACGGAAAAACTGATTCTCAATGGCGAGGGTTCCTTCGCAAACTGAAAAAGGGACCGGCAATGCATTTGCATACGTTCCATCCTACTATACCTCATCTTCCTTCAATCAAGAAACTCTCGACAAGAAGAAGCAGAAATACAGAGAGTTTGCCGGGACTTTCTCCTGGCATTGATTCTGAAATGTTTTATTGTTTTGAAGCTTCATGGAGAAATTTCTCTCTCTTGGACCTTCAAACAGCGACCAACAACTTCAACAGTGGTATGTGATTTCTTCACTTATCTTGTTTGCACCGCTGGATTGTGTGAAATTTTTGGATGTTGAGATGTAAAAGTTTAATAGAACTTCATTTTCCTATAATGTATTGGATAGAAAATTTGATCGGTGAGGGAGGTTATTCTGAAGTTTACAAAGGACACTTGGACGATGGACAATTAGTAGCAGTTAAAAGGTTGATTCGGGGAACTCCAGAGGAGATGACAGCAGATTACTTATCCGAGCTCGGGATATTGGTACACGTCAACCATCCAAACATTGCACGTGTTATTGGTTATGGGGTCGAAGGAGGGATGCACCTCGTTCTTCCCTTGTCTCCTAATGGAAGCTTGGCATCTCTACTTAACGGTTTGTTCGTTATTTTCTTACTTAAAGAAAGGTATCCGTTATATTTTCCTTTTCCTCTTCCTCAACAATGTAAAAACTTGAATGTTCCTATGTTTCATTGCTACTCAGATCAAAAGGAGAAACTACCGTGGTACGTCAGATACACTATATCTTTAGGCATTGCCTCTGGCCTTGCCTATCTTCACGAGGGCTGCCAGCGGAGAATCATCCATAGAGATATCAAATCTGCCAACGTTTTACTCACTGAAAATTTTGAACCTCAGGTAGCTGTCAATACAGGCAATATTGAAAATTTCGTCAGAAAATATTTGTACAACAACTTGTTGTGTCTATCCAGCATCTTTGATTGATTTTCTCAAGTTAAATGTAATTCACTTCAAATATACCAATTTAGCTCTTTTTTCATGTCATAAAATTTGGAGAACCATAATTCGGTTTGTACTTGTGCTTTAGAAAACTTGTTTTCTTGATACTTAAAGTTTTTTAGTTGAATGTAGATCTCGGATTTTGGGCTTGCGAAGTGGCTTCCCGATCAATGGTCTCACCTCACTGTTACACAGTTTGAAGGCACATTTGGGTATGTGAGCTTGCTATTTCTGTCAAGAAAACTGTTAGAATCTTCTAACTTTTATAATTTAGTCGGTATGATTAGTTTTACGTATTCTTGTTTATCATGGCAGTTATCTCCCTCCCGAGTTTTTCTTGCATGGCATAGTGGATGAAAAAACTGATGTTTACGCTTTTGGGGTACTATTGTTAGAGCTCATCACAGGCCATCCAGCTTTAGATGAGTCACAGAAAAGCGTTGTGATGTGGGTACGTATATAGCAAAAAGAAGAGAAGAACTTTCATGGCAATGTTTTTAATGATTCATAGACAATCTTCTGATAGAATTTTGTCCCGACTTCAATTTTACCGAATTTGATTGAACTTTGCAGGCCAAACCTTTGATCATTAGCAAAAATCTTTCTGAGCTAGTCGAGCCATCACTTAACGGTGCTTATGATCCTGAACAAATGAATCGCATGATCATGGTTGCATCTTTATGTATACATCAATGTTCAACAGAAAGGCCTCAAATGAGCCAGGTACGTATCCTTTCTTAGAAATGCTTATTTAGACAAATGTAGGATTTAGCAGAGGATACAGAAACGTTAACATGCTAACAGTTAAAACCCCCACACTGTGCCCCCCGGGTTTTATTTCCAGAAACTGTAAGCATGTTTTTACGTCAGGAATTTTCTTTTTAGGCTTTTTAATCAGAACTAGAAACATTAACGCGTTACTTTATTTGGATTTTGTTTTTTCTTTTGTCATTGCAATTTTCTCTATATGTTGAATGAGTCCTCCACGTGATGCAGGTTGTGCGAATGTTGAAAGGTGACGAAGGCATCCTGCAGAGCAAGAAAAAGTTCCAAAAGAGGCCAGCACTGAGGAGGACAGGCCCGTTGGAGCTGATCGAGGAAGAAGAGTGTAACTTGGCCAAATCTTCGAATGACAAGACCTAGAGAGCTAGATTTTATTGTGCTTCTTGCAAATTACCCTTTAAGGTTCGAAAAGAGGCTCCATAGTATTAGACAACGGCTAGAATTTCAGAACAGAGAAGTGTATCACTTAACATTTTCTATTGTGAATATTGCATCAATTGAATTGAGTTGAAGTAAGATGTAGACAAAGGGAAGAGAAGAGAACAATCATAGGATGCATTTGAAATTTTTTACACCATTCTTTAGGCCAACATTACGACCATGTTTAGTATGTAATATTGGGCAAGATTAAATACTTTAATGAAAAAGATTTTAGTTTCTTCTTCTTTAATGTCATACAGCCACCAAATCATTTGTTGAGCTCTAGTCTATTCAGTGATTTAGATTCGACTCCTTTCAAGATTTCTCTAACAATATGATATATTTTATTAAGCAAAATTCTTTCCTCATCTCCCCATTGAGGTTATACAAAATTGGAGCCTAAAAAAGAAATTGTTTAATCGAGATACTTTTTGATGCACAAGACAGTTAGTAGAGATATGTCTCAATGTTAAAATATGGAAATAGACTCTCGTATTTTCAAACCACTAACTAAATATGCAATACAAGAAGAATTGAGTAGGACGTACTAGTTTTGGAACGAGAAAAGTTGAATTCATGCTTCAACTAAGATCCTAAAGAATAAAATACGTAATTCAACTAGGATCCTAAATAATGATGTTTACATTTCATAGAAAAATCTATCGAATCAGTCTCATACAAAATCCTACGAAAACCGTGAAGAAGAAAATCAAAGAGAAGTTTAAAAATCCGTCCATTTTCATTTTACATCTTCAAGCTTTCTTGTAAATATCTTAATAGAAGATATGATTTCGTCTAAACCTTATTGGTTTATAAAAATACGAACTTATCACTTCGTCAAATTTTTAAGAGAGTCAATTTATCCATTGGCTAAAAAACTGTCTAGTGGGGTGCAACTTGACAAATAGTTATTAAAATTGAGGTATAAAATGCTATCTTTGTGTTTATAGGGTATAAAGTGCAAAATAGATATATTTCAAAGTTCAGCTCCAAGTTTTGAGGTAAATTTGGACAATTCCATTGGAGGGAACCTAACTTATATTTGTTTCAGTTTGATCATTCAATTTATATTTTTGTTTCAAATTGTCCAACATCGATATGAGATCTATAACATCGACCTGCCTAACATTCATTTGTCGAATATACAAAAAGTTTAGCTTTTATTAATGTCACATGCAAAAATACGATTTTAAAAAAAAAAAAAAAAAAAAAAAATTCCACCTACGCTTTAGAGACTAGCAAGAAAAGTTTAAAATTGAACCCATTCCCATTAGACAGATCACTGTTTTTGTCGGCCATGCCATGAGATCAGTTAGTCTTGGAAACAGCGTTGGACGAAATGTTCAGTTTGAAACAAAAGTAATAGTTGGAGGATAATATTGAAATAAATTTGAAGTTGAGTGACCAAAATAAAACTCAATGGTAAGTAGAATAACCTCCTGCGAATTTATCCCAAGGTAAATTAGTCTACGCCGTCGTTTCAACAACGCCATAGCCATATATATTTCTCGTCAAACTGGTACTTCTTTCAGTGATCTACCTAAAATCCCAAAATTTCAGATTGAAACGCATAAATTTCCCTTAAAGAATTATAAAATCATTTATCTATCTGAAATAATCTCAATATAAGCTCATGATTAAGTTTTCGAATTTCTCTCTATTTTTCCTGCTCTGGATCGCATCGATCGCGCAGAAATCCTTATGCTCTCCGATCATTAATCCATCTAAAGTCAAAACCGTCTCATGGAAACCCAGGTATTTAATATAATTAATTAAGAATTAAGTTTTTTAGTTTCTGAATCCATTTATAATTCTTATTATTTTTTTGGTAATTAATTAAGTAATATTGTAATGATTGAGCTATTTTTGGAAATGCACTTCAGAGCATTTGTTTACGAAGGTTTTCTTACGGAAGACGAATGCAACCATTTAATATCGCTTGTGAGTATTTCTTTTGTTATATGTCTTTAAATGTTGTGAATTATGTGTTATGGAATGGATTGACATTGTTTGATTAAATTAGGCAAAATCAGAGTTGAAGAGATCAGCGGTGGCAGACAATGACTCTGGGAAAAGCAAGCTGAGCGAGGTTCGGACCAGCTCCGGAATGTTCATTTCGAAAAGCAAGGTTTGATTTTGTCATGCAATTGCCGCTGGCTTTGCTGTTGTGTTATGCTTCAAAGTGTTAGTGTATCATACATTGGATTTTGGAAAGGCTGTCCTTCTCAAGTTTGAATCTAATAGATAGTCCAAGCTTTATTTCGAAAGTCATTGTGGTGTTAATGAGCTGAAGCCGAGGTTTTGGTTGATAAACTAGCAAGCAATCATAACCGAGTGCTAAGGAATGCTAAAAATCGCATAATTTACTTTTTAAGATGATCATAAATGAGTCTGTGTTTGGCCAGTGAACATTGAATACTTTTTATAGTGAATTCACTTTAATGTGCTCCGAATGTTCTAGACCGTGTAATTCATCTTTATGAAAATATGCATAGAAGGGATAGAGATAATGTGAAATCTACCGGAATTTGAAAGCTCTAACATTCTCTATTTCATGTTTTTGCTTAAATATGCTTTTATTTTTGAAAATTTAATGCATGCCGTAATTCTTACTTTTTCTTTGCTGCTATCCTTAGGATCCCATCATTGATGGCATCGAAGAGAAGATTGCTACTTGGACATTCTTACCAAAAGGCAAGACATATTTAATAAAGATGTGACTTCAATAAATCTGCTTACTCGTGCTATCACAGATATTATGACCAGCCCATGATTGTTTTCCAAATTATATTTGATAGTTTTCCATTTTCAGAGTTTTGAAATATCAGTTTGATTATTATTCTTGGTACTTGATTTATCCCATTTCTTAGACTAATGTTGTCTATATTTATTTCTTCTTGAGAAGACCTGTATGCTGCATCATTTATTACTCTATATTATTTTCAGTAATGAATATCTTATCAGTGTTCAGTCCTGAATATCTTCATCTTTTACCACCTCATGTGCTGCAACAAATGATGTTGAATACTGATGAAAGAATGATGATTGAAGAATATCAGGGAAGTATTTCCCTGATTTATGTGATTTATGTGACTGTATGGTTGATTCCCTGATTTTTGGGCTTGTGTAGTTGTATATTTCCCTAGTTTAGTTTCCTGATTTTGTGTAATTTAGTTTCCTAAATTAGCTCTAAGTGTACACTATATATTGTGTAACATTTTTGACAAATTACATCAATGAAATTCATTCTTTCCACAAATACTTGATCATTGGCCATGGAATACTAGTAGAACATGAGTTGTTTGTGATACGAGGCACATCCTAGTGTTATCAATTTATATTTTAGTGCTTGTTTGGTTCATATTTTAATCTGCTAAAAAGTTATGGTCAAAAGTTAATAATTAATTTTAACAACACATTTTATGGGACCCACAATTTCTATTAACTTTTCAACCACACATTTTATAAATTTTTTATCAAAATTGGCTAAAAAGCTCTATCAAACAAGCTCTTAGCTTTTCTCGGTCTACAAATTCCTCCAACCCCCCATCTATCTAGCCATAGTTCTTAGCTTGTGAAAACCCTTGGTAATGAACTAATTGGATTCCATATTGAATTTGATCTATCTTACTTTATAATATAGGAGGCTACACAAAACTACCATTTGAAAGAACAAGTTCAATTTGGAAGTTCTTGATTCATCTGACATTACAGATAGCATGTACAATAATATATTTTTTGGAAATCTGTTTACTCTAATTCAATTTTTAGTACAATTTTAGAACAAGCATGATAAGAGAAAATAATCATGTGGAAGGCAACCATAATTCAAGATCAATTGATTGTTAAAGTACCTTCACTTAGTATTTTTGTTTCTTTTGTTGTAATGTATTTTCACAATTGACATATATAAGAGTGACCATCAATGTTTAATGCGCATGTGTGCAAATTAAATGAAACCAAGCAGGGTTTGGCAATTTCTGGCATGATCTTGGAGTCGAACAACTTGGCATGGTATGATGGTAGCACATATAGCTTAGGCTTTACGGTCTGCAATAACAGCTCAACCCATTTTTGACATGAAAATTGTAAATGAGTAGCATTGACTTGCTGACCTAACCCACATCAACCGGTTAACATGAAATTAACATCATTGAATGATGCAGTGGGAGCCGTAATCGACCTAGCTTATGTACACAACCCAAATATAGGTTGAAAAATGGGTGATGTTTTCTTTAAACGCTGTTGCATTATGAATTAAGCTGTCAAATATAGTAGTGTTGAGCAGATTTCGTCACTATATATGGATAATAATTAAATGTGTTAGGGTGTATTATGTTGACCAGATTATTGGCAGGCTGTGTTTATGTTGAGCTTTTGGGACCATGACGGGTTTGTGACAGGGGACAAACATGACATGACCATCAAAGTTGCCAACCCTTGGACCAAGCATTTATAGGAAGTGTATAAAACTCACGGAGTCGGATAAAGTGCAAATGTAGGAAATTATAATATAAACAGCAAATGGAATACTTGCAAGGTGCCAGTGAAGGCATATTTTATTTGCTACAGTATAAGATTAGTAACTAATTTCTTTTCTTTCCATTTGTTTACGGTTGCTACAGCATAGTGCTGGAGATTTTACATAGATCTTGGGCACCACTTCTGTGGTGTTTTTTGTGTCATGGAAAAATGACTTGTACTGCAAATGTTAAGGTCTGATATCTTTCTTCTTTATTTTCCATATAGAAAATGGAGAAGACATACAAGTACTACGTTATGAGCCTGGACAGAAATATGACCCTCACTATGACTACTTCGTCGACACAGTGAATATTGCTCGTGGTGGACACCGCATAGCGACTGTTCTAATGTATCTTACTGATGTTGGGAAAGGTGGTGAAACAGTGTTCCCCTCAGCAGAGGTTAGTCGAGTGTTCCTCTTTTTAATCTTTTAGTTCAACAGTGGTCTCTTCAGTTTTTATTTGATATACGAGGTTATGGTTTTACTTGTTTTGATTGCTAGTGAAACTGATTAAGCTTTGGGCAATCACGCTTTTCAGTTTTTGCATTTTGTCGGGGGAGAGTTATAAGAACACTCACTCAGAAATTCCTACTTGTTGTCACAGAACATGACCAAAAGTTCATTCTGATCATTGTTGGCCCCTCCCCACTTTTTGATGGTTTCATTGTCCTTATTCCTGACTTCTATTCACACAACTGTTCAGGAGACATCTCGTCGCAGGTCGGTTTCAGTCGATGACGATTTATCAGAGTGTGGAAGGAAAGGTATTGCAGGTGAGACATTAAATCGCGTCTTAATCACTTCAGTAGATTCTGTATGCCACATCAACAGAATGTTGATGTGTTCGTATTCTCTTCTTTCATTTTGAAAATGTTACAGTGAAGCCACGGAAAGGGGATGCCCTTCTTTTCTTCAGTCTTTATCCAGATGCAGTTCCTGACCCTACCAGTCTCCATGCGGGTTGTCCGGTAATTGAAGGCGAGAAGTGGTCCGCGACAAAGTGGATTCATGTCGATTCTTTCGACAAGATTGTTGGATCCAATGGGACCTGTGCAGATACACATGAAAATTGTGAAAGATGGGCTTCTCTCGGGGAATGCACCAAGAATCCTGAGTATATGGTCGGATCTTCAGATCTTCCGGGATATTGTAGGAAGAGTTGCAAAGCATGTTAAGATTTTAAACAGATGCCTTCCACAGGCAACCGTCTTGTTTATTTTGCTTTCTGTCTCTTCTTTTCCTGATTCTAATGTTTTTGTAATATATTACTCATTGCCATAACCAATTTTTGTAGTTTCCTGATAAATGGTTGTTCTAATTATATCCTGTACTGCTTTTTCAGAAACCCTGCTGAAGGTTTTACTTGATGAAACACAGATGCATACAGTATATTTATGTGCTTTATGTTTTACAGCATTGGGATTCAAAAATGGTTGAGCCCATATTTACTGATTTTTCTTGTTTTATTCTTCATATATTTATCTTGAATTTTGTAGTGGCTTTTTACCTGTTGCGTGACCGGTGCTTCTCTTTTATTAGTCATGGAGTGGTAATAGTTGTCGACGTCTGGATCCTGTTGGAGTTCTCGGTTAACAGTAAGAGCCAAGTCCTCCATCCTCTTTCACACACTCAACAAAACGTTAAAATGCTTGGCCACTAAGAAGGCCCCTCAGATGTCCAAGTCAAAGTGATGATGAATTTTTGAGAGGAAAGAAAATGGACAAGGTTTTTCGAGACAAGGTTTTTGCTCGAGAGGATGAAAAATAGCATATTTGATTTTACATGTGTATTTGGTATTTATAGAGCCAGTAGGAGCAGAGTTGAAGGCTGGCCACACTTTTTGTCAATGTCATGATTTCGATGCAATTGTTAAAATCTCACCAAATTACTGTAGCATGTTATGTCACTTGAATTTTTAGATGAATCATTCATGTGACAAGTGGGCTCACGGGTTTTCAACCTACGGTAGTCATCTTATAGTTGTGTCGGGGTAAGTCGAGGTTAATATGATCGAGAAGTAGCAAGTCTACTTTTTGGCTTTAAGAATGTCACCACCTCCACCGGAGTGTCGAATGGTGTTTGCAAGTGGGAGTAAGTGAATAACAATGGTACATAAGTGGAATGTCAACAACTATTCAATTTTCCATTATTGCATTAAGAATGTTCCTTGCCAACTAAATGATAACATTTTTAATGTTTTAACATAAACAAAACGAAAAGAAGAAGAAGTTATTTTGCGTTGGCTATAATTTACTCTATACATTTTAGTATAAGCATTTAGTGGGCTTTCGTGTCTCGACATCTCAGCAATAATGGGGACTCTGATTACGATCAAAAAAATAATGGGGACTCTGATTTGATTAAATTATACATATAAAATGTTAGTGGACCACAAGGACATTCCCTCTTGTCATATCATAAAGCCAATAATTGAAAGCAATATAGCCTTGATTTTTTATTTTTTATTTTTTTTAATTTACTGTCTGTTTAATTGTGTTAAAATTATTTTTTAAATATTTAAAAATTATATTTTTTATTTAAAATGTGTAAATAATAAGTAAATAGTAAATTATAACTCTTACAAAAATATAAAGATAACGACTATATTTAATCAGTTTAAACTATAATTTAAGCATAACCAATCAAACTATTAAATTAAGTCAAATTTACTTTTAAGCTACTTATTTTGTTAAATATATTTATTAAAATTACTTTTTCTACAAACTAAACTTATTTTGTTAGAAATAGTTTTAAAGTAACTCATAAATACAAATAAACATGCTCTAAGATATAAAATATTTTTTACATAGAAAATAAATAGAATTGCTAAGTCATAGACTAATTAATGGACTTGATTCTTGTTGTTTCTTGAAATGGAGACATTAACATATAAAATGTGATTGTTCGTCCCATTAAGAAACAACAAGATCCATACTGATTAATGGAAATTAATTAACATTAATTTGAGTGATTATCTTATGCTTATAAGCAGTTTAAGAAAAGGTTTAGCCAGCATTACATTCACATGGCATCAACTGAATAATTACTCTAAGATGACAACTAAATAACAACTGTGTTTCTTGATATTGTTCTTTGATTAACAGTTTGTTAGAATGATCTAATTATGAGATTGTATGATCCTCCATGTTTTGATTGGTTATGAATCGCTCATTGAAAGTGCCTAAAATGAAATGGAACATGATATAACACGAGTGCAACGGTAACATTTCTGTTTTAAAAGAAGACGTGTGATTTAGAGTTTTTGAGTTACTAGTTAAGAATACGTGCGTTGCACGTGATTTTGTAATAATATTATGATTTTTTTATTTTAAATTTATCGATAAATATAACACTTAAATGAAACTCATTTTCAATTATAAGTTCATCAATGATTATGACCAACTAAGGAATTATATTCAAACTTCTTGGTAAAATATGTGGTTCATTAAAAAATATATGGCCTACGTGAATATTAAGTTTGAAAGATTATTGATACTCTTTTAATTATATTTTAAAGTACATATCTAATGACATATCAGAAAAGACAACTTTCTTTTATGAAAATTAGTATCAAATTATAAATACATGAAAATAGTAGATATAAGTATAACACAATTTTTGATTGATTTTCTGTATTTATATCATTATAAAAAGCACACGAAAACAAAATATTTAACCTTTTTAGGTAATTATTTCTCACAAAAAATAATCTCAAAATTATTTGACATAAGATAAAGAAGAATTTTCTATTGTAATATCCATTCAGTTTTAATGCACCTATAAATTAAGAGGGGGTTTTTTTTTTTTTTGTTCTCTTCATGCATTCTTTCCCGTAATTCCGTCTGAAATATTATTAAATTTCAAGAAAATTCAAAACAACCAGATATTTGGACAATGATTTTAACTCATCACATAAAACCACTTATTATGCGAGATTTACCTTCACCTTATACATAACATGACTCACTTTATCCAAGTTATGTCTTCCTTAGCCGCGTGCTTGAAAGAATTAGAGTAACACCAATTCTCTTTGTTCTAACTCGTTCTTCCACAATAAATATACGTTTAATTGCTTACAAAATTATATAAAACATCATTCGAGTCTAAATCCCTTTGTTATCAAGACTACCACAATAATTAATATTTTTACATCGAACAAATATTCTAAATCAAGAAAAAAAGATATAGAAATCAAAATTTAAAATCAATATTACCATCATATATATTCTTAAAATTAGTGAATCATTCATGAAAAATTAACACATCCATTATTATCACATTACTATCAAATTAATTATCAAAGATAAAAAATCGTCATTGCAATGAAAAAAATATTCTTGGCATAATAAAAAACAAAGACGAATAACAAAGGAATAAAGTATGAATCAATAATAAGAAAGTCGAAATGCAAAGCCAAATTCATCTTGTTTTGTTATGTTGATGAAGAAATTTGCTTAAATTCTCGTGCATAATAAGATTGACTCTTTAATTGTTTACAATTAAAGATAATAATTTCAATATATTAAAAATTTTATTAGTATATTTTTATTTATTTTCATTAATTGCAATATATATAATATAATTTAAAGAGACAAATCACTTTTAATTATCAAAATGCAATATTTATGTAGTATTAAATAGTTTAAATTAAAGCCAAAATAAATTATATTAATTGAAAGATGATTTTATGAATTATAAGTTATTTGAGGGACAATATCGTGCATAAAATGTTTCTCCCATATTTGGAACAGAGGAAGAAAGTATGAATCAATAATAAGAAAGTCGAAATGCAAAGCCAAATTCATATTGTTTTGTTATGTTGATGAAGGAATTTGCTTAGATTCTCGTGTATAATAAGATTGACTATTTGATTGTTTACAATTAAAGATAATAATTTCAATATATTAAAAATTTTATTAGTATATTTTTATTTATTTTCATAAATTACAATATATAATGGAATTTAAAGAGACAAATCACTTTCAATGATCAAAATACAATATTTATATAGTATTAAATAGTTTAAATTAAAGCCAAAATAAATTATATTAATTGAAATATGATTTTAGGAATTATAAGTTATTTGAGGGGTAATATCGTCCAAAAATATTTCTCCCTTTAAGGGACTTTTAGAATTAGTATAGATAGGTAGTTAATGATCTCAAATTTCAGATTGATTTGGGCATATTGTGATCGATTTTGTTAACAAAATTTTTTGAAAAACAAAGTCATAGGTACGTAACTTTACGACCACATCAACTACTCCAAGAATACTTATCTATAAGTAGGTTATTTGTACAAATAACATAAAAAAAATGTAACTAATGTTTATTAGAAAAAGCAATCAATCATCAATGTCTATTTCACTCCGACTAAATATCTCCTCCTTCCCAACCCACGTGAGGAAATTTCATGGGAAGTCAAAAAATGGATAATTATTTTCTTTATTGGCTTTCTTTTGAAAGATATCTTCTTTAACTCGTCAATACTTAGTAATCGAAAATGATCCTTTCATTTGAAAAGTAACAATTTTCACTTTATTCAATTTTAGCATTTTGCAACAACTTTTGTAGAAAGTGAAAAAAAGTTATAGGCACATGATTCAAGTTAAATCGAATGGATCAATTTTGTAGAAAGTGAAAAAAAGTTATAAACACACAATTCAAGTTAAATCGAATGGTACGAATTGATCGAGAACGGGTCAAAATTGAGATCCTAAACTTTAAAAAATCTCCACATCTTTAACTTCACCAAGACAGACCTTTTTAGTAAAGGCATAATATTTTGTCATTTGACCACTTTATTCATACAAGGAGCAAGGGGAACCATATATAATGAACATTTTTTTTTTTTTTTTAACAATCTCTTAATATTAAAAGTCAGTTGATTCGATACATGTCCCACAGCACATATTCCAATCGCGGCTTCAACAACTTCACATTAAAAAAGTTTGAACCTTTGGGAATCTTCCCCTTAAAAATACTCTCACCGTCCCATTTGTGTAGGTCGATTTTCTTTATTTGTTTATTTCAAATTATAGTTCATTAAGAACATCTTCAATGTTAGACATGTTATAAAAAAAATTATATGGCAAGAGTGAGAAAAGAGATAGTAGAAGGAGGAAAGACAAAAAAAAAATGAGAAAGATAGACATAATTTAATGAAAAAATAGGTGAAAGACTATATAACAAGATGTCTAAAATTGGACGGCTTGTTGGACTGCATTTAACAATAAATGCTAACTTATGAGTTTTGTCTATTCTACCTCATCGCCACATCAAGTGGACGATTGAAATAAAAGGCAGTGATGCTCTTAGAGCATCTCCAATGCAATAATATGGATTGTTATATTTGTGGCAAATAAAATAAAGACGGATAGAATAGTATCTCTAATGGAGATGTCGATTGAAAAAATTGTGGTCCACATGTACTAGATATATTGGTTGATAAATTTAAAAAATTAAATAAAGAATTATTAACACGCATTTCGATGGAGATAAATTATAAAAAATTAAAATAAAAGAGACTTTACACACATTTTGATAGACATTAAATAAATGAAGGATGTCTAATCACACCGTCCAAATGTGGATGGTGTGCTAGACATCTTGCACTTTTTTTTTTGCCATGTAAGTAATTTAGGGTGACGTGACATACTTTTTAGTGCAATCCACGGTTGCATTGGAGACGCTCTTACTTTGTTGAGGGTGTACTTGATTTTTTTCATTTTTTAATATGCCCATATTAAATGTACTTTATTATTAAGACAAATAAAATTGTACTCTTTCAAATGTAGAAAGAGTAAACTAGAAAAATTCGTTGCAAAATTTGATTTTTCATTAACATTAATTAAAATTTCTTAATCAGTGTGGAAAAACAAAATCAGTCTATATAAATGGGATGGAGGGAGTACAATATTGAACGTGTCATTTATAACGTATTCAATCGTGCTTAAAAGTTACTTTCTTAGAAATTAAATTAAGATTTACTTTTTAAAAAAGTAAATTTTATTAGTAGAATAAGTGATTATAATATGGACAAAATAAATAACTTAAAAGTAAGTGGAAGAAAAAAATTGGACTATTTTCTTTTCAATATGCTGGCCAACTAAAGATTAAAGATTTGCAATCCTCTGATAGCTACAAAAAGTATTAATTAATTACAAGATAAATTAAACAAAGGGACTGTATTTTTTTATTTTATTTTTTTCAATTTTCTTATTGTCCTAAAGCAAATTTGTCAAGCCCATGATTAAATTCAATTTTCAAGAGAGAAGGAAAAAAGAAATGAGGGAATAAAAAAATTCAAATATTCCCAGATAAGGATTGCAAATAAAGTTGAGGTGATGTGCATCAATGTAAGAGTGGGCATCTTGAATCATGTGCACACCATACTTTTATTTTTAATTAATTTGAATATTGTGATTTATTGAATTTTTTTTATAGATTAGTTGATTCTAATTGCTTGTGCTATGATTTGATTTTCTCAAGTTGAAAAAGTACTGTGTTTAGTGTAATTTATGTGATGTAGGGAAAGATTGTCGATAGGGTGCGAGTTAAGCGCATGTTTGATATTGTTGAAATTATTTTTTAAGTGTTAAAATTATAAGTTGTTGGTAAATGTGTAGATAAAAAATAAATTGTAAATTGTAGGTTCTATGAAATGTGTAGATAAAAAGTATGTTTGACCAATTTGACCAGTTGAAATTATAATTTAAAAATAGACTTAGAAGAGGATGATTAATGAGTTGAAGATTTTATGAATTTAGAGATAATTGGCCGATAAATGGTGTCAATGTTTAGAATTCACTCTAATTATTTTAGTGACTTGGATCTTGAGACTTTAATTAAATTTTGGATCACTTGTCAATTTACTTGAGTGTTTAGTATTATGTCTTTTCAATAAGATGATTAAGAATCCTCCTTAAGTTATATATAATCATTAACTTGTATAGTCAGTCTTAAGTAACGTAAATTTTGAATAAAAAACAATCATAATATTGATTAGACGTATTAAAATTTGTTGGGTATGACAAAAAGAAGACTTAACCCTGAAAGGTACATGTCATAAGCTAACGTTGTGTGTCCTCTTATAAAAAATAGAAAATTATTAATAGAGCAAGAACTTAATACATGTTCAAAACTTCTTAGACGTACAACAATATGAAATTCGCTCATACTAAACTAAGAGTAAACCAATGTGACTTGATTAACGTTTCTATTCTTGGCCTATAAGTCTCAAAGTCGATCTCCAAACAAAATTACACAATTTTTTTTTTTCCTTTTTTAGGTGAGGGCTAGGGTTCATTGGCTTGAAGAGTTGGACACATTTTGTCCCAGCCATTTTTATTTTTTTTTCCTTCAGAAGTAATTAAATATAAAATAAAGGGAAGAGAGATGACAATGAGATTATATAAAATATTAAGAAAAAGAAGTGGGGCGGAGAAAAAGTTTACAACTAGGGGGCCCTAATCTCTGGAGGAGAGGCTCTTAAAATTATGCAAATGAATATCAAAACATTTTAAGGTCCTTAAATTGTGTGACAAAACACATATTGCACATATCCAGAGAAGGAAAGGCAAAGAAAAAGGGTTAGAGTAGACTCTAATTTTTATACTACAATTGCAAAGTTTTTAACCTCTCTCTACCCCCTGCAAATTCATTAAATTCACCAAATCCTCTACTTCAACCATTCATAGCCTTTGATTTTGCCGATTCTTCCCCAAGATCTGCCAATCCCAACTAGTCTTCCTTTATTATTTTGTGTTTTCAGGCAAGCCCATAAAACGAATCATGGAGTTGAATCAGTTGCAGAGGAGTTTTCTTGAATACACTGCTGCTTTATTTCGTGAGGTAAAACAAGTCTGAAAAAACAAAATAATTTCAGTTTATGTTGTTGTTTTTGTTTGCTTTATGTGTTTATTTCGATTTTTAATTTTTGAGGGTTATTGGGTTGAAGGGATTCTTGGATAGTCAGTTTAGTCAGCTGTATCAACTTCAAGATGAGAGCAACCCAGAATTTGTGGTTGAAGTTGTATCTCTCTTTTTTGAGGATTCTGAAAGGCTTATCAATGATCTTTCCCGAGCTCTGTGAGTCTCTCTCTTTTTCTATATATGAGTGTATTTTGTATACATATATATGTATATGTATGTATGTATATAGATTCTCAGACTTTGCGTTTCTATCTTAAAATGTCAATGTTGTTAAACATGGTGAGCAAGACGGTGACTCCTTTGAGAATATCAATATTCAAATATAGCTAGTCGTATAAGCTCTAGACGTACAAGCTTTAGATGGACCGTTTGCTCGTATATGTTATTGGGGTTATTGTAAATGTCTTCTTGCAGGGATCAGAAAATTGTGGATTTCAGAAAGATTGATGCTCACGTTCATCAGCTGAAAGGAAGCAGCTCCAGGTATCATAGATTTCTTGGTTTATAGAAATACAAGCAGAGAAAAGAAAACTTTTTATACCGTCGGAACCTAATTTGCATCTGAAGTTTGATCCAAGTTTGTTGTATAAAAATGATTATTAAGTAAAATTGCTTGATATTGTTACTAAATTGAGTAAAACTCTTAGGATTTCAATTTATCTGTCTGGACTCATTATTGGTAAAACTTTTGCTTTTTATGACAAATAAGTGCCACAAGAAGTTAAGCTAGTTTTGATAAAAGCCAAGGAAAAAGAAGCAAAAAATGGTAAAATTTTTGTTTCTTATATAGATTGATATCACTGTTCTATGTTATACTAAGATTGGTGTTTGTGGTATAACAGCATTGGTGCTCAGAGAGTGAAAAATTCTTGCGTTTCTTTTCGCAATTTCTGCGAAGCGCAGAATATTGAAGAGTAAGAATTTTTTTCTCCCCCTCTGCCCCCCTTTTTGCCTCCTGAATTAAGTATTATACATTAGACGAGTAGAATGAGAACTCGTCTGCACATAGCCTTTAAACCTTTCGAGTATAAATGAGGCGTGTTTCGTAATGATATAGGTGCTTGAAATGCTTGCAACAAGTTAAGCAAGAGTATCTGCTAATCAAGAACAAGCTTGAAGCTCTATTTCAGGTGAGTTTAAGAGATTTTTGCTAGTGGAGAATTTCAATATTCATTATGGTAATGTGTGTTGGATTATGTGGATACTCTACACTTATCCCATCAAATCGCGGATCAACGAAATAATCCTATCATAGAAAGGACTTTAGGAGGCCAGCTTCGAGGATTTGAGAGGCGTGAAAGAAAAATCGTGTTTTCTTCATTAGGATCCATTAAAAATTATAGAATCTCACTGCCAAATCGAAAAAGATGCCTTGTTTGTTTGTGTTAAATCACTTTTTTCCTTGAAATTTGAGTAATTGGTTTATATTTTGTTAAACCATCCATACCGGCAACTACATATGGACATAGCTCTCACATTAAGGTTAAAACACTAAACTTGTGTGTTTGCTTTGTGTTTTTTCATTTTATTTCATTTTGTCTATCATTGCTCTCATAACGGAGTGGGGCTTTAATCCCCTAACAACGAGCTCAAGTCCTAACACAAATTCTGTTTTTTATAACAGTTGGAGAAACAGATTGTGGCAGCTGGTGGGGCAATTAACATGGTGGAATGGATGCTCTGAAGCCTTATAATGCAGGCATAGGAAATATATTAGATGCTGTTTGGAGAAACTTTTCTTTCCGTCTTTCTTTCTTTTCTTTTTCTTTTTCTTTTCTGTAAATTATTTTGTTAAGCTAAAGCTACCTTAGCTTCTGAGATTCTGCTATGTATCAACTTTTACGAAACTGGTATGCTGCTTCTTGTACTGAACTTGGAAGTTTTAATGTTAATAATGCATTATGATTGCCTAATAATATAATCCAAGTTTCTCTGGCTCCCTAGCTGTATAAACTTAAGATTCTATGCTGTTTTAAGGGGACTTTGGATCAATCTCCCTACCTGATCTCGTAGCTTGCTTTTCTTTCACTTGTACAGTCGGGGAAGGAGACTATGAGAGCTCACAGAGTAGGGAAGTGGGAAGAAGTACAAGGATTCGGGTGGCAGATGGGGCTGGGCGGGAGTCGGGGGAGCGGGGTTGATCTTAGTCAACAAGAGCACAACCGTCCTATAGTCGTGCCAATATATTCATCTTCGATATCTGGCATTGGATTTGCCTCAGAGTGGGAGGATTCTTTTGGTTTCAAAATCCCACAAAATGTAAACTTGAGGGATGAGAGGGGGCTAGGTGGGGAGGGCTGACGGTCAGTATCTGGCATTGGATTAGCATCGCTTGAAAAATGGAATCAATTGTCCAAATTCGACTACTACGTTGATGAAAAACTGAACGTGGTATGTGGATTTGCGTGCATACTACATTGTTCCTAAGCAGCTTATGTGTATTAATTATTTTGTCAATGGGACCAAGGCCCATTCCAATTTGGAAAATCAATGAATAAGTAAAATGGATTAAGCAAGAACGTCCTTAAGAGGAAAAATGGCACATACACCATAAAAATATAATTTGAAAAATACTAGAAAATAACGGTAGACGTCAAAAAGTCATTTTTTCTCACTTTTTCATTAAAAAGTCACCGTATCATAAACTTAATTACTAGATTATTTTCCTCGGATGTTTAAGATATTGACCATCTAGATAGGGTCGTTCTCTTTGTAATTGGTAGACAAGTTATAATTTCTAACAAAGGAAAAGCAAAGAATTATGATTTCAATAGTTGACCAACAATGCAAGGAATGGCGCTACCATAGCTTCTTTCTGAAGAACATCTCCATGAAGAGAGATTCCTGGATTCTACTGTGGCTAATTTTGAAAAATACAGTAAAACATGGCTAGCATAGGTTCAAAAGGTCACAGAAAAACATGTAGTTTAAACGAAATTCAGGACTAGAAAGCACAGTGTGGTCCTCAAGCCAACCGCACAACACAATGAAGAAGTGGTATTTTCCGTGATGAGAGGAAAAGACAGCTCTTGATTTCATTTTCAAGAGAAAATGCATCAGAATGTAATTCAGTAATATTCTTCAATGCTTTAGTCCCTAACAAAAATTTGCTTTAGAAAATGTATGCATAAACATTTATCTCTTCCAATAAACACCAAATCAATCTAAAATGCTCATCAACAGCCACTGTCATGCCATAGACAGCATCGACCTTAACGCGGTGAATGTACTATACCATACCTCGTTTTCAAACATCACCGATGTTTAATAAAAGGCATAAACACATACTTTTATATGACATGGGTTTTTCAGGTTATCTAAACCATAAGGGTGGATCAATGCTGAACACACCCAATTTTCCTCCCAACCATCCACAACTCCTTTCCCCATGTCTTTACAAAATCCAAAATTGATTGAACTCCCCACCAAAGATGAATTTATTTCACTCCACTCCACCCAGTAAATAGTTGCAAATTTGTCATCGACAAGCTGGATAACTAACCAGTGAAGCACTGTTAAGCACTTCATGAAGTCACTTTTGAGCATTTTTTGTACAATCAATATATACTGCAGACATAGTTTTACATTAGCTTCAACTCTTCACTTAATCATTATCAGATTATCAGTATGAATAGCATCGGTCCAAATACTCGAGCAGTTCTAAATTCAGCAATTCAATTTCATTGGTAAATCATGTTTTTATTCAGCCAGATGTACATCAACTTCATAACACATATCTTGTTGCACAATCCTTTCGTGGATAAAATGAAAACGAGAAAATTTGATAACAACAATACTTCACATTCACAAGACCGAACCAAGAAGAAACCTCCTTGCAGTGGCAGATTTCTTTTCATACTGCATGCCTGGATCAGATTCGTCATGGAACCAACCCACTGAATTCTGAGCTCCTAGAAAAATTTGCGAAATCCCTACATTTAACAAAAATGGGCAAAAGAAGATTATATTCTTTTGCGAGTGTAAAAGTTGAACATTAAAAAATAAAATAGCACTCAACTCCAATAAATACAGGTGAAAGACTAAGGGTATACCATGTACCTTTCAGGAAACAAAATAGAGAATAATAAGAGCACAGTTATTTATATGAAATAACACTAAAAACTCACAAATTTCACTCAAACCATTATAAAATTACAACATAATATGTACCTATGCAGCCATAAATTTATGTATATTGAATATATGCAATTGATGAAAATGAAAATGAATTTTACTCTATAAAAAAAAAAAAAAAAAAAACCACAAATTGCAATCAACCCATTCGAAATGCAGAAATATAAGTTCCACGCAAATATAAGAATTAATAAACAGGTGTATTAACGTGTCTATGAGCATAATTTCCAAATTTCCAATTGAAATTAATAAAAAAGGAAACAGAAATAAACTAACAAATGATTTAAACTCAAACCCACAGCAAACGACGCACGAAATTCATGATATACATATGCATAAACATCGATACATTAACGAATACGTATATATGTGTATACGTGTGAATTAAATTCATGAAAAATGGACCTCCAGAGACGGTTTGTTTCTTCTTGCGGATGTCATGAATGGTGGCGGAGATTTTCCAGTAGAGCGGCCGTCCCACGTAGTACAACGTCAGCAGCATCAGTGCCACCACCACTAAGCGGAATGTAAGCCTCGCCATTGGAGACGCCATTGATTCACACACTTCCACCCTCACTATGTGTTCGTGAGAGAGCAGTTCAGAGATTAGTTGATTTGCACGATTAGTTTTTGTGTTGACTTTTTAATCATTTTTCTTAAAAGTTACCACTTTATAAAATTAGTTATTAATTATTTACTTCTTAAAGTGAATTTTGATGTTTGATAAAATAAGTAAAAATGAAGTAATGTTCGGATTAGTTTTCGGGGGGTTAATTGTTTCAAAAATTACTGTACTATCTTTCGCATCACGTTTACTTCACTGTACTAAAAAATGTTACTAAATCCTCACTTTACAATGTAAAACTTATCTCCATCCATCACTCTTGAAACAATCGTTAAAAGCTCTTCACGGACTTGCTGACGTAGCAAACGGATTTCCTACGTGGCCCCAATCACCGTCCATTTAATCCAGGTCAATAATACGCATTTCCAAATACTACAACTCGCATTTGATATTCACGACTTCTCCTTCAACCAAAATCAATGAAATCACCCCCAAATAAAAAATACCCAAATTGAACCAACCCTAACCCTTCCTCCCTCAGCCGCGGGAACTCCATTCCCCGACAAAGATACCCCATTGGTGGTCCTCCATTCATCCTAACGCGTGAACTCCATTCATCGACAAAGATACACCACCGAAGGGATCACTGACTTTAAAGAAATTGATAATGTCGCAGACGGAGGGACCACTTGGAGGTAAGCAAAGTGATTTTGGTTGTCTGGTATTGCTAGTGCATTCATTTCCCATGCACATGACATAGTTCTTGTGCTATGTTTATCTTCGAATATGGGTATGCTGCTGATTTGTTGTTATCTTTTTTTTTTCAGATTTAGATCAGGACCCAGATTTCGTTGATTCAGATAACGAGATACATACTGATGATGATGATGATGATGATGCTTTGTTCAACGACAATATCACTGAAGGCATTGAAATGGGTTGTGAAAATATGCAAACTAAAGGTACAGAGGGTTTGGAATGTGAAAAGGATGACTTGGAGTATCCCTCTTCTGAAGAGTTGATTAGTGAGTATTCAACTGACAATGAGACTGGGTATAGGTTTCCAGAATTTGATGCTGAGGTAGATATGAAAAATCCACAGTTAGAAGTTGGGCAAAAATTTAGGTCTTTAGATGAATTCAAAGATGCGGTTAAGCATTATGGTGTTATAAATAGATTCAATGTTAGATTTAAGGTAAATGATTCGAAGAGAGTAAATGTGGTTTGCAAGTTGGGATGTAAATGGAGGGTTTGGGCTTCTAAGATGACGAACAGCTGCACGGTTCAAATTAAATCTTTTACTCCAGAACATACGTGCTCTAGGGGCCAAATTAATAGACATTGCACATACAAATTCTTGGCGAATCATTATCTCGAAAACTTTACTGTAGATCCAAATTGGAAGACAAATAATATTGTAGCAACAGTCTATAAAGATTTGAAAGTGAAAATTAGTAGGAACGTGGCTTGGAAAACGAGGCGATATGAGAAGACCTTGGTGGAGGGTACAATTGAAGAAAAATTTGGCTTATTGAGGAACTACGCGGGAGAGGTGTTGAGGACTAATCCCAGATCGACCGTTATTATTGGAATGAACGATGAGATATTTCAAGGAATGTACATTTATTTGAGTGCGTGAAAAAGAGGGTTCGTTAGTGGTTGTAGGAAAGTGATAGGCATGGACGGGTGCTTTTTGAAGGCAAATTATGGAGGGCAATTGCTTACAGTCGTTGGTATAGATGCCAATGATTGCATATATCCGGTTGCGTATGCGGTAGTTGAGAAAGAAAATACATTGACATGGAGATGGTTTGTGTCCCTTTTGGCGAACGATATTGGTATTGACAACAGCACGGACTGGACATTCATGACTGACAGACAAAAGAGATTGCAAAATGTGATTGACGAGCTGTTTCCAGAAGCTGAGCACAGATTTTGTGTCCGACACATGTACTCGAATTTTTTCAAAAAAGATTTCAAGGGTAAAATTTTGAAGGACTACTTGTGGCAGGCTGCAAAGTCGACTACCGTATCTGACTACAAACATTGGATGGATCAAATACAAATTGTCAATGAAGATGCCTACAAGTGGTTGATGGATAGGCCACCAACGGAGTGGAGCAAATTTCATTTTTCATAAAATCGAAGTGTGACATTGTATTAAACAACGGTTGTGAGTGCTTTAACAAGACATTACTAGAGGATAGAGAAAAGTCAATTCTAACAATGTTGACTTCGATTCAAACGACATTCATGAAAAGAATTCAGTTACGTAGGGATAGGATGAGAAGGTATAATGGCCAATTGTGTCCGAAAATTAAACTGAAGTTGGATAAGAACGTTGCATCGGTTGGGGGTTGCACTTTGGATTGGTTAGGCGGCTCACAATATCAAGTTACATGTGCTGCTGGGACATTTGTTGTGGACTTGCATGATCGCACTTGTGCATGTCGAAAATGGGATTTAACGGGCATTCCTTGTACCCATGCTTGTGCCGTGATACTTGATGAACGGATTGAACCAATGGACTTCGTTGACAACTGCTACAAGGTAGAGACATATTTGAGGTGCTACGAGCATAAAATATATCCTATTAACGGTAAGAAAATGTGGCCGCAAGTTGAGGGATTTGTCATCAAACCCCCAACGTGGGTTGTAAAACAAAAGGGTCGAAGGCAGAAAAAAAAGGAGGGCAGGTGTTGAGGAAGATTTTATAGGCCATAGTCAATCTAAGTCATATGTGAGGAAAAAAGGACAAGTCATAATGACGTGCTCGGTGTGTGGCTTGGAAGGTCATAACAGTCGTGACCATTTGAGATCGGATGCCCCTGATAATGTAAGTTATACATGGACACTGAATCACTTCAAATTACTTTCAAATCTGACCTTCTTGTTGCTGTGATTAATTTGTGATTGCATCATGTTTGAAGGAGGTATTTAATGTGATTTGGAGCAAATCGATGCACAAGAACATAATCCATAACCAAGAAGAAGCAAGGTACAAAGCTACAAATCAAATCCCAGTGAACTAACTTGTTTTGTTTGAATTCTGATCTTCCAATACCAGTACAGTAACTTGTTTTGTTTAAATTTTGCACTTCAAATACAAGTGAAACTAACTTAGGTTGGTTAAATTTTGTCAGGGTAAAATGGTTCCAAAGAGAGGCAATAGAGGTTCTTCTAGCCATGGCGAAGTTCTGGAATCAAGTTTCAGATTCATGCCGACCCTTGGAGTGTCTCATCCAAGTGCAGTTGAGAGGATAATTAGTGGCCCTTCTGCATCTATGCCAACTAATGTGGCCACTGCAGTGATAACACAAGAGGTAAATATTTCGTCAACGGTGGAAGAGGTGGCAAGTCAAAGGGCTGAAAGAGCACGCAAGAGGAGGATGAGGAACATTACTGAAGCTCCTACAAACACAAGTGAAACATAACTGAAGCTTCTCATAATATCTGGTTGAGGGAATGAAAGACAATAGCTACATAATGATGCTTTTTTGTTTTTGTCATGTTAGTGCCATTTTGTTCAATTCGGCTGGTTGAATATATCATTAATGTAGATCTAAATGAATTCAGCAGGATACTTCATTTTGTAATTCAGCTGGATTGTATAGCCACTGTTGAATACTTCATTTTGTCTTTTTGTTGTATAAATTTGTGATTGGGGCTGTTTATTTTGTTCTCAATGGGATTGTTTATTTTGTGTCATCGTGAGAATGAGTTGGGTTCCTTTGTGTGGAGTGTTGGTATTGTCCACTGACCATGTTGAAAACGAGCAGATGTGAAAATCTTCATGTAATTGAAATGGTTCTTGGCTCCTCAAAACTGAAAATACAGTGACTGCATAGGTATTTGCAAATCTATTTCACATTACCATCAGCAAATAGATTGTACAAAGAATGATTTCATTCAATTATAACAACACAATAAGGAATTGAAATAAACTGACTTTGATTTCATTCAATTATAACAACAATGTTCTTCAACTTAACAATCTAATACTTCGACTAGTGAGCCATTACACTCAATGATAGATTGGATAACAACCTAATAAACTGTCTTCTCTCTCACTGAATGAGAATTGTAGTGTAAAATTTTAACATAGCAGCTCCAGAAAATGATGAAATTTACACAACTCATTATAGTTGGGACCTCTTAACTACTTTGCAAACTACACCCAACCTTACACACTTCATAGCAGCCGGATAATTAGACGAGAATACGAAAAAAAATTAAATAAGTAAGTGAGCAACCAAAAACCAATTTGATAAATTCTGAACTTCCAGCTCACAACTTCCTTTTCCTTATCAGCCACTGATTTTTTTCGCAATAACCCATTAATGACTGACTTGTATCTGGGATGTGCTGGAGGATCAAGCCATGAAAAGAATTCGCAAGCATCTGGCTTTCCATAGAACTTGCATCCTCGAAACCGACGACCAGGATTTGTCTCTGTCCAAGATGTCTTCAATATGGTTAGCTGACCACAATGACATATAACCCCCTCCACAATTTGCGAAGAATCGGACGACTTTTCCATCACAAACATCAACCAAGAACAATGGGTTAGAAGGAATGGAGTTCCCGCAGCTGAGGGAGGTAGGGTTAGGGTTGGTTCAATTTGGGGATTTTTGATTTGGGGGTGATTTCATTGATTTTGGTTGAAGGAGAAGTCGTGAATATCAAATGCGAGTTGTAGTATTTGGAAATGCGTGTTGTCGACCTGGATTAAATGGACGGTGATTGGGGCCACGTAGGAAATCCGTTTGCCATGTCAGTAAGTCCGTGAAGAGATTCTAACGACTGTTTCAAGAGTGATGGATGGAGATAAGTTTTACATTGTATAGTGAGAATTTAACAACATTTTTTAGTAAAGTGAGGTAAACGTGACGCGAAACGGCGAAATATAGTACTGTGATTTTTGAAACAATTAACCCGTTTTCGAGTTTAAGAATAAAAAATAGATTTTTTTATTTTGTTTTTTTTATTGTTTTATTTTAAAAATAAATAGAAAATATTTAATAATAGACAATATAATTATATAATACTGCCTTTTATAGTTCAGAGTTTGAACTATAAATCCTTAAAAAGAATAAATTGAACCAGAGTAATTCAATCCAGTTTGATTTGTTCGATTTTACTATTTCACTAAAAATCATTCGGTTTTATGTAAAAGAGTTAGAGTTGTGACTAATTGGATTTATAATTTATCGTATTGATTCTTACAAGAATCAAAACCAATCGAACTATATTTTTTTTATTAGTGAAAGTTGTGAATAAGTAGGTTACTTAGTGTCCCTTTGAAAAAAAAGTTGTGCGTAGAGCATCTAGCAGTAGAACTTTTGATAGTATATATTTTCTTAAAAAGATGTTGACTGTTTGACTGTAAATCCAAAAAGGACCGTGAATATTAAATTGAGTATTTGGTTGCATAATTATAAAAGTACTTTTGTATAAATTTTATATTTATTTGATTAAACAGTAATTAATTATTATATATCTCATATTATTATTATTTTAAATAATAATAAGTTTTATTTTCTATAATAACTAATAAAATTGATATGCTAAATAAATTATAATAACACATTTATTTTAGTATATATCATATTACTTAAAATTAATTAATTATTTAAAACATATATGTGTAATTTGTATTATATTTATATATTTTTTAAATTTATATAAATATATGAAGTGACAATTTGATATAAGTAATTAATATCTTTTTTTGATGTATTAATAGTAATTTGTTAATTTTTAAGTTTCATTAAATATTAATTCTATTATAAAATATCATCCGTTATGACTTAAGATATTTTATAAAGCTTCAAATTATTGTTAATTACATTAATGGTCTCAATTCTTTCAGATTTGTAACGATTTCATCCACATTCTTTTTTTAGCAGATATCATCTCCATTTTTCCATTTATACTCACAGATGGTCCCCAAATCACTATTTTTCACTATTCTGACAATTTTTGAACAATTTTACCCCTTAACTTAAATAAATTAAAATAATAAGAAAAGAAAATGCAATGAAAACATTGCAATTGGACCCTTAACCTTTTTCAAAAGTACAAATAAATCCTAAACTATTTTATTTTATACATATGTGTTCTTCCCCAACAACAAAAAATCATATTTTCTCACCCACACTACACCACACCACACCACAATCAAGGCAACAACGAGAGATTCATTCTTCCTCTGCTGATTTTCACCGCTCTAATCAGGGACGACAGTAGAAGCTGCCTCACGACGGATGATGGATTCACCGCCGTCTCTAGGAACCCAACTCTCAGTAGAAGGAGAAGACATCGTTTTTTCGTAGTTGTGGCCATTGTAACTGGTTCGCAAGCTCACCCAATCCACCGTAGTAATGCGTGTGGCAATTTCATGACATACAACAACCACTTTACTGTTCACAACAACACCAACATCCCACTATCTATAGATACAGATGAGTGTATTTACAGTAGTTTGGTATACCAATTCCTATATAAGTATATTTGTAATCTCTTTTTCAAACATGTATCTCATTTCTTTCTAAACTAATTTCTCATTTCTGAAATTTTTGAAAGTCCACTTTTCCAGAAATTTGAATCCTTTTTTCGTTTGATCTTAATCATTAATTGTCAAGAATTCTTAAAAAGATATCTTGCTTCTATATATACAAAATCATGTAGTTGTGTATATAGATATGATGATGACTGCGGCGTCACTGCGGAAATCACTAAACAAGTTGCATGAGAGGGTAGGGTAGGGTAGGATAGGGTAGGATGGGGTGGGCAAAAGAAATGCAAATATGCCATTGAAAATGAAGATGGGACCATGGAAATTGAGCATATTGGCCCTGAAAGGACAAAACATGTGCTGATTCTGATGAGCGATGGTGGCGGCCATTGTGCGTCGGCGAAAGCAATTCGGGATGCGTTCCAGTTGGAATATGGGGATGAATATAATGTAAGTTAATTAATGATTTTAATTATTTCTAATGCTTCAACTCAGACTTTTGTCGTCCTTTTGGCAAATTTTGGGGATGGGTTGGTGGGTGGGAAAAGATGATTCTTTTTTTGTTGGGGAAGAACACATATATGTATAAAATAAAATAGTTTAGGATTTATTTGTACTTTTGAAAAGGTTAAGAGCACAATTACAATACTTTCATTGTATTTTCTTTTCTTATCATTTTAATTTATTTAAGTTAAGGGGCAAAATTGTCTAAGAATTGTCAGAATAGTGAAAAATAGTGATTTGAGGACCATCTGTGAGTATAAATGGAAGAATGTGGATAATATCTGCTAAAAAGAAGAATGAAGATGAAATCGTTACAAACCTGAAAAAATGGGGACCATTTTGTAATTAACCATTCAAATTAAATATGTATTCTCAATATGCCCATCTCAGTGCACTATGGTTAACCAATTGTATATATATTGAACTATCAAAAATCATTAGATGGATAATATTAGGCTATGACCATAAGCCAACAACACTAGGGATAACTTTGATGTTGACATAATGTGTTTACGTGTTGCTACATATAATATAGCATTTCCTAGACAAAAAAATGAGAAACACTTTGTTCTCAATAGTAATGGTTTAGAATTTAATTGGAGATGTTGATAAACAATATTGTTAAACTATTTATCATTATCTCAACTAACATTTATTAAAAGTTCAAAATTTAGACTCGCTAGCAGTGACATGACACACTAACGTTTTGTATAATCTGAAAATTGTGCTAATAATTTAAAATTTGAGCAAGTAATTTCGTAAATTTCAAGTTGCGAATAATAACATCATAAAATAATCTAGCAAATGTATCTATTAGATACAAAAAATATCTAGATGGTCAACATGGATAATGACGGAGCTCCTATATCACCCTAAAGAATTTTTTAAAATATATGGAATTTAGTCCTGATTTTAGTTAGTAAATGTCTAATAGTTTATATAACATGAGAACAATCATCATGTGAGAATTCATTACATTGAAAAAATTTCTGGTTTCAATAGATATTCTCATTAATAATTCGTATCATATTGATCTGGGATGGTCAAATCGATCATATAATTTATAAAAATTTTCAGGACAATGAACTTCTAATTCAATGTAGTACTTGATTTAATTGTACTAAAATTTCTGTAGTACAAATTAAAAAAAATGAATAAGATAATGTTTATTTCATCATTCTTGTTTTTTTCCTTCAGGGAGTAATAATATGCATGTATGTATAATAGATACTTGACAATTGCCTTCACTTCTAAAATTTAAGTGATCTAAACAACAAAATATTATTCTACAATATTTATATACTTAGGTTGTATTTTTTTTTCTTTCAAAAATATTATTCTACAATATTTTTTTTCTTACAAGAATTGTAAATTTGTGTTTATTCAGAAAAAGAACAATTAAAAAAAAATCTTATAATGTACGCTTATAAAGAGCAACACCACAATATTCTTATAAAATAAATATATGTATAAAATTTATGATTCTTCAAAAACTACAACATGATAGAAGCAAGAGTATCAACACAATATTTATTCAAAAATATGTTCTTCAAGAATACCATAACATCTCCAATGGTATTGATATGTATAAGAAAAAATGTTCTTCGGGAATATTAACAAAATATTATTCTAGAATATTGATGTATATAAAAGGTATTATTGACTTGAGATTATTTTTATTCACAAAAATTAGGATTTTTTTTAGTGAGATATGCAGATGCAGGTTATCTCTCTGATCCACATAAAATTAAATCACAATCAGAATATGTAGCTATATCATGGAGTTCTCTTCTATTTTCCTCTCCTGTTCTCTTAGTTTTATAACAAATTACAACTTCTCGTAAGAGTTTTTAGAGCTTCTATAAAACAACTTTTTAAGTTGGTTTTTAGTGAAAAAGTACTTATTGACTTTAACCAAACAACTGTTAATATAACCAAAAATACTTTTATTTTTTAAAAAGTGATTTTGAACTTTAAAAAAGCACATCCAAACTCACTACTTATAATCTATAACAAACTTTACCAATTGAAGACTTAATTTGATATAAATAAAAGAGTTATTTCTAAAAAAAAAAATAGCTATATTATTAAAAAAAGTAAGTTATCCAAAACATTAAGTATGAAAATATATAGAATGTTATAAGCCACAATTTGGTCCTATGTTACACCTTTAGGCTACATCTGGCATAGATTAGGCCATACAAGAAAAAGAGACAATAGTATTAATATGGATTAAGATGAAAACAGAACTCATGGGAAAGCCAACAAAATTCCAAAACACAAACAAAACAACTTATGTTCAAGAGTTCTGATCTACTCCCCACTATGGGGAGTTCTTATAACTCTCTCACTGGACACTTGTTCAGTAGATATATGACAAGCAAAAGTCACTGAACATTAGATTACTATTCTATCATCCTATACAATAATCTGTTTAAAATTACAGATCAATATCTCCAAAATAAGATTTTACATTTCCAACAGTAAACCAAGACAAAAAAAAAAAAAAAAAATTCCATCAGATCATGAAGACATTACATTTCCAATAGTTTACCAAGACCGAAAGAAGTTAGACAATTGAAACAAAAAATCGAACAAAACTACCATTGTACTTGTTTTTTCACCAGTCTCGCATGTGAAAGATGTTTACAATGTTTGTTACGCCACTCTTTGCCACACTTTCTACAATTCATTTTCATTCTAGTACTTTTCGATTTTCTTGATGAAAGTTGTTGTTCATTTGCCTCTCTTCTTCTAGATTACTTTGGATGACTAGACATTCTCTTGATTGGGAAAGGTGTCAATGGATGTTGGCCAAATTCGACTACAACTAGGATCATGTCATAGGGCAAACTACAAGAGAATGTCTATAAATTTGCGTCTTTCTTTCTTGTAGTAATAGTCAGTGTAAATCATTATATCTTTGATATTTATTGACAAAAAATCACATGCCTACATGGTAACTCAGACAACTCTAAGAACAAATATAGCCCTAAGATCTATCGAATTTGTGTCTCACTGCGAACTTCACGTCATTCAAGTAATATGGATCTTGTATCTAGGTTGCTTACCATTTTTCTTTAAAATCTTGAAGATCCATGGCCCAACATCTTTAGTCCATCTATTTGCTCCTTCCCCTTTGTTGACTATTCTAGTCATCAAATTGAATCTCATTAGTTTGAGCATAGTCAATATTGGCTTCTCTCTTGCATTTAAATCAAATTGCGCCTCACATGTTATTGAGCAAGATATCACACTCACTTCGTTCTTTGAAGTGTGATATATTCTATTGACCTGGTGACTTCTCGACAAGTTAATCCTATCCCTTGCCGTCCATTTTCTTCAACTTGTTCATTTCTTCCTTCCAAGCTGGCAGGATGGTTTTTGAGGATGCATAGTTCTTCAATACCACTCATTTATGAGTTATTTTGAAATTATTGCACTAAGTGTCTAACACTTATGAGTTCATAATTCTCAAGGTGTTTATTGACTGTATCATAAACATCATATCTAAATCATAAAAAATGTCTTAAAAAAAAAACACTTACGTGGACTTGTTTATAATTTCAAGACAAAACATAATCTAAGAAAGACACTTCCAAACCAGAAGAATATGTTCGAAATAGAGGTCGCAAGATTTGTTGCATTTCAATTAAAAGAAAAAATTACTTTAGAAACAAATTGTATCCATTTTTCTTTTAGGGATTACTTCATAAACAAATTATTTTCCAAACAGTAAAAATAAAATTATATTAGGATACCACAAGACTGATGTCAAAATTTTAGAAGTATTATGGCAGCAACTTCTGAATCTTATGGTGCATTTGATTACAAGTATTGAATTTGGGTAGAAAGAAAATGAATTCCAGAAAATTGAATTGTCAAGAAATTGTTTTAAGGAAAATGATGGCAAATTTTCTCTAGAAAATAAAAACTTTTTTTCATGAAAAATGTGGTGCAATCAAACGCACCATTATATTCCAAATTGAGTCATCAATATAAATGGTCTTTTAATGGGTCTTCAAGAAAATTTTTTGCATCCATGTTCGGTTTTTAATAGGTCTTATGAGTGGACGAAATCTGTCAAAAAAAAAAAAAAAAAGACCATTTATGCATGAAATACATAGGTTGATGATGTCTCTACTAAAAAAAATAAACATTAGAAACCATTTGCATATGAAAAATAAAGATGAAAGACTATGTGCACCAAAATCCCAATTTCTTTTAGGCTCGTTTGAGATTGATTTTGGAGCCCAACTTCTGATTCTCAAACAATCAGAAGTTGATTTAGGCGTTTTACAAAATTTTTAAAAGTGATTATAAAATAATTTGACTCACTTGGTAGCAGATTTTGAGAAACAGCAATATGAGAACTTTTCAGATTCTGCTTTTAGCCTTTTCATTTATATATTATTAAAATACCTATTTTACCCCATAATTAATTAAACTAATTCTTTTAATGTCAATTTGAGAAACTAAATTGATGCAATTTGGATGCATAAAAAATAATATAAATTTAATTAATTTTTGCACTATTTGATTATACTTTTATTTTAAAATAATAATAATAAATGTATTGTCTTGTTAAAAAAATATTTGACAAAGAATTTTTTTTTTTTTACCACTCGTGATAATAATAATAATACAAAATAACATTATTATAATCAATATACTTTTTAGTAATTTAATATCGTTACAGTAATAAATCACTTTTGTTTATCAAACGTTCAACTGCTGCTTTTGAAACATACATTAATTTTGAAACAAGAATTTACCAAATATTTATCTGATTCTTCTCACAACTGATTCTTTCTACAGCACAATAGAAGTTGATTATCTTAAAAGCAAAGCAATACCAAACCAAGCATTAGCCTAACATGTCCATTAATTTGCACCCGGGTCTTTACAGCGAAACCGGGTTTTTCTGATAACGCCGTGGACTGGAAAACCCTAACCCGATTACCCGATCATACCCCCTCTCTCTCCGGTGGGATTCTATAGCCATTGCAACAGGTAACAGTGTTCTTACTTCTTTCCGTCCGTTTCTCCTTATATACGCACGCACCTAACAGTGATATGTATGTGTAAGCACATGTACAAAAGGTTGTTATTGTTCCTCAGAGAGGATTTCTTGTTACCATGTTTTCTTTTGTAGTTCACTTAGCAGTGTTGTCAAATGATAGAAAATTGATTTATTTTTCAGATTGATAGAAATTTGATTATTTATTTATTTAGGGTGGGGGTGGGGTGTTATTCAGAGTGATTATACTCTATATACAATACTGAAAAAGCTTATATGAATTCATCTGTTTGAATGTGAAAAACTGATTTTTTTTATTTTTTTGGGTGGGTGTTTCAGAGTGATTTTACTGTATATACAATACATGAAAAGCTTATACGAATTCATCTCTCTGAATGTGTAAAGCTGATTTTTATTAAATTTTTTGGTGTTGGGTCGGGTGAGGGTGATTTTACTGTATATAAGAAGATGCATAAAAAGCTTATATGAATTTATCTGTTTGAATGTGAAAAGCTGAATTTCTTTTTTCAATTTTCTTGTTTAGTTTGTCCACAAAGTAAGAATGGGTGAGAAAAAGAAGGCTGGTGCAATGTTGGTGAGGCTTGTTTCGGCCGCTGGGACAGGATTTTTCTACGTGGTGAAGAAAACCAAGAGGCTTCAAAGCAGTCAGATAAAACTCGAGTTTCGAAAATATGACCCTCGTGTTAATCGCCATGTCCTCTTCACTGAGGCCAAGATGAAGTGAGTCGAACTCCCCAGTTCCTCAATGAACGATTACGAAATCAATCATATTGATTTGTCCATCACGTGTTTCTAGGTTAGTATTAATTTGCATTGAACAATTTCTCAGACGAAGTGAGCTGAATAGGGCCACTCTTGAAATTCTGTCTTTATTAATGGTGATAAGCTTGGTGTGTTGAAGGTTACTTGAAATTTGTGGTTTGTTTTGTTGATCTTGCAAATACACTAATCTACGAACCTTAAACTGTAGATAATTGACATTTTAGCTTATTTTCTGGTAATTAAGTTGTTTTGTTGTATAGGAAGTTATAAGTTTTGTAGTTGATGATTAGATGCTGCTTTTTTGGACAAGTTATGCATCTTGATTTCAAACTTCAACTGGTATTGTAGTGGTGTCAAAGTGGGCCCAGCTGTGTTTGGCTGGGCTGTGGGTGACCTGCATTGAAGGCGGGCCCATCTGGACTTGGCACTATGGTGCACAGTACGCCCAAGACCGAACTGCACGGGCCCAAAACAATAAATAAATTTTGAACGAAAAAAAAATTTAAAACAATAATATGTTTGGCCAAAGACAGGCCACAGATAAATGTGGCGTGCCGGACTGAGAAAGGCCATGATTAGATACTCCTTATGTTCATCGGTCAGCCACAGTCTTTGTTTCTTTGGAACCGTTATGATCATAAGAGAGTTCAAGAAATAAGGCTCAAATTAAAGAATGCCGCAAGGAACACATGACCAAACAGCAAACAATAATCTTTCATGAAGATTGAACAACAAACAATGATCTTATCAGGTGATAGACTGCACAACCTATCGACACTAAAGGAAGATGACACAGTCTAGATAGGCTGATTACATGAAGCCGACTGGGTGAGGTCGAGTGATGAATTACACCTAAGTCTCTGCAGAAGCATTCTATCAGATATTTCTCTGGAGATAGCTAACAAGCTTCTATTGTAAAAAGAACCACAACAGTACACTGTTAATTTGACAATCAAAGTCCGGCAAAATGTAGATTCTTAGCCACTACATGAACATTGTTGAATCTTTTGGAAAATCGTATCTCCCAGTTTTATTTATGTCAAATATGCTTTTTAGAGTTTTTTTGAACAATAGACTTTCTTGGTGATTATATTCTCATAAGAATCCATTTTAAGGCTAAACTTAATTTGATCAATTTGGACTAGGGGGAGAAACAGAATCACTTAGCTTAATTTCATATCAAATAACCAATCTAAGATTTCATGCTTGAGTTGTATACCTCATCCAGCCACCAAAATGTGAAGGAAGCTTTCTGCGGTAACTCAATTTATGCATCAACAGTGGGAAACTTGCGGGATGGATGTTTTCTTCACTAGATGTGCTACGCTTCAACTCATTTCTAGAAAAACAGACTATCCCATGAGTGGCATTTCTACTCATTACAGTCACCTCCAGAGTTGTTCCAACCTGGATTACTAGCACTATTGTGCTAAAGAGAAGAGAGTGGTGGTTTTACTGGTTTTTACGACTAGCCATTGGTACAATGATCTCCTTTCTTAAGTGAGTCCTGTAAGTTCTCACATGATACCAAAAGGACTGCAACTACTCACCCGGTGCTAAACAGATACAAAGTTCTGAAAGGTGTACAAGACGTGCTAAAGTTCTGATTTCTACCATTCACAAGGCACTCTTGTTGAAGAAAATTTAGAGGAAGAAAAAAGCTATTACCAAAATATGAATTTATTCATTTTGAGATGAATACGCATTTATAAGGTAAAAATGCTTACATCTTTCAGAACTAAATAATTTAACAAATTTATTTGGGATTTTGGCGCAAATGGTCCCTAACCTTTGCCCTTAGTATGGAATTGGTCTCTAACGTTTATTTTTTGGCAAACAAGTTCCTAACTTATGTGTTTTGGTGCAAAATTGGTCCTTATGACAAATATGCCCTTATTTTAAATTAGTAGAAATTGTATGTAGATTCCTAATCATTACAAAATGTGTAAATAGGTCCAATACTTTCATTTTTTATAAAAACATTAAAGAAAACTAATGAGTGTTTTTTTTTTTTTTTTTGAATTAACACTTTAGTAATAAACATGTCAAGTAAAATTATTATTATTTATTATTAAGTAATTATATTATTTAAAGAGGGATAAATTATTGTGAGAAATTATTTTTCTCCTTCTTTACTTATAAAATTTTTCTCCCTCTTTACTTTAAAAATTAAGTTAAATAAATAACAAAATGACGTATATAATTTTATGACAATGAACTAATTTTATCACATTTTTATTTAACATAAAAATACTAATAAAAATTAATTTACATATTATGTGCTTTATTTTTGAACGAAAATAAAACGATAAATTAAAATATAAAGAATATAGTTGGATTTCTAATATTGTAGGTAATAAACATATAATTTAATTAAATAAAAGTATTTGAACATCAAGTTTGTGACAAAGTTATTTTTTTATATAACAATAAAATAAAATTTTAAATTTTAAATAATATAATTACTTAATAATAAAAATAATAATTTTATTTGACATATTTATTACTAAAATGTAAATTCTAAAAAAAAAAAATCATTAGTTTTCTTTAATTTTTTATAAAAAAATAAAAGTATTGGACCTATTTGCACATTTTGTAATGATTAAGAATTCACATACAATTTCTTCTAATTAAAATTAAGGGTATATTTGTCTTTTTCATTCCATAAGGACTAATTTTGCACCAAAACAAATATGTTAGGGAATTGTTTGCCAAAAAATAAACGTTAGAGATCAATTCCACGCTAAGAGCAAAGGTTAGGGATTATTTGCGCCAAAAACCCAATTTATTTATTATTAACCAAAAGTACCGAAGGATGCATGCTATTGAGCTATGAATCCTTTGATATTTGTTGTACTAATCTGAGAAAACAAAAGTAACCAAAAACACACAAAAAAATGAAAACAACAGTGACAGATTTCTCCTTTGCATGCACAGGCAAAAGCATTATGGATTGACTACCCGGCAATTCTTTCTGATTTCTCCTGTTTTCCCAACCAAAACTTCTATAGCTCCCATGTTCACCATTGATTTACCAAACTGGTTGAAAAATGCCCAGGGAACTTCCAACTGTTTCACTATCCCGGCTGAAGTTGGGTTCATAAGGAGGGCTGCATCGGACTGAAAAAGACCTTTGTTTTGATTAACAGTGGAAAAATAGTGAGTGTCGAAAGAAAGTGAGCTTTGAGGATCCATTTCCACAGTTGTGGCAGGATTTGCTGGATTAGGGCACTGGCTTTTTAGGGTTTCAGCATAAGTTGGATCAAGAGATGGATCAGTGTCCTCTTTCCCGGTGAAGTTAAAAAGTCTCCTGGAGAAAGCTCCACAATGAGCAACACCAATGGTATGTGCACCTGTTTGCACAAATATATACATCAATATGTTGGTCATCATATAAAAATATAAGTGTGTTCGTGTTCGTGTTCGTGTTCGTGTTCGCATGCCCGTGCTCGTGTATGTTTGTGCACGTATAACTTTATTAGTTCTTAGGAGGAAATAAATTTCGTATTGTATTTTATGTTATCTTGGTAAGAATAGCTTCAAAAATAGTGATTATTATTTTATATGAACTTTAGATCATGTTTGTCTATGCTTAAAAAGTTTGCTTTTAAGAAAATAAGTTAGTTTTATTTTAAAATAAAATAACATTTTATTAGATAAAATTGAAAGTAAATTACTTATTTTGACAGTATTATAAGAGTTACTTCTAAAAAGGTATTAAAAAAAAAAACAGTTAAAAATAAGAAAAAAGTAAGTCCCCCCAATTTTTTATTTATTTAAATTTTTTTATTAAAAAATTACTTTGGAACTCATTATTACACTTTAATTTTTTTTTTTTAATATTGTTATATTTAATTATACGAGTTAGATGAGTAAAATTGATCTCAATTAGACTTTTAATTAAATTAACATTTAAAAATAAAAACAAAATTAGAATATTAAATTTAATTCTAACAGTCATTTTTGGCTTATTATTTTGAACTCGTCATTTAATGTTGTTTTAATATGAAAGATGTGTTGTGAAATTTGTTATGAATACTTTAAAATTGTACCAAGATCCTACACCGACGAGTGGAAAAACATATCCCAAAAATAAGTCGAAATAGGTGACACCAAAATAGAAATTAAAGTGAAAATCGAATTATTAAATCTATTTCTAACAAGATGTTATTTTAAATTTGTCATTTAACAGTTTTTTAATTCGAAAAATACATTACGAAGTTTGTCATAGATATTTTCATATAATATAAATAACCTATTTTGAACATAACCTAAAAATAAGTCAAAAGAGATGATGTTAATTAAAAGATAAAAAATCAAATTCTTATATCTATTCTAACAGTCATATTTGGTTTGTTATTTTAAATTCTCTGTTTAACACTTTCCAATCCAAAAGATGCATTGCAAAGTTTTCCGTGAATACTTTGAAACCGTATAAAAAATTTACCTCGACGAGTGAAGAATATAGTTTGAAAATATGTCGATTCAAAATGATAATTAGAAGATAAAAATAAGATTATTAAATTCAGTTTGAATAGCCATCTTTGACTCGTTTTTTTCTTTTGACTCACCATTGACGTTTATTTAATTAATTGTGTTGCTAAATTAATATAATAATTAATTGAAGAAAAATCGTTTCGATTGCAAATGATTTTGAAGTTCAATGTGGGTTGCTTAGTATATGTTACTTAAGCCGAATCTAGAGCCTAGTTGAATCTTGTTTTATTGGTTTAAATTATTAGGCATTTGGATAAATTTTATTTGGGGAAAAACAAAAATAATATACGATTATGTATCCAAAATAATCAATAATATGCAAAATTTTTGGGTAATTTTTCGAAAGACATGACTAAAGTCGGAAGGAAGACGAATAAGACGATCAAAAGAAGACAAAAAAATGGCGAAACGTTGAAAAAAATCTACAATTGAAAAAAAAAAAAATAAATAAATAAAAAGATATTGAAACAGGGAAAGTTAAAAAAAATATCGATTAGTAGCTTGGCACGTATTCTTATGAACAGTGCCACTATGAATTCCATCTTACCATATAGGGATAGAGGGATATGAAATTATGGATGGTCCGAAGTGCAACTAATAAGTATTTACCTGATAACGCTACAAGATCATTGATGTTTAGACCTTTCTTCTCGAATAGAGTTTGAAGGGTCGGAAAATCTGAAAATGGTGACGGTAAGTTCCCGGAGACATCAGATATAAGAGAAACCCTGCCATCTCTTCTACCTGTTAGCACATCCCACATAGGTCTCTTAAACTGAGAAAAAAAAAGGTGGGGGGGGGGGGGGGGTTAGAAATGAAAATAGCTAGAATTTTTGGGTAAATATTGAAGCATTTTCTTAGCATAAAAGTGAAGAATACGTAACTTACAGGAAAAGAAACAGCATCACGAGCTGACAATGCTAGAATGTCTGTACAGGATACAATTCCTGGGCAGACTTTTTCTATTTGAGATTTGATATCATCAATTGCTTCGAAACCACCCAGTGTTAGATTCGGTCTCGCGTCCTTTTCAGATTGATTGGTTCCAACTGTGTCCAAAAGTATCGACGCATCACATCCCTGAAAATATCGACATTATATTAGTGATTCAAAATACATATACAGTGTATATATGTATGTGCATGCATGTATACTATGTGTGCACACGTGTATATGTGTGCGTGCATGAGTGTATGTATGTGCACGCACGTGCATAAGTGCAGTATGTGTAGATAAGCGTATAGGATGTGCATATAGATTATTTGTTGTATAATGTTTCACGATAGACAGACGTACCCTAACAAAACAGTCGTGATAATGCACTCGAAGCAACTTAGCACCCAATTTAGGGTCATTTCGTGCTCTGCTCCAAGTAATTTGCCTCACAAGCTGCTCAGCCTGTGGACAATGAGTAGTCCTATAAAAGTTGTGTCTCAACCCTCCTCCACCGGAACCCTTACCGGCCCTGGCCACCACCACAAGGGACACCACCAAGAGGAGAAAGGTAAATTCAGCTCTCATTTTCATTGAAAGCAAGGAAAAACAGCAAATTAAGATTGATATAAAACCTAGTACACTCTTGGGATTTGAGAATGGTGTTTAATGTACACAAAATAGACTATTTGGAGGTTTCTTTTTATAGGCAGGGAAATGAGGAAGGATTGGCTAATAATTGAATATAAAAATCACTTCCACATGTCAACTTGTGGCTTTAATTTGTCAAAGACTTCATTATTCTATCTTAATTTATATTTGTTTCTTGGGATATTTCCATAATATAACTATATGTATAACAATGTAGAGTATTATGATTTTGTAAAATATATGCATCTTAGTTTTACTTACCTTAATATATGTTTGGTAGTCATTTTTTCTTAAAAAAACTTATTTTTTTGCCTACAATTTTTGACTTTTAACTTTTTTACACTACAAAAAAGTTTGAAAATCAATAAAGTACAAAAAAAATCCATTTTTCTCAAAAAAACTACACCGAATATGTGCGTAATTAAATTAGTGGTGGAGTCATAAATTTTTTTTTTTTTTTGGGCAAAAATTGAGTTGCAAAAAGAATGGGTAAGAATTTTGCTAAATGGTACGTTTTGGAGAGGAATGAGAAGGTAATTGATGATGTCCAATTTTGGGGTAAAAGTTGTGTACAAAAGACTGAAATGAGTGGAAGAATGAGAATTGAAATTTCGGGAAAAGTTGCAAAAAAAATAAAAATAAAATAAAATAATAAGAAGATCTATGGGGACTACTACCCCCACATGACCCCATGTTTCTCCTCTATTGAATTAAAATTCTTTCTTGTAACAATTTTGTTACTATTCAATTTTATTCGTACTTATCATTTCTAATTTTTAAGTAATTTGCATATATGGTCTTTATTGATGGAATCCGTCCAAATATCCCATTAAAGTAATTGAGAAAAAAAGATAATAATATCCTCTAATTTAAATAAACTAAAAAAATTATAATTCAAATCCAAATTTTTCAAAAGTACAAATGAGTCTCTGAAGTGTAATTTATCCTAAACCCTCGACCCCCAAAGACCCAGCGCCACCAACTCTCACCACATTATCGTCGGTAGCACCACCACCCCACTACTGTTAGGACCAACTACAACAACAGTCGACAACCACCTGCCACTAGTACCCAATTCCGAAACCCCCACCCCAAACTACCGCTGCCACCATTACCTGAACAATCACCACCACCAACAAACCTCCAAAATTACCACCCACAAGACCACGCTGCCTTGAGCACCACTCCAACGACCAAGACCCCATCCATTGCCACAACAATCACAATAACATGCGCGCGCGCGCACACATATATGAATAAATGATACATACGTACATATATTAATCATATGTGCCGAGTTAAGAACCTAATTAGTTTAATCTTTGAGAGAATTAAAAGCAAGAGAGACTACAAAGAGGGTGACCAATTGTCATCAAATCAGAATATGTAACTTTGCTTGATCTTCTGATAAAGGAAAAGTCTGGAAGGCGAAGTCCCCCCACCTATGTCAGAAGCTTCTTGACCAAGCAGGTTGTAAATCGAGGGATGTGCACGAGTGGTAGGGACCTAAGGGAGATAGCCAACAGGCCAACCCCCAGAACAGACCCTCACAATATTTCAGTGAAAATCTGTCCCACACAAGAATCGAACCTGCGTTGCCGGAAGATTTCTCCCCACGTCACCTCAGATCTTACCAACTCGTCTATGCCCATGGGGCAACTTTGCTTGATCTTAATAATACATTGTTATCCTCTCCCTTGGAGATTGAACCACTTAATTGTGGCCTTCTTTGTCCTACGTTTACATTGCATTCAAGAAACACATAGGCACATCATCCAAGTTGTTTCTGTAATGGATCACTTCTCCTGCAACCGGTAGGTAATATACAATGGTATAAAAGTGGTTGAGGGTGGTGCGGTGGGGGTTGTTAGTACTGGGTCTTTTTTTGTCTTTGGGGGTGGTGGGTGGTGCGTGGGGGGTGGAGCGTTTAGGGTAAATTACACTAGGAATTCATTTGTAATTTTGATAAGGTTAAGAATTTCAATTGTAATTTTTTTATTTTTTTTATTTTTTTATTTTAATTTATTTAAATTAGAGGTAATATTATTTTTTCAATCACTTTAACTAAATATTTGGACGGATGCGAATTATTAAAAGGTGGTGGATGATATATGTAACTAGAATTAAATATAGACGAAATTACTATAAAATTAAAAGAATGAGGACTATAAATATAATTTACTCTTAAATATATATACTATATGAATTGCAAAAAAATTACATGACACATCTCTTTTAATAATTCTCCATACAATTATTGATTCTCTCAATAAATTCAAGCACTTGAAGTTTAAAATCCCTAAATTAAATCAGTTAGTTAATTTTAATTTATTTATTTTTTGAACAATAAACTTTTTATCTAGATCCTTCATAGCACTTGTTTAGTGCATGTTTGATCTTGCTTAAAAGTTAAGATTTTTATAGATAGCACACATGTGCGTTTTTGTCAAAAAAGTCAGAAAACTCTAAACATGGCAAATATTTTGCTAGAACAAATTTGTACCTGCCAGATGTACAAGACTCAATCTAGTGTTCAATATTTATAATTTTTTTTGTTTGGATATGTAAAGTTGAACTCCAACTTCAAGGTACCCATCACTCTTGTTCTTGAGTCTTAGTTGAAGATATAAATCATAGGATGTGCTTCAATATAATAGGATTAAGAGCTTGCTTTTTAACTGCTTTTGCAAGCAGCATCTTCCATACTAAAAGTAGAAATCGAACTCTCACTCTGCAGCTATCAACGAAGTTGAAACTATTTCACTTCCACTTTTCAACCAATTAAACTATGCCATGAGGGCTTCAATATTTATAATTTAATATCACAATGAATTATTCGCTTGCAATAAATATGTACAAATATAGTTCATTATACCACATTTCTTTTTATAAAATACAAGAACAATACGTATAAAATGACTTTATTTTTCAATTATATATTTTTTTAAATATCCAGCTGTCTCAGCTGTCTCATGGGTGGCAACAAATTTCGGTGTTCAATCTATTGGCTGGATCAAATCTTTATGGTTTTATTTGGACTTTGACAATTTGCATGAACAAATATTTGTTTTTCTTTTTTAATAATAAAATTATTTTATTAATGACAAATTGACGAATTCAGTTAGGATCTTATATCTTGACACGTTCTTCACATAAAAGCCGTATTATTATTTTAAATATACGACTTTGTAGATAAATAATCTTTTTATAAAAAAAAATTAAATGTGTTTATGATGTAGTAATTCAACAAAAGTGTCTTAGAGCATTTATAATGCACTCTGTCTATTGTAGTTTATGTGATATGTAATATAGATAAATTTTTAATCTATGTAGCACTACGTCTATTGAATAAACGGTCAAATTAAAAAAAAAAATCATCTTCAATGAGTTCTATCTAAAACTAATATTACCGCTTATGTAATATTAATTTTTTTATTAAATTAGTAGGTCTTCAATTTTTATTTCTCTCGTCCGGCTTTCTTTTTTTTTTTTTTTTAATAAAATGTTGAGTTTGATTTAAATTTGATGAGTCACTCCATTTAGAAGTCCGCTTAAATTTAGACGAACTTAGTGTGCCACATCAGTTAGATAGAGTCCTCATCAGTATGCATTAGAGATGGTTTGTTATAACTCCGTCTATCTATATTTATTTGGCACATCTAAAAAATAATACATCTAAAAAATAATAGACGAAGTGCATTCGAGATACTCTTACTCCAACAGCATATGCAACAATGGGGGGTGATCTCCTGCATGCAATAATCCTGGTCTAATTTAACTTATCAACTTGTGTGCCACTGGGGAAATACCTAAATCAAGTCCGGTTTAAAAATCTCGTTTATTTATTCTCACGCATTGCAGAAAGCGCATTAATATGTGAATAACTATATACATATTTAGAATTGCGAATCACCTAAACAAATTTACCGTGGAACTAAGTCTATGATATTAAAAAATTGAAGATTCGGATATCAACAAACATTAGTTGGGAACCCAAGTATTATACATTACTGAGGTGGGACCAACCCGACCCAAATCGATAAAAATTTAGTTTGGCTTTTTCCAAATTGAAACCGACTCAATTGAAAAAATTCTGGCCTAAAATTGAAAACTCGAATCAACCCAATTAAAACATATTTTAATTTTTTTTTTTTTAAAAAAATCAAGTCGGTTTAACCCAACCCAAAAACCAATTCGAATTTGACAAAAATCGACCCAAACTAACTCGAGTTGGTTTGACAAATTGTTGGTTAATTTGTCCAGTCCTATACATCACGCATAAATTGAAAATTCCAATTTAATTTTCTTAGAATTTTGATAATCGCTATAGAAATGTGGTTTTTAAGAATAAATGGTATATTTCCACTGTCCTAGTGCCTGTATAATTTTCCAAAAAAAAAACTGATTTTTCAAAATATTACAGATTATATTGTATTTTATTTCATTTTAAAAATCCAACAACGGCTCTTATATTTGGGTACAACTTTTGGAAGAAGAAAAAAAACTCGCTGCATATCAAAGTTGTATGATAGTTTGTCACTGAAAGAAGTTAATATAACTGTAAAAAAAAAAAAAAAGAGTTGTTGTTACCATAAAAACTCATATGCTTGAGTTAAAAGTTTAGCACAAGTGCCTTGCAACGACATAGAACTAAACATTTGTCATTCAAAAGTATATAGATGTCAAACAAAGTCAAATTACTAGTTTGTGATCACACCACAAAGAATAAACAAAAAGGAAAAAAATCATTGATTAGTAAGAGGATTAAATTTTTTGAGTAAGCTTATTAGCTTTATACGAGATTGAATCATACACATTTAAAAGGTTTTTTTTTTTTTTTTTTTTTTTAATCATTTGCTCGATGGTATGATTTCTCATAGGGTAGGAAGTGTAGATAAAAAATGAAGTCATAATGGCAGATTGAGTGCTCCGTTTGGTAGAGATTATAAACTAGTTTATTTGACCAAGAATTATAAACTACCAAGGCAAATTTTTTTATCAAATAAATTATTTTTAGTCAAATAAATTATTTTAGTGAAATAAACTAGTTTATAAACTCTAATAAACGAGTTTTGAATTGAACTAGACATGTCTAGCTCTCAACATTTGTGGGCCATTATGTCAGTTCGATTTACACCTTTGGAAGGTGGTCCAAGCTGTGTTTTTCTTACAGGATGTTGGCAATTCATTTGAACTAGCCTACCTATTTTAGTACCCCCTACATTGATGTCCTCAGAGATTAAAAATAGTAATTATCCCTTATAAATGATTTGTTCTTATTTATTAAGCAAACAAGAGTAATATTTTGAGTAAAGAAGAATAATTTATTCACAATTTTTGGATCAATTATAATTTTTCAAACTGATATAATTTTTTTTGGGACTCGTTTTGTGAACATAACATAACCCACTACTCAAATCTTTACCAATCATTCGACCGGTCTCCAAACCACTTTCATATATGCTCAAATTAAGATTTATAAATAAAATCCGCTACTCATCCTACAATCAGCTCCAAATGGAAAAAGTTCAAAACGGATACCCACCCCCACTCAAATCAATTGTCATCTTCCGAAATAAACTATATCATATTTTGTATAATCCAATATTTGGTACAAAACATCAGTCTAAATAAATTATTTCAAACAATCTATATTATTATGAAATTCCGAATAATCGTGAGAATAATATGTTTCACTTATTCAATTTCGTTCATTCAGAAATCTTGTACAATATACCAATTATGTCACTATAAATATAGTACCTAATATCCTTTCAAGTTTCGAATACGAAGATTTTTTTAAAAGAGTTATTTTCACTAGTCGAAGCATAACATAGTCCAACTAAAATTTATCATATTTTCACCTCAATATTCTAGTCTACGTTTATTAAAAAAGATTTTTATTTTATCATTTTACTTGTCGATATTTCTTACCTCTTTCCATTTTCCTTCACATCGCTTCCCCCTAAGAACAAGTTCGATTTTGGTAATTTTTTACTTATTTTCAAATCAAATTGTATTGTGATTGCATACGACTGGAAGGAGCAAGTGCAAGGCTAGCTAACAAGAGAATAAATTAATTAGGGTACCACATCATTATTGACTGTATTGAGGCCGCAAAGTGAAGATGGGAAAGATGAATCCCAATAATGATAAGTGTATATTAAATTTGAGGATTTCCTCAAATTAATGAATTTGATAAATAAATTTAACAAATAATCACGATTTTTAATTTAGATTAATCTAATAGTCTAAATCTATTAAAACATTTAAAATCTTTACATACACATTCAAACGTATTCGAATAAAAGTTTTAATATATTTAAATTGTTAAATTATTTGAAATTAAAGATCGTAATCATGTGTTGAATTTATTTGTCAAATACATTAGTAGGTGTTGATCTCTGTTAAAATTACTAGTATACCGCTTACCTGGTAGAATTCGACCGTAGAAGCTTGCTCGCGTTGAAGAATAATAAAGAATAAACAAAGTTGAGAAGAGAAATTTGAAGAATGGAAAAGAAAAATGAAAAAGAGAGATTTGAGGATATATATATATATATATATATATATATATATATATTTTTTTTTTTTTTTTATAAATTGAAGATAGATGTACATATTTTTTTATTACGAGTGAGGATAAATACTCCATGCGGCCGGGATCACAAAAATTAAGAATTTGCCCCCCCCTCCCCAACTCAATTGATTAAATTTCCTTTAAATTTACTCCAACTAATTGAAGGACTTTTTAGGTCCAACCACATCAACCCTATCAATTGACATTATTGTGGAGTTCTTCAGGAGAAAGGAATAAAGCCAAATGATTGTATTTAAATTATTTTCGGACAGAAAAACCAAAGTATTTTTTGAATAAAAAACGTTAAAAACATTAAAACAATTCGGTGTTCTTACAGTTCCTAATTCAGGATTACATACATAGAAGCGGCAAGAAAACAGCAACCCGTGACGTGGGGCCAACCCACCTCACCTCACCCGACTTCGCTTCATCTTCCAAGTAAAAATCATTAAAAGAAAACCCCCCAACTTTTCGTAATCTTCTGATAAGGGAAAGTAGGGAAGCTCCCCACCTGTGTGAGAGCCCCTTGACCGGGAACTTTTCGTAATCTTTCTTGTATAGAAGATAAATTTAGCAGTTTTTTTGGGATGATTTAATCTTTTTCCGGGTTTGGTTTTGTGAAAGATTTGATTTTTGATTTAGAATAAAGAAATGGAAAATCCCAGAACCGAAGATGGGGTTGATAATGCAATTTCAGAGGATAAACCAATGGAATCACCCTCAACATCAACATCACAGGTCAGAATATTTATTGAGGTTTTATGGGTTTTTGAATTCTTTGAATATGCTTTGTTTATTGGTCATCTTTTTGAATGAAATTTCAAATTGTGATTTTTTGAGTTAAATTTGTAGAAAGATGGGTTATTTGCTGCTGAAATTTTGATGATACTCTGAGTGAAAAATATATTTTTTCTGTTTATAAATTTGTTCTGAATTACATACCATTTTCTTGAACTCCCAAAGAAAGAAAATGTCAACAAAGGGGGAGATTATAGCCATGTTGTGTAGGTGGGTAGTGATTTGGATTTTGCTTTTCTTGATTGATAATTTCATAGCATAATTTGGTTAGTTTTGCTTGTATGATTGGTGATGCATGATATAGTGAGATAGTAAATTCTTTTTTAGTAGGAGTCTCCACTAAATGTCTAAATCTGCTAATTTTTTTAGTCAATACAAGTATATATGCTTGTACATATTTCCTTAGGAGTCCTTCCTAGCGACTGCCACATCTCCTGGGTTAAGTGGTGATGCAGTAATGAATGGAACGGAATAGAGAAAAAGGATGCATGTAGCCGACCCAAATTTATAGGTGAACAAGGATTAGTATGTTGTTGGTGTTATCCAAATATACATAAGCTTAGGTTGAGAAGAAAAGCAAAAAGGAGACGTATTTCATGTTTTTTGTGGCCATGCTTGTGTTTGTATGTGCATTTATTTTAGATTATCTGCAGTTATGTGCTATTAATTCTATTATTAATCAGTCAGTTGTTTGTAGGATCCATAAACTTTTGACATAAATAAAGTTTGATCTATCCTTAAACAAAGACAAGAGAGCTTAAATAATTCAGTAATGTTCTAAAATTGTTTTCATATGAGTCTAAATTTCACATCTGATACTCATCACTTTTTCTGTACGAGTGCATTTATGTTGGTAATCTCTATGTTACCAACAAAGAATTGTGATCATTCATCTTTTATTCCGTGACTCTTCTTATAAAGCTAATAATAGCGAATTCTTGTTGAAATGTATAATCACGTGTTAAAATCAAGTTTTTTCCCCCCACTAAATTGGATGGATCAAAGATGTGCCTGACCTTTGCCATGGAAAAAATTGAACATCTCAACCTGCTAATGGATCCTTTACATCTTAATATTCCATGTTAACTTGACAACTTTAACCAAAGTTCTGCAAATTCTGTAAATTTGGGAAACCATCAATGTTAATATAGTGCCCCATCAGATCCACTTGCACTTCATCCCTCCCGTCTCCTTGACTGATGAAGAGTCGACAGGGCAATTGCCATTTCAAAATTTTACAATTAGATCCTTATTGTTTGCAACCATGTGGATCAGATTTTTTCTTGTAAACATTTAATACATTGAATTAATTGTGTCATCTAGTTTATTTATTAGAACCATCATTGTTAAGCTTATGTTGGCACCGAATTGTTCATGTTGTGTAGGCTGATTCTCATGATAGGGAGTCCAGGAATATGGTTATGAACTCAGGGAGAAGTGCACAACGTTCAGATCTAACCCTTCAAATACCTCCAAGACACGCGGGTTTTGGGAGCAGCCGAAGTGGCAAAGGTTTACTCCAGTCGCCGGGTGTCTTAAATAGAAATTCTTCAACCGGAGGTTTTCTTCGGGCTCTAAGCCTTAAGAAAAGGGTCACTGCATCAGATAGTGAAAGAAGCTCTCTCCTTAGCTCAGATCCTAAGGCTGAAAGCCCTGTTTTTGCCAACCTCCTGTCTAACTTTACTTGGAAAAGATGTACTTCCCTTCCTGTGACACCTGCATCGAACCTGCCCCCTCCAGTTATTATGCCCACATCGGCAAGGACTCATAGCGAAAGGCAAAAGTCACATGTAATAAAGCGCCTGAACTCCAACTTTAATTACTATCCAGTATATTTCTCATTTGGGATTACATGAATTTTCATGTAGAAGTTTCAAATATGTTTAAAAAGACTCGTATCATGCGTATTATTATTCTGCAGCATGTGTGGCCTATGCTTAACCATGCTTTAGAAGTTAATGCTCAACGTGTAAAACATTACTTGATACTTTTTGCATTTAGCTTTATTTTTCTGTTTGATTAATTTGCCATTTTTATCATTGTCCTGTTATAAATTTGTGATCCTATGCCCCAAAAGGGAACTTCTAGAATAATTTTTTCTTTAGCGTATTTATCGATTTGAGTTTTCTTTTGTTTCTATTTCCATTTACTGTTTGCATGTTTATTGCTACTAATATTCTCTGCAATGGCACCAGTGTTTTCAAGAATTTAGGCTTTGTTTGAAAATGTTTGGGCCCATCTAATTCAAATGAGATGCTTTAGTTTGGTCTATATAATAACCAAGTTATCCAAAGTGGTTCTTTATGTAAACAGTTTGTTTGATATTTTCTTTTTGAGGTTGCATAAGCTGGTTCGTTCTTATGGGTGAACACTGAACAGTTTGATAATTTCTTTTCTCTGTCAAAATTAGAGAAGATTCCTTCGTCAAACTAAAACATCTTAGTGACTTTAGCAAGTTTGTGAACCACTAGCGAGTCAGGGAGAAAAACTGGAATTGATTTAGTGATTTACTAATAAGTAAAATAAATATTAGGGACAAAAACTGGAATTGATGTGGTGATATCACAAAACTACTTATGCTGATGAAGTGCATGTTTGTTACACAGTGCTGCTTAGGATTGAATGATATATAATAAACGAGATTTTAGCTTATTTTTCTTCTTTAATAATGTCCACTACTATGTGATCATCTCTACTAAACATGCATAAAGGTTGTTATGGTGTTTTCAATAATAAACTTTCCTTGATTGTTATGTGATGTTTACTGGTAATATAATTCTATTTTGAAGACTTTTGATGATAATAATTTGCATAACCCTCTTCTCATCTGTTGATGTTGTCATTATTTGTCATTTTTACGAAATTGCTTCTGGATATTACAGTTGCAGTAAATATTTTATTTATCTGTGCCATTGTTATTATATAAAAATAAAGTTCTGTAATTGCATTGATAAGATCTTCGAACTCTAAAAGCTACTTATTTACCTAATTTTAATTCTAGAAATAATGGCTGTTTACCATTATCATATATTTGTATAAATTATAATGCGCCTTGCAATCCCTGGCTTCTTTCTTTTCATTCCTTAATTATTTTTCTTCCCTTCAATGTTGTTAATTGGTCTTCCTTTTGCTGAGACAAAGAATCTTCAGGTTTGAGTTCATATTAATCGTACCGCGCCTTCTTAAATTTCTAGTGGTAGTAGTAAAAAAAGAGCGGGAAATTATTAGTGTTATGAGCATGTTTGGCCAAGCTTAAGAAAAAGTAAAGTCTGGATAACTTATTTTTTCTTACTTTTAAGTAAAAAAGTTACTTTTTGAAAGTAAGTTATATCTTAATGTCAAAATAAGTACTTATTTTCAACTTTGACAAATAAAAAAATTTCTTTAATTTAAAATTTACTTATTTACTTATAAATAAACTTTTTGAGCTTAGCCAAACATGATCTATGTGCCCAGAGATGTGGCTCACAGGGAGCCGTGGGAAAATGTACCACTTGGAGAAGACTAGATTTAATAATTTACTTTTGCATATACTTGTTGCAGATAAGTGCATCTCAAACTACTGTTTCAAGGTCCCTCTCCATGCCTGGGAGGAATTTCGTTATTGTAAGGTCTACATCTTTTGCCACTCGTGAAAATCATGCTCAAGACGCTGAAAGCGGTATGTCACCTCATATCCTGTGTAATGGGCATTTCCCTAATTCTACTCAAAGATAAAATATGCGAATGTTGCTTAATACTAGTTACTACCATACTCCATGTTGTATAGAATAATCAAGAAAAACAAATTTCTCAAAATATGCATAAGAGGCTTTAAGACTACACTAAATCAAGGTTTTTGAAGGTTATGATATGCTGGATCTAGTATTTGTTGTCATCTAGACCCGCATTTTCTACGACAATGTAATCCGTACTATGAACATGTTTTGACTTAAGCTTAAAAAGAAAAAGTTAATTGTAAGTAACTTTCTTTTTTTTGGATAACTTACTTTCAAGTAAAAAAAGTTACTTTTTTCTGAAGCATCTCCTACCTTACAAACTTTGACCAATGATAAAATATATTTATTTTAAAACTTATTTACTTATATGTTAACCTTTTAAGCTTAGCCAGACATGCTGTAATTCAGTCTGCAAAACCAATATTATTGAGTGTAAATGATATGATATCCAGATTGTAAGTCTCGAATGGCCTGTTATAATTCTGAATAATTGGATTTTCAAATCTTGTTACATTTGCTTTGCGGAAAATTAGATCAAACAACTCCTGATCCTGAGCACGAGGATCAAGAGATTCCTGAAGAAGAAGCTGTCTGCAGGATCTGTCTCGATACCTGCGACGAAAGAAATACACTCAAGATGGAATGCAGCTGTAAAGGTGCCCTCCGACTCGTACATGAAGATTGTGCAATCAAATGGTTTAGCATAAAAGGAAACAAATTATGTGATGTATGTGGAAAAGAAGTTTCAAATTTACCAGTGACTTTACTTCGGGTGCCGAATGCTACTCAACGAGATCACAGGGAGCAGAACCAACAGGGTCTGAATGCGATAAGGTGACTAATTTTCATTTTCATTTTTTTCTAACTTCCTAATACATTGAATTTGCTATTGAACTGTGCTAAATTCTTAATTAAGCGTTTTCTTTAAATGCATTGTCTAAAATCTGTTTTGGTCATTGATCCAATCAAAAAGAAAAAGAAAAGTGAAAAAAGTCACTGGTTCAACCCTTAGTTCATACCCTTGGGAACTGAAAAGTTTATTTTGGCTTGTATATTTTATTCTCTACAGTTATCTTTCTTTTATCATGTAACTCGGGGACATTGGCAAAAGTTGCTTGAACTAATTTTCATTTCTGGGTCATCTACAGTCTTTCTCAACAATCGAATCGCTGCTGTCGTAGAGAATTGAAATATCAGGTCGAGAATAGACTAGAAATCTGATAGTGCTTGTGAACTTCTGTGTCGGGTGGGAAGGGCAAGCACCATTGTTCGCTGCCACCCGTTTCAATTCTCGTGGCTTTCTTTATTATATCTCTTTTGTTTGTCTTTTCTTCAGATGTTTAAATTGAACTTACAAATATACTTTCACATATTTTTCCAGCGCATGGCAAGACTTTGTGGTGCTCGTCTTGATAAGCACAATTTGCTATTTCTTCTTCCTTGAGCAGCTACTGGTAAGCCATCAGGCAATGGAATACTGCTAATTTGGTTAATCTATTAAATGCTTACATTTTTCTGACAACTTTGGCATTTTATTTGTGTCCTTCCATTTACAGATCGGTGAGATGAAAAATCAGGCACTTATCGTTGCTGCACCATTCTCTTTTACCATATCTCTTATAGCCTCTATTCTTGCAGTTATCGTAGGTATGACATAGCTCCTGAAGACATATTTGGTACATAGTACTAGACAATATTGCTCACAAATACAGACAAGATTTTATCTTGTTTTTGTTCTTTAATCCATTCAGTACTGCCCAGACTAGAGTGACATTTAAAGTAAATTCATACTTGAGGCTATTTATCTTAAATTAGTTTGTTTCAATGCAGCAATTAAAGAGTACATATGGACTTATGCAGCTCTTGAGTTTGCACTTGTGGCCATGATTCTCCATCTTTTCTATTCAATGGTGAGATGCATCTAAATATTACTTGAATAAAATATTTTGTCGCCTTCTTTGTCTTAATTTCTGTAGTATACAACTTACTCTCATTTGAACAATCGATGATCTGCTGTTTTTATTCTTTTTAACATTAACATAATTTAATGGTTAGCCTTGCGTTCTCTCCAATTGGGAAGTAAGTGATCTCATTATTATTGTTGTTGGTGGTTATTAACTTTTCCATATGATTAATGTATAATTATAGATTTCTGTGGATTAAAATGCTTCGAAGTGCATGTTTTGCTCAGCCTAGAAATTTTTCTTACAGTAAATTTTATTACAAACAGTAACCTATCAATGTGTTTGGAAAAAAAAAATTCGTTTAAAAGTTTAACTTACTTTTAAGTTTAGCCAAACATTCTCTAAAATCATTCTTCTAGCTCACATGAACGTTTTTGAGGCATGCCAGGCCTACGAGACAAAAATTGCGGACTTTAACCTTTTTTATGCTTAAGTTCTCTCTCCTTTTTTTTTTTTTTTTTAAATATATTCCGCGTAGGCAGGCATGGCCTGATCTTTTGCCACCTGGGCCTGGGTGGTCTGATTTACACCCCTACTCATTTACCTCTTGGGCGGCCTGGCAATATTTGTCTTCTGGGTTTGCATGTTTTGCAAGCAGAGCCGTTCTTTGATCCCAGTTGCTTTACTGAATCTATTCCCATTTGGTTTGCAGCTTCACTTACCGCCTGTTTACTCAATCCTGCTATCATCAGTCTTAGGATTTGGAGTGGCTATGAGTCTCAACTCTTTGTATATTCGTTACTTTTCCTGGCGGGTTCAAGTTGCTGAAAACTCTAACCTGGTATGATTGTATACCAGAGAGATGAGATTGGTCAGATATGCACTAGTAGCAGGAAGTATTAGTTGCTCGACTGCAAAGATACAGAACCTAGGATGCATATTTAATAAGCTTTGCCTAATGTCAATGTTTTAGAATCATCTAAGGGCTGAAGTGGAAGTTCAAATCCATATGTTGATGAAAGGAGTGGTCGATGACTGTTTTGTTTATGGAGAGATTTACCTACAGCTACATTGTGGAGATGGCCCCGGTCACTCAGCTGGCTAATGGAGACTACATTATTGATATTATTAGTAATATTAGTAGCAGGTGCTGTTAGTTTTCTCATGATTTGAATTGCAAAGCTGCATTGCTTTTCGCCTTTTGGCTCTGTTGTAGAGTTGATATTTTTCTGCATATCTTAGTAAATGTTGTAGACACTGCTACGGAGATCAAACAAGTTGTGTATACATGTACTTGATTTTCTTCGCTTTTTCTACAAAATTAAACTTTTTTTGCATTATTTTCACCTCTCATTTCCAAAACCCACCTGGAGCCTCATACAATTGACTAGAGCAATGAAACATCTATTTATTCAGATGATCGAAAATCTTGAATTTGTTGAACACGGTACAAATTCTTGATGTGCCCCAAAAATTGATTTTGTTTAGAATCATTAGCAGAAATAAAAAAATGATTATGTTGATACATTCAAGTAATTGACTGATTTATAGTTAGTAAATTGAATTTATTGTTATAACCTGGATTTTTCAACAAGATCGACATTCCCTCTATATTTATTGAGTTAGACCAGTTGTGAATAGTATTAGAAATATATTTACATCATGACCTCTTGTACCTGATCAGAGAATATTTCTCATTCCTTACAGCTTGGATATATTTTCTTTAGATTTATCTATTGCATCTGCTTCATGATCTCATAATTCCTAGCCAGAGATGTACTTACAACGGATCAAGTCCGGTTGTTAGACAGAATCCCAACATGGCCCAGGCAAGGTTGGACAGGCCACTGAGTCCAACACATTTTATAAATTTTTTAGGGGAAAAAACAGAAAAATGAAAAAAGAGCTACACGAACCACTGGACTAGAGAGCCAAACCGGCCGAGGGCTATGACCAGCTTGAGAAGGTGTGGCGCACAGCACAGCCATACTTTCACCTTAGCAGAAAATGCTTAACCAACCCTTACCTGGGCTAAATATTCTGCAAAATAGAAGACAGGTACAAAGACATTCAAGAATTGGCAAATTTTACAACTTCAACTGCAAGCAACACATAATAATTGGAGTCAAGAATTCTAATATAAAACGTTCATTAATATAAGCAAAAATGTCTGATCCAAAATCAAGAAACTGTTAACAGCCCATAAGCATGGCTATCTTTTTAACATGCATTTAGATAACAGACATTGAACTCCAAATCTGGTCTAATACTTTGATAAGCTTCCTGCTGTTACTCTTTGATCCAAATCACCTCCCTTCTTTTGATTATTCTTATAAGCAAAAGGCCACAGCTTTGTGGGGTTACATGTCATATTAACTTGAACGGAACAAGTAGGGTGGCACTGCAGCAGGATCGATCTCCCAAGAACCTTGCAGTTGACGGCCAACTTGCTTGCATGTGAGTTGAAAAGCATCTGATGCGAGAATCTAAGCAGCTCGGCCCATGATATTTGCATTCTTAAAATCATTTCCTCTTTGAGTTGAGGCTTGAAAACTGAGTTGTATCCGGGAACCAGCTCAAGAACCCTACTTGATATTAACTCGTTATTTACCTCAAGAATTTCCACAATGTCATATTCATAATCCTGCAATTCGTAACATGTTATCTGAGGATTCCAGTTCTTATATACTGCCCATACCTCACCTTTCTGAGGAAATATAGCATATAAATCCTTTCTGGTCCACAAGTTCTACTCTTAATTGATGAGAAATGGCAGCATTGCCATTTATTCTGTGAGGTTTTCCCTTATGAATCTTAAATTTCCCGCAGGTACGGGCATGTCTTTATCAAGCCATCTAATCATGGATCCTGGCGGTGAACAGGGAAGTAGCCAATTTACATGCAAAACAAACTCCTGGCAGGTTTCTATCTTCTCAATCTGACCGTAGTACTTTGGTAAGCCATCCTTATCGCCATATATCGCCCATATCTGCCCGACTTGCAACTTATCGTACGATCTCTCTGCATCGAAGTTATGGAACCGGGGATCAGGAAAGGAATTTATCCCAGCCTCACTAAGTTCAGAAAAAGCATTTTCCTTATAAACGGCAGGAACAGAAGTGGGGTCGAGTGCGAAAGATCCGTTTGTAACATTTCATCCTTCTTCCCCAGTCATCTGGAATGAAGGAACCCTCTGAATTTATCTTTCACCAAAATCGCTTCAAAATTCTTTCCTTCCTTCATTTGAAAAAAAAGACACGAAAATCCTTTCACTTTGCTTAAGGATGCAACAACAAATACACCAAGACAAGCAGTATAGTTCGACAAAACCTCAACAAACTCAAATTCATAATTTCTACGTCTCTCTGAATCCGAAAACCAATTCCTATCCCAGTTCTTAAAGACTGCCCATGTTTCACCCTTTCTTGGATATACCTTATTAGTATTTCCTCTTGACATTTTTCCAAACCATGTGTGAAAACATCGTATGATTTTCAGTAGTTTCGGATTCTCCAAGTTTAAATTTTCCACAAGAAACCGGCAATCCTTCACCTATCCATTTTCTTTCATCCTCGTTGTCTGGATCCAGCTTTAACCACGTGATTTGCAGCTTGAAATCTCGAGAGAGAACTTTTCGGATCCGAGCATAGAATCTAGGCATGGCATCCAATGAATCATATATTTGAGCAACCGCAAAACTTTCTTTTTTCCTGTCCTTGTCGAAGGTTCAGATGTGAGGGTCGGGATTTTCAAAATTCCCGGTTCTGGAATTTTTTCAGTACTTCTCTTATCATCCACAAACTCAGCATCTTCTTCATCATCATAACTCATATTCTCATTGTACGAAATATGCTGCTTGGACCGAGTAGACATATGAGGGCACATCTTGCTATAATCTCCAAATTTCTTTCCACTCAAATTATCGCCATCATCTTCAAACACTCTATCTTCTTTCAAGTTCATAGTACTTCCCATCCCATGACTGTTAATGGATTCTGAAAACATTTTTCTTTTCTTACTACCCCTTAACAGTCATGGGATGAAAAGTACTATGAACTTGGAAGGTGGGTTAGACAATATTAAATAAGAAGGGTATTGTTCAGTACACTTTAACACTGCGTACCAAACATGCATTGAAGTGGCACCAAATTATCCACCAAATGAAAATGTCAACTCGGCCTATAAATGAGCCTACAAAATATTACGGATTCACATCTTGGTTAAAAAGCACCAATTAGAAAGGTAAACAAAAGGGGCTTTTGACGTGCACTGAGTGTGCTGACCGACCCCTTTTTACATCTCTAGTTAAATACCACAATTAAATATTCTTAGTTGAAGTTGCAATTAATCTTCATTCCTAATTAAAAGTATATGGAGTCCAATCAATTGAACTCTGCGTTAATGCAAAATTAAAAAGGTTTCCACTTTTCTTGACTTGCCGAATTTTATTAGAGAATATAATAGTTAGAAAACATTTTTCAAGTTTCCAAATTGTTTCCTAGAATCAAATGTTTTGTATGTTACAAGAAAGAAAAATTTTCACCATTTGCTAGTGCGATTTCAATTCAATACTTTTTACTTATTTTTGAAGTGTGAAACCCTGGATAAAACTGTAAATAATATAATTTTCCTTCCAAGAAAAATAATTTAATATGTCTGAGACGTAGAGAAGTGCCGGTATACAATGGATGTAACCAAATCCACATAAAGAAATCGAAATTACAAATAAAGATGACAGCTGTGTCGTTCTGTGACATACCTTTATGAGTTTTGAAACTTCCAGGTGCAGAAACCGAACATATCAGATCAAGATTAAAATCCCGTTCAGAAGCTTAAGCCCGAAAACCGAACATGTCACATTGAGATTCAAACCCCATTCAGATTCAACTTCTGCATCACAATCAGGACTCTGTGTTTGCACCTTCTTAATCCTTTTGTATATTTTGTTCCAACAAGCAGATGGAGTGGACCCCTTTTATAACCTCAAGATCTTCCTACTGCTTTAAGTTTACTGTCAAACGGCATCCACTTTTCTCGATCTTAAGAACACTTAGAGCATCAACATCAGATTGAAGGCATTTGCTCCAACCGCAAATCTCTTGTCAGGTTGAAGTAAGAGAGCCGATCTAAGATACTGCTTTCCGATTGATGCCTCATCAGCCGTTGGATCAATTTTAAGAATTCTGTACCAATAACTTTCATTCTAGTAAACCTCGTTCTTGGCAGTACAATAGACATCCAGATCAAATTCATTTGTGAAATGTTATCCATCCAAGCACCCATAAATCTTTGCTTCCCATCTTGTTCTGCACCATATTTTTCGCCCTGATGGCCTCTTCTTTGTTACACTTCATCAAGGATATACAGAATCCCTGATTCTTATTCAGTCACTCCAGCAAATATATTAGACAAATTAGCCTCATTCATTCCTCTCACTCAAAATATTACTCAGGTTTTAAATAAAACGCTGATGACATATTTGGAAGGTGGGTTAGACAATATTAAATAAGAAGAAGGGTATTGTTTAGTAAATTTTAACACTGCGTACCAAAAATGCACTGAAGTGGCACCAAATTATCCATCAATTGAAAATGTCAACTCGGCCTATAAATGAGCCTACAAAATATTACGGATTCACAATTTGGTTAAAAAGCACAAATTAGAAAGGTAAACAAAAGGGGCTTCTGACGTGCAAGGAGTGTGCTGACCGACCCTTTTTACACCTCTAGTTAAATACCACAATTAAATATTCTTAGTTGAAGTTGCAATTAATCGTCATTTCTAATTAGAAGTATATGTAGTCCACTCAATTGAACTTTGCGTTAATGCAAAATTAAAAAGGTTTCCACTTTTCTTGACTTGTCGTATTTTACTAGAGAATATAATAATTAGAAAACATTTTAAGTTTCCAAATTGTTTCGAATAATTTTCAAAATGTTTCAGTTTCCTGTTCAAAATCAGTAACTTTTTAGAAGTTCGCATGCAACATCAATTGTAAAGTTACACAAAATTGTATCTTTTTTCCCCCAAAAATGTAAGTTTGGGAAAGCACCTAAAAGAATCAATTAAGTGAACTAACAAAGGAATCTAACAAAAGAACAGTTCAATTTGCATGACTAGCAAAGTATAGAACCAATGAATTAAAAGACAAAATATGAAGGAACTTACTCATTCGTTGAAACCAAAAGGCCAACCTTTTTATCATAAGGCTCGATGTGGATCCACGTAGCACCCAGAGAGTCCATTTCATAACCTGAGATCTTCTTACAGCTTTAAGTTTCCTGTTAAACGACATCTCTGTAAGCAATGCTAGAGCATCACCAATAAGATTGAAGGCATGTGCTACACCAACATATCTATTTTTATCCGGGTGAAGTAAGAAAGTCAATCTACGATGCTGCTTTTCGATCAATACCTCATTAGCCATTGGATCAATTTCAAGAATCATGTACCAATCACTTTCATTCTCGTAAACATTGTTCTCGGCTGAACAATGCACGTCAAATATCAAAATCATTTGTGAAATTTTCTCCAGATCAGGATAGGGTAACTGGCCATTGTTCTAAAACCCAGCCCAATCAGTCGATAAACTGGATAACACACTGGGCCGATTGAATTAATTCAAACACAGTCAATTTACCGTCCAACTGCAGATTTTAAGTGACGGTTGGGCAAGTTAGATTAAATGCTTCAAAAATTTCATGCAAAGGGGGTGTTTGATCCTCAAGACCTCTTACATGAATTGTAAGGTTCCAACCACCAAGCCAACAAGGATTATTATTAACATATTGTGCTCAATAATATATGACCATTTAATATATTATATTGCAATAAAAATAAACAACTAATCAATATATTTGAAGAAAAAAATTCATAATATGTTTTTCCCTCAATTTAAAATAATAAACAAAACACCTAAAAATCATTTTTAATATTTAACATGCCGTAAATTTTAAGTCTACTATATTATACTTCGTTTTTTGTTAAAAAAACATTTTTTATCTAGAATTTTGAACCGACAATGACCCATTGGTTAAACCACTGACCCACCATTTAAACCAATAATCCATTGACCTAGTGCTTCGACCGGGTTAGTGGCCGAGTCAAGTTTAAAAACTATGCTTTGGGCTTTGTCTGCAATTTCCAAAGCACCCACAAAATTGTTCTTTCCATCTTTTACTGCACAATAATTTTTTAGCCCTCAGGCCACTTCTTTGTCTCCATCAATAGTACAAAATCCTGTGAACCTTACTCAATCTTCTCAAGCAAATATATCAGACAAATTAGACGCACTCGTTCCTCGTACTCGCGATATTCACGTGATTTCAAATAAAACGCTGAAGTGGCACCAAATTATCCATCAATTGAAAATATCAACTCTGCTTACAAATGACTCTCCAAAATATTATGGATTCACAACATGGTTAAAAACCTCCAAAGCAAGGAAATGAATGCATAAAGCAGGTGTTATTCTGATAGAGCTCCAATTTTGGTGACTTACAGGAAACGCACCAAGGAAGGGGTTACATGCAAAAGTGGGGAAGGAGTATCAAGAGAAGGGGAGGATCACGTGAGGCCCGTGTGACAGCAACTGGGAGCATGTGCATGTGAAAGCAGCTGGTGGCCTGTGCACGTGACAGCAGCTGGTGGCCCATGCAAACTGTTAGTCGTGATGGAATTCGAAGTGCATCTGCGGCATATAAGGAATTGGAAGGCAGAATATAAAACACTTTTTGGTTGAAGACATAGTGGAGAAATAGAGCTTCTCGAATTGCTCAACTTTTATAGTATTTCATTTCAATCAAATATTTGTATTTACAACTCTTGAATAGAAATACAATCAGTTATTTTCCTATGGCTATTACATTTTCTCTTGCATATCCAATATCATTCTGGTTACTGTCTTGAATAACTGGGAAGGGCTGGTACAATCTGCAACAAACACAACACAATTAATTAGACTCTATCATATTCTTCCTTTTTTGCCGATGTTAATATATACTCCACATGTATAAAACATCATAAACGTAAGAGAATGCACAGAAAATCTAAATATAATTGGCACAAAAATCCTATTTAGTTAATTTTTTTGGTAGAAAGGTTAAATCCCACACTAAAGTATATTCTTAGTTAAAGCCACAATTAATTTCATCCCCAGTTAAAGTTCCAATTTTCTTGATTAAAAATTTCTGTAAAATTTCCTTGAAATTTCTGAATATTAATTAAACATAAAATTAGAAAACCTTTTTTCAAGTTTTCAAACCATTTTCTAGAATTCTCAAAAAGTTGTAATTTTCGAAATATGTCCTAAACAGGAACGGTAACTTTTCATAAGTTTCCTTGCAACGCAAAAAGTTACCCAAAGTATATTTTCTAACCGAAATGTATGTTTTTGGGGAGTCGGAAAACACCTAAAAAGAATTGATGAGTAAACTAACAAAGGAATCAAGTGTGAAAAGAGAAATTAAAAACAAATATGAACTGAAAAAAAAATTATTTAAAGAAATGGAATTTGTTTACCTGCTAGGCTACTTGAGTGCAATAATAAGGAAAAAAAACAATAAATCTTGTATCTTGGTCAGACTGGGGTTTGACTCAAATAATGTAAGATGGTCTCTGTATTCAGCTCGAATTGTAATTGGATCTCGAGTTTGGATTAGGAAATGGGACGGTATACGAGAAACAATGAAGACTATTTATGCGACAGTGTGATGCGAAGAACATAAGAAGGAAGGATATGGCGGCGGCAGTGTGCAATGCAAGGAGAGAGAGAGAGAGAGAGAGAGAGACTTAAAGTTGAAAGTGATTCTATAAGTCTCAATTTTGGGTTTTTTGGTTATTTAAGTGCCAATCCAGGGAACCACCAATTTAGAAAGAAAAAAAAAAGGGAATGTTGGGAACCGATTAAATGTCGGTACTAGACTAAAGACCAAGAACCGGACTAAAATTGTCCCGTTCTCGGTTTAAAGAACCAAGTCCAGATATTTTATTGCAGGAACTGAATCGAACAAACCGATTCGGTCCGCTTCTGGTTTGGCTAGGGTGGTTCTAAGAAAAATACCCACCCTCCCACCCCACTCAGCTTGCACCAAACAGGTTGGTAACATTTAATAATTTAACAAAGAAAAATATCCACCCTCCCACACCACTCAGCTTGCACCAAACAGGTTGGTAACATTTAATAATTTAACAAATAATATGATGCTTATATTTTAAGTCCAAATTTAACAGGAAGGTACTTAAATATTCATTAATCAAAAAGGCTCATGGGCATAAACAGATTACCTTTGAATATTTTAATAATAAAAAACAAAAATGCATTACAATATTTCTCACAACTACCCAAAATTCAAAAAAAATCTAAATGGGGGTTTAACGAGCTCTTGACATTTGAGGTAGAACTTGGAACGTCGTAAAAACTTGAAAAGTTATATATGTATATATTGATGTTGCCCCCCCTCTTTTTATTTCCACAATTGCAACTGTTCACTCCCTCCCCTCCCATTTCATTTTTAAATCAATAACAACCCCCCTTTCATTTTAAATTCATCACCATTTTATTGTGGATGACCTCTCCAATTATTGTTTGGTGCATGATAATAAATATTAATTATTTTTTTTATCATTTATTCAACTATAAATATACATGAATTAAATTCAAATATAGTATTATTGTGATATTCCGAAAATACTAAACGTATACAAAATAATAATGTAGATCTGAAATCATAAATTACAAAGCAAACTTAATATAAAAAAACGAATACTGGTTGTTGAAAAATCTAGTGGCAGCGTCAAAGTAGTGATAGCAACGGGGCGGATTGGGGTGGATCGGCCTGATCCAAATCCGCCCTGCAATAATTGTAGGAGATCCAAATCCGCCCCGCGATCCGCCATTTTTCGGGGCGGATCAGAGCCCTAATCCGTATACTGATTTATTTATTTTTTATTTTTTGCATTCAAAAAATTTAAAATATATTGAAACAAACTTTATTACTATACTATAGAGTTTAAACAACATTCTAAAATACATTTAAGATCTTAGACCCACTATGGAAAGCTCTCAAACTAATTACCAAAAGTTACACTCAATATTGTAGGCTTTAGGAATTAACACATTAGGAATTAAGAAATTTGAAATTGCAATTGCAGCCCTTGCCCCAAATTTTTTATCTTATTACTCTCTCTGTCCTACAAAGATAGACTCATTTTTTTTTCACACAAATTAAGAAATTCCATTTAATGTAATTGAAACTATAATTTTTTCACACAATTTTTCTATTATACCCCTATTTAATATTAGTCATTCATGAATCTAATAAATTTAAATGCTTGTTTTGGGTTGATAATAATGTAAATTAAATAAAAATATATTAGAAAAATAAAAAATTTAATACACCCTCTATAAAGTAAGTGGCCTATAATTTAGGACAGATAAATAAGAAAAACGAGTTTATCTTTGTGGGACAGAGGGAGTATAATTTAATCCTTTTTTTTTTTAAATACGGGGCGGGTCAGATCGGGATAGCCCTAATCCGATGCGCCCCGAGATCTGTGGCGGATCACGAATATCTGCCCCGATCCGATCCGATCCGCCCCGCCGACCAGCGGATCAGGTATTTTTCGCTTCATTCGGATTGGGTATTCATCGAGTTCGGAGCGGATCGGATATTTTTGTCATCTCTACGTCGAAGTTGCTACTGTCAATTATTTTTCTTCTTACTATTTACTATGCGTGTACTGAATCCTGTTTCTCGTGCATATTGATTGTAAAAATTGTACGTATCATCTAATGATCCAAATTCTTGCCCAATTTGAAGAATAACATTGATAGTCATTTGAGGAACATAAAAATTATCAAACTCCATACTTATAAAATTTTGAGAAAAAATCGTGTTTTTTTGTTTGAGAGTTTGCAATTGAGAATGTTTGGGTATTACAAAAATAGTGAGGATAAAATATAGGTTTGAGGAAATTTAAAATGTTAGAATGGAGTAAAAATTTGAGGTAGGGGACCATTCACAAAAAACAGTGAATGATTTAAAAAGGGAAGGAGGCCAACTAAAATTATAGAGGCTATGTAAAAAATGAAGGTGGGGGGCCTATTCGGTTGTCTAAAAAAAAGGGGTATTTGATATGAAAAATAGTAGGAGAGAGAGGTAGAAACAAAGTCGCAATTTTTAACTAAAAAGGAGAGGATGGGAGAGCTAAACATCAAATATTGGGGGGAGTGAATTGCCCGTGGCAGTCGGGCAATTGATGTGTTGCTCAAATTTGAGCAACACATAATCCCAACAATAACTAACAAAGAGGCATTGCATCTGCATGTGGAGGGATTATATGTTGCCCGAATTCGGACAACACATCAATTGTCCAAATAATTAATAAAGAGGCACTGCATCTGCATGTGGAGAGATTATGTGTTGCCCGACTGCCACGTGTTGGCAATCAGATAATTCACTCCCCCCAATATTTTATGTTTGGCCCTCCCTCCTCCCTCCTCCCTCCTCCCTCCTTGGTCAAAAATTGCGACTTTGTTTCTCCCCCCTCTCCTACTATTTTTTATATCAAGTATCCCATTTTCAGATAACTGGCTAGGCCCCCCACCCCTTATTTTTTTCAATTGCAGCTAGCCCCCCTTCCCATTTTAAATCCTTCACTGTTTTTTACAAATGACCCTCCACCCCAAATTTTTACTCTATTCTAACTAATTAAATCTCCTTAAACCTCTATTTGCTCCTCACTATTTTTGCAATACCCAAATATTTTCAGTTGCGAACTCTCAAACAAAAAACACACGATTTTTTCACAAAATTTTATAAGTATGGAGTTTGATAGTGGTGATAATGTTTATGATTCTCAAGTGACTATCAATGCTATTCCTCAAATTGGATAAGAATTTGTATCATCGGACGATGTGTACAATTTTTACAATCAATATACACGAGAAGCAGAGTTCGATACACGCATAGCAAACAGTTAAAAGAAAAATAATTGACAGTAGCAACTTCGACGTTGTCGCTAGGTTTTTCAACAACTAATACTCGTTTTCTTAGATTAAGTTTGTTTTGTAATTTATGATTTCAGATTATCTACATTATCATTTTGTATACGTTTAGTATTTTCAGAATATCACAATAATACTATATTTGCGTTTAATTCACATATATTTATAATTGAATAAATAATAGAAAAATAATTAATATTTATTATCATGCACCAAACAATAATTGGAGGGGTGTTATTGATTTAAAGATGGAATTGGAGGAGGAGAGTTGACAGCCGCATTTGTGGAAATGAAAGGGGGCAACATCAAATATTTTTTAAAGGGAAGAAACAAAGTCACAATTTTTGACCAAAAATGAGAGGGCAAACATTAAATATAGGGGCGGGGCGGGGCTGAATTTCTCAATTGCCAACGCGTGGCAGTTGGGCAATTGATGTGTTGCGTTGCCCAAATTCGGGCAACACATAATCCCTCTCAGTATGTATATGTATATATGCATATACACACACATATTTTTTATATATATATATATATAGAGAGAGAGAGAGATGAATGATGTCTTAAGCACCAATAACATGGCATAAGTAGTTGTAAGATAATGATAGATCCCACATATTCAATGTATAAGTAAAATATACATTAAATAGACATGTTATGTCATCGGTGCTTAGCTTAGGAGATCATTCCTACATATATATATATATATATATATATATATATATATATATATGATTTTATGTCTATAATAAAAAAGTATTCAATATTAATTTTAAAAGAAGTTATTAAATATTAAAAATAACATATTCCGTCAAACCAAAATTTTAAAATACCTCATGCCATCTTGCCACCTGATGCCTTGAGGTTTTGCGCTTGCTCTAAGACGGATGCAAGAATCGACAGAAAAAGCTTTGCAAGAGAAAGAAGAGAATTCTTCAATTTTACAAACAAGAGAGAAAGAAAGAAACGAAATTAGGACACAAAATATTAGGCTTTTTAACAATTATGCTAAGTATTTTTGTGGGCAAAATAAATCCTAATATGTAGGCATGTAATTAGGAGTTCTTTTTTCGTTTTTCTTTTTGGCCAACTTTTGTCACTCTTAACATAACTGGCAAAAAATCCTAATTACTTTTTAGAAATCTTTAAATAATTGGAAAGAATCCTAATTAGTTGTAAATTTTTATTTTTTTTTTCAGAGGAAAAGGTTAAAGCCCACACTTATGTATATTTTAGTTAAAGATGCAATTAATTGTCATTCCTAATTAAAGTTTCCAATTAACCTTCCCCAATGTATTTAAAACATAAAACTTAGAAAACCTTTTTTCATGTTTTCAAACCATTTTCTAGAGTTTTCGGAAAGTTCTGGTTTTTGTAACATGTCTAAAATAGGAATTCTATTCAGAAGTTTCCGTGCAACTTACGTGCCACATTGATTCTATACCTTAGAGTGTATTTTTTTGGCCAATTTAGAAGCACCTAAAAAGAATCAATTAAACTAAGAGAGGAATCAAATGAAAGAGCAGTTTAAATTTATATGACAAGCAGCGTAAAACTGGATGAATTAAAAGATTTTTTAAAAAAAAAGAGGAACTTACTAGTTCGTTGTTTGTTCGACCAAAAAGACACGAAAATCCTTTCACCTTACTCAAGAATGCAACAACAAATACACCAAGAGCAGCAGTATAGTTTGAGAGGACCTTGACAAACTCAAATTCATAGCTCTATTGTTCTATTAATCATCAGAATTCCAATTTATATTCCATTTCTTAAAATGGGGCCATGTTTCACCCTTTCTTGGATAAACCTTCTTTCCTCTATGCCGTTTCGCCAAACCATATGTTAAAACATCAAAACTTCAAATGATCTGCATTGGTTTCAGAGTCTCCAAGAATAAATTTTCCACAAGAAACCGGCAAGGCCTCACCTATCACATATTAAGTTAAATTTTCTGTTTAATAAATAATGTACCCTATATTTTCTGTAGTGTTTGTTTATGGTACTCTATACTTTGTTACAAACTAAACACACAATAGTTAGAAGTGTACGAGTTTGACAAGTGTCCCTTGATTTATATATCTCGAGAGAGAAACTCCCAGATCCAAGCATAGAATCTAGGCATGGTGTTCCACAATAGCATCCATATACATGCATGATCTTTACTTTGTCGAGTCACATAGTTCTTGCATTGTAGATTGGTTTCCAAGTTGAAACCGTCGTCTCCAAAGGATCTGGGATGGTGGACTACATGGATGACAACCTTTAGCAATATGTGTACACGAGCTTTGATTTCATAAGGCATGGTGAAAACATTTAGCGACTTTGTAATGGGGATGCACAAGTGTACCTATATAATTTGTACTATACAAGATGTTCAAATGTTTTCCATTTTACAAGAAATAAATTTTTTCCCCATTTTTTAATGCTATTTCAATTCATTTCTTTTTACTTATTTTTGAATTGTGAAACCCGGGATATGAGTGTAAAGAATATAGTTTCCCTTCTAAGTAAAATAATTCCAAATGTCTGAGACTTAGACAAGTGCTTGTATAAGATAGTTGTAACTAAGTCCACATAAAGTAGTTGGAATTACAAATAAAGAAGACAACTGTGTTGTTCATGTGACATACCTTTATGAGTTTTGAAACTTTCAGTGAGGAAATCGAACATGTCAGATCAAGATTCAAAATCCCGAACTTGTCAGATCAAGATTCAAAATTCTGTTCAGATGCTGAGGCCAACTGAACATATTAGATTGAGATTCAAAACCCCGTTCAGATTCAACTTCTGTATCACAATCAGGACTGCATATTTGCACCTTCCTAATCCTTTTTTATATTTTGTTCCAACAAGCAGATGGAGTGGATCCCTTATATTACCTCAAGATCTTCCTACAGCTTTAAGTTTACTATCAAACGACATCCTCTTTTCTCGATCTTAAGAACACTTAGAGAATCACCAATCAGATTGAAGGCATATGTGCAACCGCAAATCTGTTTTTGTCAGGTTGAAGTAAGAGAGCCGATCTAAGATACTACTTTCCGATCGATGCCTAGTGCCATTGGATCAATTTTAAGAATCCTGTACCAATTTCATTCTAGTAAACCTTGTTCTCGGCAGAACAATAGACATCCAGATCAAAAATCATTTGTGAAATGTTATCCACATCAGGATACAATTTCTGGCCTTTGATTGCAATCTTCCAAGCACCCATAAATCTTTGTTCATCAGGATACAATTTCTGGGCTTTGATTGCAATCTTCCAAGCACCCATAAATCTTTTTTTCCCATCTTGTTCTGTACCATATTTTTCGCCCTCATGGCCTCTTCTTTATTACACTCTGATAAGAGTATTTTATACACGCATTTTACCTCTTTTGAATTAACCTTTAGCTAAATATCTCGAATGAAATAAAACATTTATTGCACTAATTCAGTCAATGTTCGTGTATTTAGGGATGACGCATATCATTGGAAACAAAGAGATGGAATGAATCAAGAATCACGAATTGAGGCATGGGAAAGATCGATGAAATTCATCCGCGCACTTTATTTATTACCAAGTGAAGATCAAAACCAACCGAAGTCAACCGGAACCAAAACGAAGGCAAACGGACGAGCAACAGTAGGGAAAGCCCCCTCTCTGCCCGCTCGAGCGGGCACTATTGCCTCGCTCGAGTGAAGCAAGAGAAGGGAATTTCCCTCTCTGTCCACTCGAGCGGGCACTGTAGCCTAGCTCGAGCGGACGGCCTGCGGGCAGACATTCCGTATGCCCGTAGGCTAATTTTGGTAAGACAATCTGGGATCTTTGGGATGGTTTTGGAACCCTAAAGGAAGGAGATAAAAGGAAGGGAGAGGCAAGAGGACAAGGGCCAAAAATTCCAAGAGAAAAGAGAATGAAAACACAAGTTTTTGGATGACGAATCTCTCTTCCGGCAATTGGGAAGCAAGAACGAAGGCAAGGAAGCACCGGATTTATGTGACAACTCGTTTGAAGACTTTCAACCGGGTTAAATCCAAACTTCTTCTTCTCTTCTTGTAACCAAATTATTCGGGTGATGAATTCTCCATTTATTTATTATTTTTGTAATTGAATTATGGTAGGCTAAACTTTTTATGCTATAGATGATGATGTAAACCTTATTATGTTCTTTTAATTCATGAATTCATTTTCTTAATCCTAATTTATGATTTATTGATTTATGACATAGATTGGATGTCCGTTTAAATGATTGATCACCATTTGAACGCGTTTGTAATTTATTTTCATTTCTGAAAGGTTCAAAATAAATTAGCTCATTATGGTTTTAAACACCAAGTCAATAGAAATTAGGAATAATTTCCTATGCTTGGTGCAATCAATTTAGACAATCTTGCCGTTAAATGCGTTTTTATGTATTCGTATTCAAAATAGGAATATTTTGGAACTTATATGAAAATAGGTCTAATTCTACTCGGCGGAGATTATTAGACAATTAAGGATTGTCGATTGTCAAATTAAGAATTATTTGGATTAGGAAGTATGGATTCATGGATTAAAGTAAATATAAAGGGTGGAGTCGGATTCCTAGCATAATTTATTTATCTGTGTTTTTCTCGAAATCAGTAGGCAACTTTCATTTATTAAGCTAAGTTAGTCTTGTTCAATATTAAAATCACAACAACCAAATTTTATTGTGTTTATTCAATTTAAATTAGAATTAATTTACTTTTGGCTAATACAAATCATAGTCCTCGTGGGAACGATACTCTTTTACTCATTTTTACTATTACTTGTCAACGAACCCGTACGCTTGCAGGATTTTACTGAACAAGTTTTTTGCACCGTTGCCGGGGACTAAGAGTTTTAGCTTAAGTTTTATTAGCTTTGGCTTGAATTTGAATTTTTTATTTTATTTTATTTTACTCTAACCTTCTCGTGACTACACTACCTCACTCAATTTGATTTTTTTTTTCAGGTAGCTGTGGTCAGTTTATGCAAAACTTAGAAGATTTCGATCTTGTTCCATTTGAACCCGAGATCGAGAGGACTTTCAGACAATGCAGAAGAGAACAAAAGAATAAGCAAAACAGAGAACACGAGGTTACAATGGTAGAAGCCCATATTCAACTACCGCAACCAGTGGTGAATGGTGAAGATGAAATGCTGGTGGGAGAATTCATGACCCCGTCAATCATTCAGAATCAATCCAGCATTGCGTACCCGCCATATGGACACCCAAATTTTCAACTACGCCCAGATGTGATAAATCTATTTCAGAACAATTTACAATTCTATGCGAAATCAAATGAGAATCCACATGGCCATGTTTCATGCTTTCTAGAGCTCTGTAGCAACTTCTCCTACCTAGGGGTAAACAATGATGCTATTAGAATGAGACTATTCCCACATATGCTAAGAGATGGGGCAAGAGAGTGGTTGGACTCTAATCCTGCCTCCAGTATTACTTCGTGGAACGATCTCGTTCAAAAATTCACCACCAAAGATCTTCAGGCAACTAGAGTCAGAAAGCTTCCATGAAGCTTGGGAACGGTTCAAAGATCTACTACGTAAATGCCCAAATCACGACATACAAAAGGGACGCCAGGTCCATTATTTTTATGGCGGATTAATTCCAGCAAGTAGATCTGCAGTGGATTCATCATCAAACTGATCAATTACAACAAAAAATGTCCAGGAAGCTTATGAACTATTTGAACGAATGGCTGAAACTAGTGCTATGTGGCCATCAGAAAGAGAAACACCGAAAAGAACAGCAGGTCTTCATAATGTTGACGCCATATCAGCACTATCTGCTCAGATGGACGCTTTGACAAGAAAAATGGATCTCATCACACATTCAGTCAATATGGTACATGGTTCTAATCCAGTTTGTGAGGGCTGTGGGGTGAATCACCAGACTTCGACTTGTCCACTAACGAATTCATTCACATCGAACCTTGAAGAAGTCAACTATACTCAGAATTTCTCACGACAACAGAACAACCCTTACCCCAACACGTATAATCCGGGATGGAGAAATCATTCAAATTTCTCGTGGGGTAGCAATCAGAATCAGGTAAATCAAAGTCAAGGAAAACCACCTGGATTTCAACAACCTGGATTCCAACAGCAATAGGAGAAAAAGCCGTCATTGGAAGATTTAATGTATCAGTACATTAACAAAACTGATAATACTCTATAGCACCAACAGGCTTTTCTTAAAAATCTAGAGACTCAGATTGGGCAGATAGCAGCAGCTTTATCTGGGAGGACTTAGGGCACTCTACCAAGTAACACCGAGACTAATCCAAAATAACATGTTAAAGCTATCACCATAAGAAGTGGAGTCCAACTACCCGAAATCCATGTCACAAGACATGAATCATCTAAACAAACGGTACCTACCACTGACGAGGAAATTGATGAAATGTGTAGGAAATTGCAGTTTTAAGGAAATTCGATAATAATATTAATATTCTAGAAAGTACATGTTCCTTCCTAGACAATCTTTGACTTTGGCAATATCTTGTGTATCGATAGATACAATGTACATAAAACAATTAGTGAATATACAAATATGTAGTTACACAAATTTCTCTCTCCTTAACATTTCAGCCGGTGCTCACTTTTAATAGATAGCGTAACCTAGTTATGCGACCGTTACCTAAGCAATTGAGTCCTACCGCTCCTCCGCACGTTTAAATTTTCATTTTCTTAAATCTTTTAACAGTATTACTATTACAAATTTTATTATTCTTATTGCAATTTAATCTCATTTTAATTTTCCTTTTTAAAGCAGAATTTCTTTATAATATTGTTTAATTTGCCTATTCGTTTTTCAATTAAATTACATAAATACATGTTCACAACTATCATTCACCTTGCAACACGTGTCTTTAATTATTTAATTTTTATACTCAAATTAATTTCTAAAATAGCAACTTGATTTTAGAAAGATGTCAAAGGTAGGAAAATGTTAGCAATCCAATTGCACATTTTTCTTATTAAAATTAAAGGTATATTGGTCTTTTTATCAAATAAGGACCAATTGCCCTAAAGAACACATATGTTAGGGACTTATGTGTCAAAAAATAAACGTTATGGACTATTTTCGCACTGAGAACAAAAGTTATAAACCATTTGCACCAATTTCCCTTTTTTCAATATCATGTGATTACTTTCATAGCATTTTAATGGTATACTTATTATATATTCTTACCCATTTTTTTTTTCTTTCTCATAAACTTCACCATCATCTCGATGCAATGATACGTGCTCTAAGTTGCCAAGATCAACGATTAGAGATAAACTGGAAGAGTATTTATTGTGGAGCAGGTCAATCTCTGTGATGTTCGATCCCACTTTGTCCCACGTACTCCTGTGATAGACAATTTGTACTACTCGCCAGTTTGGACCACGAGATAGATCTTCAATGTAGAATACTTATTGTGCTTGGCTCGCAGGTATGAACTGATCATCCTTGAATGCCTCTACACTTATGTCAATACTAGTAACGTTATTCTCAATTACCATTCGTATCCTATCACACCTAAACCACTTGCATCGGAATAGATAAACTGAAAGTTTTGATCCATATTGTAGCTCTAGTATATCTTGCAGCTGCCCGTAGTAAACCTCATCCCCAGTCCCTGGGACGGACACACTACTGTTCTGAGTTTTTCTTCGAATATCACGATCATATGTCAAGAACTGAACTCCTTTCACAACACAAGTTGTGTATGACATAACCTACTGGTAACATCCACTAGCCAACGAAAACAACTCATGAAAAATTTGATGGATGTGGCTTTGGCGCATTGCAAATAGCTGCATGACGAGGATTATTCTCAGTTATTGAAATAAATAATGTGGAAAACTTTGAAATTTATTCGGTAGTTGTTCATTTACCTTTCTGTAGAACCAACCGTGAAAGTCTCTTCTGTGCACTAGTTTGATGTTTGAACAGTCATTGTTCAGTAGCTCATGCCTATGTTCCATGTACAAAGTATGGAAGATCAAAGTTCATTTGTTCGTTTCAAATGATAAAGTTTATTTGAGATAAATGAATAATAATCCATAAACGTCGTCTTACTGTAAGAATGGCTCAACTTCATAACAGTTGTTCACGACGTAAAAAATCGCTTGATTTCGAACATGAGTAGGAAACGTCGTTGGTGACTTCTTTCCAAGTGGACAACACTGCGACTGAAAAATAGAAAGTTGTGACTGTGGAACACTAGCATCCTCGTTTTTGTCTGGTCGGTTGAACCTTGTTCCTATGTCCTCGAAGTATCTCGAACAAAAAGTCAATGCCTCGTCCACAACATACCCTTCAGCTATTGATCCCTTGGGCCGAGCTCGATTTCTAATGTAGCCCTTTAATTTATTCAGGTATTGCTCGAATAGATACATCCATCTCATGTGCACCGGACCTCCAAAGATTGCCTCTTCTGGAAAATGCATTACGAGATGAATCATAATGTCGATGAAGGCTGGCGGAAATATTCGTTCCAACTTACAGAGAATAAGTACCAGGTGATCATGGGAAGCTATCATGTCGCTAACCTTTAGTGTTTTTGCACAAAGCTACTTGAAGAACGTGCACAGTTCAATAATTGCTGTGGAAATTGTTTTATTTAAGAACACCCGACATCCGACTGGCAATAACCGTTGCATGATAATATGGCAATCATGTGACTTCAACCCGATAATACGACTGTCATTAGGAGTAATATTCTTCCGAAGATTAGAAGCGAAGCCATCTAGAAACTCAACCAATCGGATAAATTTACAAAACTTCTTACGATTTGCAGACGACATGGTGTAACATGTGGCATGCTTCATCTACCTATTCACGTTTTGATACAAGTGCAACTCCCTTTTGATCCCTAATTGCATCAGATCACGCCTCGCATTGACTGTGTCCTTTGATTTGAATAGATCGTCCATAATTGTGCCGAGCAAGCTATCACAAACATTCTTCTCTACGTGCATGACATCGATGTTATGTTTGAGCTCTATAGAAGTCCAATACGGCAACTCATAGAAAATGCTCTTTTTTCTCCAATTTAGCTCGTCAACACTTCTCCGAATTGTAGCACCCCCGTAGTTAGGGTGCTTTCCTGGACTTCTATATCTGACATAATTTAACTGTGCTAAAATATATGTAGGTGTTAACTGACGCAGAGGTGGTCGCCTCTCTATCCTTCTATCGAAGTCTAAATTACTCCGAAAATGATGCCTGAATGGCAGGAACCGATGGTGACCCACATAAGCTATCTTACCTATCATACGGACTAAAGGAGTATCCTCATTGCAAGTAGGACATGCCATGTACCCCTGACCACTCCAACCCAACAAAATACTTTTCGCTGGAAAATCGTTAACAGTCCATAACAACGCTGCACGCAGTTTGAATATCGACCTGTTGTTGGTTCCAGCGTCACGCGTGTCAATCCCATCGGCCCACAACTCATTCAACTTGTCCACTAATGGTCGTAAAAATACATCAATGTCCTTACTCGGTGCTTTAAGACCAGGTATCAACAGAGTAAGCATGAGGTATCCGAGCTTCATGCATAATTATGGTGGCAAGTTGTAAACTGTTACAACTACTGGCCACATGCTGTACGCCAAACTCATGTTATCGAATGGATTGAATCTGTCTGTGGCCAAATCTAACTTGACATTCCTAATCTCACTTACGAACAGTGGATGTTTCATGTCAAAATTCTGTCATGCCTTTCCATCAACGGAATGCTGCATTTCATCATCGTCCCTAGACCTTCATATACTGTGCCACCGCATGCGTTTTGCAGTATCCTTCGTCGCGAACATATGTTTTAGTCTGGGGGCCAAGAAAAAATATCGCAACAACTTATGCATGAACATTCTTCTCGTTCACTTTCCCATAAGTGTGCACCTAACGACTTTTCTGGCAAATTGGACAAGTTTGTCTATCAGCATGTTCACACCAAAATAGTGCACAGTCGTTCTTGCAGGCATGAATGGATTTGTAACCCAAACCAAACTTCATCATCAGCTTCTTAGCTTCGTAGTGGGAGTCAACCAGGTTCATGTTTGGGAATGCTAACTTCAGCAATTTCAAAAGATCATCGACAGACATGTTTGTCCATTTGTTCATAACCTTAATATGCATCAACTTGACTAAAAAAATTTAGAGATGAAAATGATGAAACTCTCGAGTACAATTCTGAATGCAGAGCCTGAAATAATTCGTTATAGTATCCATCGGTGCTTGTACCTGCATGCTCATCTCCAGCTACGTCGTCCATGACATCCATCATCTCATCCTCCACACCAGCTCGCTTATTCTGTCTATACACATTCGCAGTATGAACATTGGTCTCGCCATGATATATCCAGGTAACATAACTCTCTGCAAAACTATTACAAAATATGTTAGCCTCGACAATTTTCAATGGATGTGTGAGACCATTTAAACATTTTTTGCGCAGACATTTAACCATTCTCCTGTCATTTATGTATGGGCTCGCCATGTTTATAAATGCTTGCAAACCGTTCCGAAAATCTGCAGATTTTGTGCGATTTCTAATTGTTGTCCAAGTTTTATCAATATCCATACTTGAAAAATACTATATTTTCACAAATATAGTAATGATAATAAATGGAGATGAAGAAATGAAATGTAAAAAAGATGATTCTGGAGGAAAACAATAGAATTGCAAGTATTTACGCTGATGGAGAGAAGAATAAATATTTTTACAGTGATACAATACAAAAATGCGGAGATGCGAGAAGAAAAAGACGACTTTATAGCGGCGACATTTGTCGTCGCTATATGACTCTATCGTTGCTACAGAATCATTCCCATATTACGAGAAAATTGATACCTCACGTGCCTACCAAAATCATTAATACGTATATTGCGACGACATATGTCGTCGCTATAGACAACAAATGGGCCCCAATTTTTCTGCTTAAATTGATACAGGTCTATAGTGACGACATATGTCGTTACAATATATCTCAAAACATTTAACGAAAAAAATCACGATTCACGTGACTGACAACATCATCCACAAATCTATTGCGACGACAAAAGTCCTCGCTATTTATGCAACAAAATGGCGCCAATTGTTCCCGCCATATCCGAAAGTAATTAGCGACGACATTGAAAAACATCGTTATAAATTCTAGGCAATAGCGACGATTCATAATTTATTGCGATGACATATGTCGTCGCTATAATTTTTGAATATGTAGCGACGACATTTCTTTGTCGTCTCTATTGTATAGAATCAATAGAGACGACTTGGTGTCGTCGTAATTTGTGTCGCTTCTATGGACACTATTTGTTGTAGTAATATTCAATGCATTCTATAGATTGCAAGTACAGTTTACGTGGCATTGAGGTCTAATGAATAGACAAACAAGTTTAAAATTGGTCTCTAATAAATTTTATCTATGACATAATATCTGCGTGTCTTTTATCTACCATAAAATAAAAGTAAACATGCTCTAAAGACAAAAGCATAATTAGCTTTCGCTTCTTGTCCTTCATGACTTCTACTTTTCTTCGATTGGATGTCTTAGTTCCTTTCTGAATGGATGTTTGGCTCAACGGAACACAACTAGTATTTTTCCAGATTTGAAGAATTGGATTTTGGTTTAATAATTTTCTAGGTTTGGGTGTCTAAGAACCGTGTTATGGCTCTGATACCATATAAAATAATGGTTTTTCTTGTGTTTGATTATGAGAAAAATGTTACAATTTATAGAGTATTAGAAAGCTAAAAATAGAATCATAAATCATTACAAATCAATTCTAATTGATTCTAAATGATTTATAGAAATCGCTAATTGATTTATAAGAACTACTAATTGATTTAGAGGATATTTTAACAGCCATCAAACAAATTGAACTGTTACAAAGAAAGCATTGTTTGCATGTATAAAATCAAACTATATACATTTTCTTTCTTTAAAGAAATTGTCCATCAAATTTTATAATTCTAAGAAACGTGCAAACATAACGTATAACTAAAATGTAGGGCAACCATCGACAGATATACCCTTGGCCGTAGGACAAATTGCAAGATCACAATGCTCAGGATCATTGTTACCCCACCATGATATGTTTCTGTCCTCCATTCCCACGCTGAAGTAGATCAACACAGCCATGAAAGCAACACCAGCATCTAAGGCTGCTGAAAGTACATAGTTATATTTTTGCCACCACTTCTTTCGATATCTGTACACGAAAAAGTTGAAGATTGTCCCGACCAAAATCCAAGAATTGTAGTTTACTGAAGTTGCTGGTGGCATATAAGCAGTTGCTCCGAGGAGTACCGGGAGGTTAATGAGGGGAATCCAGGTCTGATTGGGAAATAGCTTGTGGAACCCCCATACGACAAATGGCCCTAATAGTCCTCCAAGAAAGAACCAGTTCATTGCTGAATAGTTGCCAAGATGGCCGAAAATCCTCCTTGGACTCGCAAGGCCCCAAATGACCGATGCATCAAAGAAGACACGGTCATTGGGACACGTCCAAGGACTGTTTAACGGAAGTTTATCCTTGTGGCATATGTTATCAATAGAGTGCAAAAGCCACCATGCAACACTTATATTGATTGTTCCCGCAAATATCGTACCAATGAACTGGAATGCAAATGCCGAGTTCATGGTAAGAAAGAAGTAAGAATAATGATCACAGAATAAACAGATTCTGCTTCTTTGGTAAGCTTTGTAAATTGAAACTATGATGCAGCATGTTTGAAACACAATACTAGACCACATTGGACAGTAGCATGAACAAAATTTAACTTATTTTTTTCTTTACTATTGTCCAGTATTGTCTAATTCACCTTATTAACGTATCATTCATGTTCACCAAATTGCTTCTCACCATTCTAGCCAAAGAAAATTAGACAATCCAGAGCTCACAGAACTGCTGGATGAGAAATCTATAATAAATCAATTATATTAACTGGTCGTGAATTTTGAAAGACGAAAGAGGCATACCTGAACTAAGAACATTGATCTTGGAGGGATCTTCATATAATGACCAAGCTTGAAATCACTAAGAAATGAGACTGCTTGAGCCATGCTCATGTAACCATATACCTTGAAACAGACATTTGCTATTGGCCTTCCAGGATATATGATACCCATAATATACTCTGTGATTATATTCAGGCCTGGTGTCTGAAGAAAGTGTTAGAAATTGGCAGAACTGGTGTTTATTACCGTTATAGTAGCATTGACCGGGAGACAAAGTATAACCGAGGAAGTTATCTCAAAACGACCAACTTTGTCTCTTCCATAAGCAGAGACGAAACAGTGAAATGCCAGCTAAATGTATGTCCGGGAATTACCTGATTTGTGGTGGCGGTGATGATGCTGGTTGGAAGAGTAAACATAAAAGCAACGGCGGCAGCAAATAGAAGTCCCCAAACAGGCAACTGAACCTCATCTTTCATGAAGATGCAGAGTGCAAGAGAGACAGCAATTGTCACCACAAGAAGACAATAAAACCACCATGAAGGAATATCTTCGTAGTTTTTCATTAATCTTGTATGAACATCTATCTTTCCCTTTGTAGAAGCTTTATAACGATCATATATCTCTCTGCAAAATCAGGCGCAGTCAGTTATGCGAACTAATGCAGAAACCTAAAAAAATGAAAGGCAAGGGGCCATCAGACACTTCTGAGAAGTTGAGAGCTCACAGTTCCTGACAAGCCATACAAGTTCCAACACGACCGGATTTTCAAAGGATGTAAGAAAAATGTTTGAATTAATTAAGTGAACATCAAGTGTAGATTTAACCCAGTTAAAGATTCCCAGAGAAATGTGAAGTTGGATAGCAGAAATAGCAAAGCTGAAAATTTCCCATTTCTAAGTACTCCTCCTTCCCACAAATATAGACTCGTTTTTCTTATTTATCTGTCCCAAATTATAGGCTACTTACTTTATACAGGATATATTAAATTTTTATTTTTCCTAATATACCCTTATTTACTTTACATTGTTATCAACCAAAATATCTCTTTCTCTGAACCTTCATTTATTTTTTTCTTTTTCCCAATGTATCTCTCTCTATCTATATAAATTTCTCTCTCTAAATCTTCATTTATGTTTTCTTTTTTCCCCGTGTAACTAACTCTCTCTCTCTCTCTCTCTCTATATATATATATATATATTTTTTTTTTTTATTTCCATTTAACTTATATATATATATATATATATATATATATATATATATATATATTTGATTTCCATTTAACTTAAATAAGGGTATAATGGGAAAATTGTGTAAAAAGTTTATAATTTCAATTACATTAAATAAGTTTTCTTAATCTGTGTGAAAAAAAAAATGGATCTATCTTTGTGGGACGGAGAGAGTATTTTGGTATTATGGCGACAAAGAAAAGCTTTCAGATTATTTTTTTCTTCTATTGTACATTCAAAGAAGATTGAAACAGAGATTTGGAAGATTACTCAATCCAGGAATAAACAAGACCAAGATATTTGCAAATTGCAATTTACGCCAGCCAAGCGATTCTGAGTAGATAAGGAAAAGAAACAAAAGTAAAATCAAGAAAAAGACGTACCTTCCATAGAACAAAGCAACATGTGTTAGTGTCGATGCAATGGTGGCGAATCCAAAGCTATATGTGAGAGCAAATAACGTGCTCAAGTTAACTCGTCCTTGCTTATCGTACTGTCCCAAATCCAGCTCAAAGTTCTTGCTGACAATTGCTGTTATGTTGTATGGCTGACCTTGTGCAGTAAACAAATCCGCGGAATATATGGGGAAGTTTCTGGCATTGTACACATTAAATCCCCAGTATGATATGGGTATCACAATGTATATAATCAATACATATCCTATGAACACGTTGGCAATGGCAAAGAAGGGAGAAATGAGAGGGCTGAACAAGAACGAAGCTACTACTGTCCAGTCGAGTGAGAAGGCTCCAACTCCGAGGCCATTAAAACCTGATCCTATTTGATGGGCAGTGACTGAATTGGGAAATGCCCAGCATACCCATGAAATGCTCTGCAGGGCTTGGAAGAAGTAGCCTGGGACCAGATACCAGCAAAAGCTACAAAGTAGTGCAATTAGAAAGAATTTAAAACGCGACATGCTTTGCTGACCAACACTTCCGTCCCCATTTTCATCACCATCTTCATTTTCTTTCTCATGCAATGCCCTGTATAATGCAAGTTAAGATTCAGATGTCATGGTAGACAAATTTATCTAGCATGAACATAACGCTTTGTCCATTTCTATTACTAGTTCATGCTCTGATAAAGTTTTCGAAGAGTTGAAACAAAAATTTCTGATTATGCAGTCCAAACTACAATTTTCTCAACAAATACTTATACCTGGAGGCAACATGTTCCCATGTTAAAGATTTATGTGTCTGTATCTAAATAAAAGACATCCAACATAAATCCCTCAATAACTAGTAATTGCAAAGTAAGAAGTGGATTCAACTTCACCTTTCTAGTATGTAATTTTATGGTAATAGAATTCAAAAACATGTGCTGCTTTCTGCATGCAGAGCCTATAGAGGTGAATATAACTTAGGATAAGACACATACTCAAATTGGCAGGAAAGTAAGTAGATAATAATAATAATAATAGACATGCTTAACGTAGTGAAAAATCAAACATAGTAGTATAAGGTAATTTGAGGATTGGATGTTCAGGTACCGGTCTTGCTTGACCAGCACGAGGATGTTCTTGGGACCGATCCAATTGTGCCAAGACAAACATTCATGTCAACAAAAAGGGACAGAAGAAACTTTGAACATGAAAAATGTTGCTACATACATCTTTCAATTCCCCGTGGATATTTCATATATTTACCCCAAAAAAGATTTAGACCACCATAAAAATTTTAGGCCACACTAAAATCTAATTCAAATTTTGCCCCTTCTTAAAAAAGTAAGTCATTGACCAAACGAAATTCTTCTATAAACAAAATATTATGGGCTCCTGGTTAGTGCATTTAAGGGATTATATAAATAATAAAATAATAGGGATTTTGGTGCAAATGGTTCCTAATATATTTCCCTAGTGCGTTTTTTGTCCTCTAACCTTTTTTTTTTTTAACTAGAAAGTCCCTATCCTATGCCCTTATGTGTGAAATTGACCCCTATAGACAGATTCCGTCCAAAATTTCCATTAGTTGTGCGCGTGGTATATACTCTCTTTTAATAGCAAAAGCAAATTGTTAATTTTTAAATAAATAATAAACAAAAAAATTTATAAAAAGAAATAAACAAAAAAAAAATGATAATCTCCACCCCACCCCCATCCCACCGCAAATATGAGGAGGACCACCGGTGGGGACCACTAGGGAGACTTCTCCCTCCTCAAATTTGTGGTTGTGGTGGTGATGGTGTGGGTGTGTGGGAGTGGAGTGGGTTAAAAAATACGATCATTTTCTATAATTTTGTTTGTTTTTTAATTTCTTTTTTTTTTTAAAAAAATTATTATTTATTTAAGAATAGACAAATTTGCCCCTGTTATTAAAAACAATGTACGTGCACAACTAACGGAGATTTTGGATGAAATCCACCCACGTGGACCAATTTCGCACCTAAAAACATAGGTTATAGATTTTCTAATCAAAAATAAAAGGTTGGGACCAAAAACACGCTAGGAGCATACATTAGAGACAATTTGCACCAAAATCTCCAATAATAAGCCCAAACTCTTTCAAATTATTTACAGAACATCTCTAACTTCAATGTCGTAGTCCCATTGGTCATTGCATCCCCTATTTGCAAGCCAACGAGTAAACTAATGGAGCGAATTTTCTTTTCTTTTTCTTTTTTCCAAATTCGGTAGAACTGACTAATTAAGCAAAGATTTACTAAGAATTTTCCTGTGAATTTTGACATCAACATGACTTAAATATTATTTTAAAAATTATATGTGAAAACCCAATTTCTTTATATTTAAGTAGTGATATTCACGTAACATTCATAGGTAACATTACAACTTTCAGGGAACACCAAGAGTTAGTCCATCAAACTGACATTACAAACCCCATCAAGCACTGGATAAGGCTTAATTTAGCCTTTCTTTGGTTTCATTTAAAAATTTACTAAATAGTTGAAGTCAGAATAGACAATTAATTGTAATCACATATTTCACGAGTTACAATTTTTATCAACTTTTTAATTACACATTTAATTAACTTTTATCAAAATCTATTGAAAAACTGATTTTTAACAAAACGAAGCAGGCACTTATTGTTGATGTACAACTCCATTTATCTACCATGTGTGAATCACATTGAAAAGGGAGGATTATTGCTCAAAAACGAAAAAAGAACTAAAACTAAGATCCTATTTTATTTTATTTTTTTTAGTCAAAGTCAATAATTAAAGCTACAATTTTTATCAACTTTTATCAAGAAAACTGATTTTTAGCAGAAATCAAACATACAAGAAGAAGAATTTTCTTTGTAGATTACCACAAAAACAGTTTTAAAAAGGCTCTTAATGAACTCTTTGAACAATTTAAAACAACAAAAAGGAGCCAAAAAAGACTGGTAAGAAGATACCTGAAGAGGGAAATCTGAACAAGTGTGCTGGGCCACCACATGTGCGCGGGCTCTACTACGTATTTCCTAAGTAGCCCGGCCCATCCATATCCCAAAACCTGCACGACGGAACCACTATCAGCTGCCGGCCAGAAAGGAGTAAAGGACCCTCACTCACTGAATCGAGGTAAAAAAAGAAAAAAAAAGAAAAAAAAGTAAGTAAAATTAAACCTGAGTAGTTATAATGAGCAGCCAGCCAGCAATGAAAGAGATCTTCCTGCCATAGAAGGCCTTAATTATGTTGACAATCCCAACAGCATAAGCAGGTCCATTCCCAAAAGCACTTCCAGCAATCCCAACAGCATAAGCAGGTCCATTCCCAAAAGCACTTCCAGCATTCGCAAATATGGAGATGAGTACGTGCTCTTTCATGTTGAAGGGACCCGGGTTGAGACTGAACTCTCTAGGCCCGACCCTTGGGATATTCAGCTTCCATTTTGTAGTGGGGAGGACGGCGGCCATGAACCGTCCGATTGGGAGAGTGGCGACCTGTACGGTGATCTGAGTGATTATGAGTGGCTCTTTCCGGTAAGAGAAGAACTGGTTGAGGAAGGAAAGCACCGCACAGGAGAGAAGGCCGAGGACCCACATCCGGAAGGTCCATACTGGGAGGGTCTGGTCGTCGGTTACGGGTACGGTTAACCGGACTTGTTCTATTGGTGAAATCTCGTCATCTTCTTCATCATGTTCTGTTATGGATTTTTTGGGTTCTGCGAGTGGGGCTTCAATTTCCAGAGCCCCCATTAATGGAGAAGAAAGATGGATCAAGAGACTGGAGTTGGGTCGTAGTTGCAGACTTGCAGGTAGCTAGCCTATATATAGAGGTGGTGGAAATTCTGTCAGAATTGACAGGCGAATGTTTGCTGGAGCCAATCATGAATTGGAAAAAAACAAAAAAAAAAAAGTTGAAACCCATTCTTACGTTGAGGCGTCCGCAGCCCCTACTCTACTATGTTGTGGAAAATGTAAATCGTAGAATGAATTTCACAATTATAAATTGTATGCATATTCTAATGAGATGTAATTTTAGAGCTTGTTTGATATGATTTATAAATTATTTTTAGTTTATTTCAACTGTCATTTTTTATTTTTCAACCTACTTTTAATATGAAAAGTCAACAATTTCAATTCAAATAAACCAATATTAGTTTATAAACTAGTTTATAATATCTGTCAAACGGATCCTTAATTGGTTAAAACTGTATCTAATATACAGACAAAATTCTAATTAGTTTGTAAAAATTTCTAAATCAATCAATTTTATTTGTATATATCATTTTCAATTTTTCATTAATTTACACAAATAATTCATTAGATAATTTTGTCATCCAACTTAAATAAACTAAAACAATAAAATTAAAAAAATTGTAATTAAAATTCTTAACTTTTTCAAAAAGTAAAATTGGTAATCGAACTTTTTATTATTTACAATTCTTTATTTAAAACAATTTAAAAACAAAAATCAAAATCAAAATAAAAAAAAAAAAGTGAAAAAGAAAAAGAAAAAAAATAAAAATGAAAAAACTGTGCGGTCGTCTCCACAACTGGATATTTCCATCACTAGCCAAATCAAATTCAATTGACGAAGGACAACGATCAAATTCTCACAAGCATTTATCCAGCAAATGATCTGAACTGAAATCGATCTGAAATATCAGATATAAAATTGATAAATATTTTAAATTTAGCCTCTACTTTTCTTGTTCAATTTTTTTTCTTTTTTTACATTTTATAAATCTAAAATCAACTCGAAAATTTCAGATGATTTTTATGTGTAATGGATGAAGCTCCAACAATGGTGAAACCCACTCAAAATCAACAAACTGAAATTCAAATTATAAATCCGAACTTATATTTAATAAAATCAGTTGAATTACAATTGGATGTAATCCAATGAAGAACAAGAAGCGATGATAATAACATATAGAAATGGGAAAGAAGCTCTGCAAATTCAGTTAGAATTCATCCAAAACGTGTTGTTCTCTCTCCTTGGCTGAATGTATATAACAGAAATAAGAAAAAACGTGTCTTGAAAAGTAAAGTAAGAAAAACGTATTACAACTTGTTAATTAACTAAAGGCAGAAACGGCGTCGTCTGCTGATTTGAATTTCAGTTAATTCCGTTGGTATCTTCTTCTTCCTCAGCTTCTGTGTCTTCTTCTTTCTCAGCTTCTACTGGTTGTTGTTCCTTACTCCTTCTTCTCCAGCTGGTTCTCTTCTTTCTTCCTTGCTATTGCAGCTCTTTTGTTTCACCATAACAACCCTTCCCCTTATCCAAACCTTGTCCCCAAGGTTTAAATGTAGGATAATGTTGCTGAATGATAGTAGAGTCTTTCCATGTAGCTTCATCTTCATTCTGATCAACCCATTGTATAAGCCATTTAACTCCAGCTTCACCTCCCTTGTTAAATATTCTGGCCTGTATCACCTTCCATGGCTGTTTATCTGGGATTGGTATGGAAATATCCACTGGAAGTTCTGCAATTCTTACTGCCTTGTCCCCGATTTTTTTCTTTAATAAAGACACATGAAATGTAGGGTGAATTCGAGTTCCTACAGGAAGGTCCAGCTTGTATGCTACTTCTCCAATTTTCTCTATCACTCTGTAAGGCCCAAAATACTTGGGACTTAGCTTCTGATTAGTTCTCTTTACTACTGATTGCTGCTGATAAGGATGCAACTTCAAATAAACCCAATCCTTAACCTGAAAAGACCTCTCTGTTCTGTTTCTGTCAGCATAGTGTTTCATCCTAGCCCTTACCTGTGCTAAGTTTTCCTTCAGTTTTTGATCCATTTTATACCTCTCCTGTAAAAGATCATCTACAGAAGCAACATTAGTCTTTTGGTAAGGCCCCATGGCCAGCTGGGGAGGGGAAATTCCATACAAGGCTTGAAAATGAGTCATTTGAATGGCTGTGTGATAAGAGGTATTATACCACCATTCAGCCAAAGAAATCCACTTTACCCATACTTTAGGCTTGGTATGAGTCATGCATCTCAAATACATCTCTAGGCATTGGTTAAGTCTCTCTGTTTGGCCATCAGTTTGAGGGTGGTATGATGTACTCATGTGCAGTTTGGTTCCCAGTAACTTGAACAACTCCTGCCAAATTGTGCTAGTAAACACTCTATCTCTGTCAGAGATGATAGATTGTGGGCATCCATGCTACTTATAGATATTGTCAAGGAACAACTGAACTACTTTCTTTGCTGAAAAGGGGTGAGACAGTGTAAGGAAGTGACCATACTTAGTGAATCTGTCCATTACTACCAGTATCACATCCCTGCACTTTGACTTAGGTAGTCCCTCTACGAAATCCATAGATATGTGACTCCAAGAATGAAGTGGTTCAGGTAAAGACTGTAGAAGACCAGGGTAGGGTACATGTTCTTTCTTACATTTTTGGCAAACATCACATTGCAAAATCTCTTTCCTGATTTCTTGTGTCATGCCTGGCCAAAAAAAATGCTGTTTGGCTCTAGCAATGCTTGCTTGAATGCCTAAATGTCCTCATTCCTGGGATGAGTGGATATTTTGTATGATCTTCTGTCTAACATTTCCCCCATGGCCAATGTAGAGTTTGGATTTATACTTCAGCATTCCATTGCAGTACTGGTATAGAGGATCAACACTTGATCCAATCATCAGTGCTTGAATTTTCTCCTTAGCAACAGCATCATCCTCATAACTGTCCACTACTTCCTGTAACCAGGCTGGAATTAGTTGTGTCACAGCATAGCATTCACCATCTTCCCTCCTAGAAAGGGCATCAGCCACCACATTTTCTATTCCTTTCCTGTACTGTATTTCATAATCCAAGCCCATAAGCTTAGTTAGCCATTTTTGTTGTAGAGGTGTAGTAACTCTTTGCTCCAGAAAGAATTTCAGTGATTGGTGATCTGTTTTAATAATAAAATGGTGTCCCTCAAGGTAGTGCCTCCACTTGACCACTACTGTTACTAATGCAAGTAGCTCCTTCTTATATATAGACACCCCTAAACTTCTTGGCCCAAAAGCTTTACTGATATAGGCCAATGGCCTCCTGTTTTGCATTAAGACATCACCCAACCCACCATAACTAGCATCAGTCTCTATAATAAAAGGCTGTGTAAAGCCAGGCAAGGCAAGTACAGGGGTGGAGCTCAAAGCTCCCTTCAGAGTTTTGAATGCCAATTCAGTTGCCTCATTCCACATGAGGTTGTCCTTCTTCAACAATTCAGTTAGGGGTTTAGCCAATGTACCATAACCTTTGACAAACTTCCTATAATAGCCAGTCAAGCCCAGAAATCCCCTTAGTTGTTTGAGATTGTTGGGAGGTGGCCAAGATTGCATAGCCTCTACTTTCTTTGGATCAGCAGCCACTCCTTGTTGGTCAATCAAATGACCTAGATATTCCACCTGAATCTGTCCAAAAGTACATTTGCTTAACTTAGCATAGAGTTGGTGGTTCTTCAGGAGTTGGAGAACAGTGCCCAAATGTTCACCATGACTGGCCAAATCCCTGCTATATACTAGAATATCATCAAAGAAAACTAACACATATCTCATCAGCTGCTCCTTAAAGACTTCATTCATCAGGCTCTGGAAGGTAGCTGGTGCATTAGTCAATCCAAAAGGCATCACTTTAAACTCATATAATCCTTGATGAGTTTTGAATGCTGTTTTAAGCACATCATCAGATTTCACTCTGATTTGGTGGTATCCAGCCCTAAGGTCAATCTTAGTGAAGTATTTGGCTCCATATAACTCATCTATCAAATCATCAATGAGGGGCATAGGATATTTGTCCTTCACAGTCAAGCTATTGAGTTGTCTGTAGTCAACACAAAACCTCCAAGTCCCATCTTTCTTCTTGACTAGTGACACAGGAGAAGCAAATTCATATAGAAATGGGAAAGAAGCTCTGCAAATTCAGTTAGAATTCATCCAAAACGTGCTGTTTTTTCTCCTCGGCTGAATGTATATAACAGAAATAAGAAAAAACGTGTTTTGAAAAGTAAAGTAAGAAAAACGTATTATAACTTGTTAATTAACTAAAGGCAGAAACGGCGTCGTCTGCTGATTTGAATTTCAGTTAATTCCGTTGGTGTTTTCTTCTTCCTCAGCTTCAGTGTCTTCTTCTTCCTCAGCTTTTACTGGTTGCTGTTCCTTGCTCCTTCTTCTCCAACTGGTTCTCTTCTTTCTTCCTTGCCATTGCAGCTCCTTTGTTCCACCATAACATTATGGACATTATAATTTCCTCCTTCTCATTCTATTTGTAGTCTGAAATTTTAGATCTAAAGTCGATTGGAAATTAGATTTGAAAATGTGCTCAAATATTTCAAGGGTTTGTACTCTCGATCTTAGATCTGTGCCCCCAAACTTCTCTTTTTCTGGTATGTGCTCTCATTTTCGAGCTCTCGCTGTCTCAACTCGGTGAAATTAGTATTGGTGTCATTTGAGATTGTGGTGACTGAAATTGATGGTATTGATGATTGGAGGTAGTGGTTGCTGAAATTACATTTCGATGGTGATGTATTGCGTGTCTGATGGTAGCTGGTTATGAAATTATGGTGGACAGCCATTGGTTTTTAGAGGTGGGAGATTGTTGCTATAGATTTTGAAACCAAAATGCTTGCAGAGTTGTGTCATGGGATTGATGTAACAGCCAAAATGTGAGCTCTACATCCTTTCATGTTTTCCTTGTCTATCTCATGTGTTGAATTGAACTTTCTTGCAATCCAATAAAACATGAGTTATGCATTTTCAATTTCAACTGCCACTTGTTGATTGATGTTGATGTCATATTGATATAGTGGAAGCGAGGGTATACTCTGTAGTCGATTGTTGGGGGGAGGGGGTGTTGGAGAAGATGAATTTTGTTTTTTTTATTTGTTTTTGGATAAAGGTGTTGAATTTTTTACATTAAAAATTTTTAAGGACCTCAATTGTAATTTTTCTTTTCTTTCTTTTTTTTTTTTTACTGTTTTTGTTTATTTAAGTCATGGGTAAAATTGTCAAAAAAAAAAATATTATAAGTGCAAATTATTAAAAGATTGAAAATGATATGTGCGAATAAAATTGAATTTGACAAAATTGAAATAACTTTTAAAGATTAGAGACTAATCAAATTATGAATGTAATTTACTCAAATATAAAGTATTCGGTATAATCAAATTATTTATTTTGTTGTTCTACCTTGTTCACTTTGCATGACCATGAGTTGATTACTTTGAAAAGTTAACTCTTAGCAATAGCAATAATTTACAAATGCGTACCTAATTTAGAAGATTTGACATCTGTGAAGCTGAATTCGAACGAATAGACAAAGATTATTACTCAAATATAATAATTGGATAGGCTCAAATTTAAATACTTAACGAAAGTATGTAAATCAAACTAAACCTGCAATGAATTTGAAAATTTTGTTATGAGCGTGTTAGAACAATACATCACACTAATGAGAATCTAAGAAACTTTCATGTCATGAATTATGGAAACCTGCAAAAACTTTAATGTAATAACGATGATGACTCTTTTGGGACATTTTCATCTAGGTATGCTGCACCTTCATCTAGGACATTCAATTTTCGTAGCAAAAATGATTAATAGGTACATACAATATTGCATGTTTTTACTCGATACAACAAACCCAGTTTTCGATATGGTCGGTCACTGAGAAATCTCTCCTCGTACAATTGCTATTCGAGAACAATTAGTCGATGGATATGTATTATATTTGTTTACGATTTCTTTTGTTTTTACATAAAGATAAAATTTACAGTTAAAGGTATATACTATATGCCTTGTGGCCCTTGTCTCCAATTATGATTTGTTCCATTTATTTTATTTTATTTTCTGTTCGTTTTTCATTTTATATGTAGTAGATTTATAAATATATAGCATGAAAGGAAAATTAATTATTCAACCAAAATTTGCTTTCAATGTCATTTATATAAATATTATAGAAATAATTCAGAGACAGTTCAGAAAGATATTCTAAGGTAGCTTCATGATGTAATCAGTCATAGAACATTAGAAACAATATGGCAAAATTCAGTTTTTCCCTATTTTACAGTCTAATACTAAGAGCATACACTACAAGAAAGGAAGTCAACAGCAGCAACATAAGTTGTTGCAGAAGAATCCATAGTTGTCCCTTTACATGTATAGGTACCCTTTGGAACTCATCCAACCCCACGTACGTGACCTCGTCGTTCTCCGAGAACTTCTTTTGCAATACTACGCTCGTCTAACGACGCACCACTGGAGGCGACCTGTGTATTTTGAGTCTCTCTCAACTCAACAAATTTCTCATGTTTAGTGAAAAAATAATAATAAATAATAATATCATGTCAGATAAAATTATATTAACATAATTTAAAAGTCCTCACATAGTCACCAACATACGGGTTTACCCAATTGTCATCCCGGAAGGTGTGAAACGTCCGGAACTAATCAATAATCCCCGGCCACTACTGGGTCTCGAGGTCCCACTACGAAAATTTAAACGTGAAATGTAACTTAGTAGACATTTTTACGTAATGTAGTGAAAATTTGTATAATGATATTGAAAATTTTAGTTGCACCTCATCGTAACGCGTGACAGATAAGCTCTTCGACCTTTGCACGCTAGGGTATTTAGCCTTACCCCGATTGGCCTTATTTTTCGAGGACCGTTCCTGAAAGTATAAAAAATAATTGATTAGCAGAAAACTTAATAGTTAAAAATATATATAAAATAAATCGTAAAAAATAGATAAACAATACGTACCACAAAAGTAGGACTAGTGAAGAAGTCAATGCACTTCTACCAGTCCTCGACAGACATCTCGCCGTATGGTTGGCTAGGTCTATGCGCTTTTAAGTAATTATGTACCTTGAGTTTGTAATCGTGATAACGATCGTTCGCCAGATGATCTACATCAGCACAGACCACCCGGTACTCGTCGGGCAACTGATCGCCCTGCAGATCGAAATAGCTCTGCAAGAGTGAAAAAAATTACGTTAATGTAAAAGTCATGGAACAATTATTTATTGACTGCACTAATAACAAAACTAATTTAAGTTCATACTTCGATAATGTTACGTAATCATGCTCACTGCTCCTTTAGAACCTCTGTTCATGAAGGGTAGCACGGGAGCACGATGAATCTCACTTGGTTTCCAACCAAGCGCGTGAAGTACTTCGCGTTATTCTCGATCGGCTGAATTGTGCGTTCGACATTATCGAACGCGATAGAAAATGACATCTTCCCGTTAGCCTGCCAAACCTTCTCAAGGTTGATGTCTCGAGAGATACTCCGTCGCTTTGGCGGGGGCGCAGAAAAAGAACAAATACGAACCATATTTATCATACGAAATTCAACGATATGTATAAAATACAAGAAAAATGATTTGAACGAAAATTTTTACCAGACTCACAGGTCGAAGCGAGCCGGTAAGATGGCTACTGTGGAGGATCTCCTGCACAATCACCTCCGTGCGACATCACGTCAGCCATACTAACACATGAAATAATTGCGAACATCAATTAGTGCGGAATAGGTCCCTATATTTAGCGAAATTGATTCTAATAAACTTTTTTCTTTATTTCAAATAGGTTCCTAAACTTTGTATTTTTTCAAAGATCCTAATAAGTTTCAAGTTGATGATAAATTGGTCCTTAAACTTCTACTTTATTGTAAATAGGGCCCGAAACTTTGACCATATTTCAAATAGGTCCCCAAAGTTTTACTTTATTTCAAATAGGTCCCTGAAATTTGAATTTTTACGTAGTATCTAATAAGTTTGAAGTTCTTAATGAATTGGTCCTTAAACTTTTAATTTATATCTAATAGGTCCTCAACTTTGAATATTTTCGTAATTTCTAATAAGTTTCAATTTGTTGATTAATTGGTCCCTAAACTTATGAAATATCAAATAAGTCCTTACACTTTGAATTTTAGCGTAATTTTTAATACGTTTTAATTTTTTTAGAAGTAGGTCCCTAATGAAATTGTTCATTTCAAATATGTCCCTAAACTTTTACTTTATTGTAAATAGATCCATAAAAATTTTACTTTATTTCAAATAAGTTCCTGAATTTTGAATTTGGCCATAGTTTCAAATAAGTTTGAAGTTGTTGATGAATTGGTCCTTAAACTTCTAATTATTTTAAATAGGTCCCAAAACTTTGACTTTATTTTAAATAGGTCTCTAAACTTTGACTTTATTTTAAATAGGTCCCTAAACTTTGAATTTTTGCGTAGTTTCTAATAAGTTTTAATTTTTTGAAGAATTGGTCCTTAAACTTTTAATTTATATCTGGTAGGTCCCTCAACTTTGATTTTTTTTGTAATTTCTAATAAGTTTTAATTAGTTGATTAATTGGTCTATAAACTTGTAAAATTTTAAATTGGTCCTTACACTTTGAATTTTAGCGTAATTTCTAATACTTTTTAAGTTTTCTATGAATTGGTCCCTAATGAAAATTTTTATTTCACATAGGTCCCCGAACTTTGAATTTTTTCGTAATTTCTAATAAGTTTCTATTTGTTGATTAATTGGTCCCTAAACTTATAAAATTTCAAATAGGTCCTTACACTTCTAATAACTTTTGTTCTCAAAATTTGTCAAACAAAACCAAATAGGTCCTTCCACGTAACCTCATTAGTATTATTTTACTTGAAAAATCATAAATCATAATATTTCCTCAAAATTTCACTTTAGTCCCTAAAATTTACAAAATTTCAAATTGATCTTCAAACTTGCACAAATTGCATCAATGGCTCTGAATGTCAATATTATCTTATGATCATCCTGAAAATGATAACTCAAGTCTAAATATCATAAACATGCAACTTTTCTTAAATTGTAGTTTGATCCCTCAGCTTTGTAAATATTGATATTAAGTCTCAAATGTCTTTTCAATCCTCAAATGACTCATATTGTCACCCATAAAACTCAAGTTCATCAATTTATTCGATTAGAAAATGGCATAATACGCGCTGGAATTCAGCAGAACAAAAAATGGAAAATCAAAATAAAAATAAAAAATTAGAAATATGAACCTTGTCACGGCGGAGAAGACGACGGTGAAGATGTTGGAGACGGAAGACGGCGGTGAAGATGGTCAGGCGACGGCGCTGGAAGAAGAAGAACATCCAAAATGGAGAAGAAGAAGGTCAGGCGTGAAAAAAAACATCTGACTCTATTGCGACGACATGTGTCGTCGGTATTGGTCCCTAAAGCAACGACATTTTTTTCAACTTTTTCGAGCACGCACCTAAAACGTGATGTCCAATTTTCAGGAATATAGCGACGACATTTGTCGTCGCTATTGACAATAACATAATGTAAATTAAATTACATATCTAATTATAAAGGGGTTTTTTTATTTAAAATAATTGTTAATATTATTAAGTTTTAATATTTAATATTATCAAAAAAATTAATTTAGGGCATTTTTCATAATTAATTTAATATATTTAAAAAGTTTTTCTCTTTTTAGGGCATTTTTCATATTTAATTTAATATATTAAATGTTTTAAAAATGTAATTGTATATTTAATAAAATATTTAACATTTAATGTACAATGATAATAATGAACAACTCATAATTATCTAAATAATTTATAAATAAATTAAGCACTTTACGATAGTTAACTACACTTCGTGACGTGGTGAAAACATTCAATCTGATTCAGTATCATGATACAATTTATCCCCATCATCGTCACTGTCGTCCTCGTTTATTTCACTCGATGTTTCGTCATCCTCGTATTCTGCATTTGTATCGTCTTCTATATCATCGGCGTTGATAAACGAAGTTTCTTCTGGAGTATTAGACGAGGCTCTCCTGATAACCGATTCTTCTATCTCATCAACTTCACCATCATCCCGATGCAATGATACGTGCTCTAAGTTGCCAAGATCAACGATTAGAGATAAACTGGAAGAGTAGTTATTGTGGAGCAGGTCAATCTCTGTGATGTTAGATCCCACTTTGTCCCACGTACTCCTGTGATAGACAATTTGTACTACTCGCCAGTTTGGACCATGATATGGATCTTCAATGTAGAACACTTATTGTGCTTGGCTCGCAGGTATGAACTGATCATCCTTGAACGCCTCTACACTTATGTCAATACTGGTAACGTTATTCTCAATTACCATCTGTATCCTATCACACCTAAACCACTTGCATCGGAATAGATAAACTGAAAGTTTTGATCCATATTGTAACTTTAGTATATCTTGCAGCTGCCGGTAGTAAACCTCATCCCCAGTCCCTGGGACGGACACACTACTGTTCTGAGTTTTTCTTCGAATATCACGATCATATGTCAAGAACTGAACTCCTTTCACAACACAAGTTGTGTATGACATAACCTGCTGGTAACATCCACTAGCCAACGAAAACAACTCATGAAAAACTTGATGGCTGTGGCTTTGGCGCATTGCAAATAGCTGCATGACGAGGATTATTCTCAGTTATTGAAATAAATAATGTGGAAAACTTTGAAATTTATTCGGTAGTTGTTCATTTACCTTTCTGTAGAACCAACCGTGAAAGTCTCTTCTGTGCACTAGTTCGATGTTTGAACAGTCATTGTTCAGTAGCTCAATTAAACTAAGAGAGGAATCAAATGAAAGAGCAGTTTAAATTTATATGACAAGCAGCGTAAAACTGGATGAATTAAAAGATTTTAAAAAAAAAAAGAGGAACTTACTAGTTCGTTGTTTGTTCGACCAAAAAGACACGAAAATCCTTTCACCTTACTCAAGAATGCAACAACAAATACACCAAGAGCAGCAGTATAGTTTGAGAGGACCTTGACAAACTCAAATTCATAGCTCTATTGTTCTATTAATCATCAGAATTCCAATTTATATTCCATTTCTTAAAATGGGGCCATGTTTCACCCTTTCTTGGATAAACCTTCTTTCCTCTATGCCGTTTCGCCAAACCATATGTTAAAACATCAAAACATCAAATGATCTGCATTGGTTTCAAAGTCTCCAAGAATAAATTTTCCACAAGAAACCGGCAAGGCCTCACCTATCACATATAAGTTAAATTTTCTGTTTAATAAATAATGTACCCTATATTTTCTGTAGTGTTTGTTTATGGTACTCTATACTTTGTTACAAACTAAACACACAATAGTTAGAAGTGTACGAGTTTGACAAGTGTCTCCTGATTTATATATCTCGAGAGAGAAACTCCCAGATCCAAGCATAGAATCTAGGCATGGTGTTCCACAACAGCATCCATATACATGCATGATCTTTACTTTGTCGAGTCACATAGTTCTTGCATTGTAGATTGGTTTCCAAGTTGAAACCGTCGTCTCCAAAGGATATGGGATGGTGGAGTACATGGATGACAACCTTTAGCAATATGTGTACACGAGCTTTGATTTCATAAGGCATGGTGAAAACATTTAGCGACTTTGTAATGGGGATGCACAAGTGTACCTATATAATTTGTACTATACAAGATGTTCAAATGTTTTCCATTTTACAAGAAATAAATTTTTTCCCCATTTGTTAATGCTATTTCAATTCATTTCTTTTTACTTATTTTTGAATTGTGAAACCCGGGATATGAGTGTAAAGAATATAGTTTCCCTTCTAAGTAAAATAATTCCAAATGTCTGAGACTTAGACAAGTGCTTGTATAAGATAGTTGTAACTAAGTCCACATAAAGTAGTTGGAATTACAAATAAATAAGACAAATGTGTTGTTCATGTGACATACCTTTATGAGTTTTGAAACTTTCAGTGAGGAAACCGAACATGTCAGATCAAGATTCAAAATCCCGAACTTGTCAGATCAAGATTCAAAATTCTGTTCAGATGCTGAGGCCAACTGAACATATTAGATTGAGATTCAAAACCCCGTTCAGATTCAACTTCTGTATCACAATCAGGACTGCATATTTGCACCTTCCTAATCCTTTTTTATATTTTGTTCCAACAAGCAGATGGAGTGGATCCCTTATATTACCTCAAGATCTTCCTACAGCTTTAAGTTTACTATCAAACGACATCCTCTTTTCTCGATCTTAAGAACACTTAGAGAATCACCAATCAGATTGAAGGCATATGTGCAACCGCAAATCTGTTTTTGTCAGGTTGAAGTAAGAGAGCCGATCTAAGATACTACTTTCCGATCGATGCCTAGTGCCATTGGATCAATTTTAAGAATCTTGTACCACCCTTGTTCTCGGCAAAACAATAGACATCCAGATCAAAAATCATTTGTGAAATGTTATCCACATCAGGATACAATTTCTGGCATTTGATTGCAATCTTCCAAGCACCCATAAATCTTTGTTCATCAGGTTACAATTTCTGGGCTTTGATTGCAATCTTCCAAGCACCCATAAATCTTTTTTTCCCATCTTGTTCTACACCATATTTTTCGCCCTCATGGCCTCTTCTTTATTACACTCTGATAAGAGTATTTTATACAAGCATTTTACCTCTTTTGAATTAACCTTTAGCTAAATATCTCGAATGAAATAAAACATTTATTGCACTAATTCAGTCAATGTTCGTGTATTTAGGGATAACGCATATCATTGGAAACAAAGAGATGGAATGAATCAAGAATCACGAATTGAGGCATGGGAAAGACCGATGAAATTCATCCGCGCACTTTATTTATTACCAAGTGAAGATCAAAACCAACCGAAGTCAACCGGAACCAAAACGAAGACAAACGGACGAGCAACAGCAGAGAAAGCCCCCTCTCTGCCCGCTCGAGCGGGCACTGTTGCCTCACTCGAGCGAAGCAAGAAAAGGGAATTTCCCTCTCTGTCCGCTCGAGCGGGCACTGTAGCCTCGCTCGAGTGGACGGCCTGCGGGCAGACATTCCGTCTACCCGTAGGCTAATTTTGGTAAGACAATCTGGGATCTTTGGGATGGTTTTGGAACCCTAAAGGAAGGAGATAAAAGGAAGAGAGAGGCAAGAGGACAAGGGCCGAAAATTCCAAGAGAAAAGAGAACGAAAACACAAGTTTTTGGAGGACGAATCTCTCTTCCGGCAATTGGGAAGCAAGAACGAAAGCAAGGAAGTACCGGATTTATGTGACAACTCGTTTGTAGACTTTCAACCGGGTTAAATCCAAACTTCTTCTTCTCTTCTTGTAACCAAATTATTCGGGTGATGAATTCTCCATTTATTTATTATTTTTGTAATTGAATTATGGTAGGCTAAACTTTTTGTGCTATGGATGATGATGTAAACCTTATTATGTTCTTTTAATTCATGAATTCCTTTTCTTAATCCTAATTTATGATTTATTGATTTATGCCATAGATTGGATGTCCGTTTAAATGATTGATCACCATTTGAACGCGTTTGTGATTTATTTTCGTTTCTGAAGGGTTCAAAATAAATTAGCTCATTATGGTTTTAAACACCAAGTCAATAGAAATTAGGAATAATTTCCTATGCTTGGTGCAATCAATTTAGACAATCTTGCCGTTAAATGCGTTTTTATGTATTCGTATTCAAAATAAGAATATTTTGGAACTTATATGAAAATAGGTCTAATTCTACTCGGCATAGATTATTAGACAATTAAGGATTGTCGATTGTCAAATTAAGAATTATTTGGATTAGGAAGTATGGATTCATGGATTAAAGTAAATATAAAGGGTGGAGTCGGATTCCGAGCATAATTTATTTATCTGTGTTTTTCTCGAAATCAGTAGGCAACTTTCATTTATTAAGCTAAGTTAGTCTTGTTCAACATTAAAATCACAACAACCAAATTTTATTGTGTTTATTCAATTTAAGTTAGAATTAATTTACTTTTGGCTAATACAAATCATAGTCCTCGTGGGAACGATACTCTTTTACTCATTTTTACTATTACTTGTCAACGAACCCGTACGCTTGCGGGATTTTACTGAACAAGTTTTTTGCACCGTTGCCGGGGACTAAGAGTTTTAGCTTAAGTTTTATTAGCTTTGGCTTGAATTTGAATTTTTTTATTTTATTTTATTTTACTCTAACCTTCTCGTGACTACACTACCTCACTCAATTTGATTTTTTTTTCAGGTAGCTGTGGTCAGTTTATGCAAAACTTAGAAGATTTCAATCTTGTTCCATTTGAACCCGAGATCGAGAGGACTTTCAGACAACGCAGAAGAGAACAAAAGAATAAGCAAAACAGAGAACACGAGGTTACAATTGCAGAAGCCCATATTCAACTACCGCAACCAGTGGTGAATGGTAAAGATGAAATGTTGGTAGGAGAATTCATGACCCCGTCAATCATTCAGAATCAATCCAGCATCGCGTACCCGCCATATGGACAGCCAAATTTTCAACTACGCCCAGATGTGATAAATCTATTTCAGAAGAATTTACAATTCTATGGGAAATCAAATGAGAATCCACATGGCCATGTTTCACGCTTTCTAGAGCTCTGTAGCAACTTCTCCTACCTAGGGGTAAACAATGATGCTATTAGAATGAGACTATTCCCACATATGCTAAGAGATGGGGCAAGAGAGTGGTTGGACTCTAATCCTGCCTCCAGTATTACTTCGTGGAACGATCTCGTTCAAAAATTCACCACCAAATACTTTCCGCCAACTAAAGTTGCCCAGTTAAAACATGATAAAACCATCTTCAGGCAACTAGAGTCAGAAAGCTTCCATGAAGCTTGGGAACGGTTCAAAGATCTACTACGTAAATGCCCAAATCACGACATACAAAAGGGACGCCAGGTCCATTATTTTTATGGCGGATTAATTCCAGCAAGTAGATCTGCAGTGGATTCATCATCAAACAGATCAATTACAACAAAAAATGTCCAGGAAGCTCATGAACTATTTGAACGAATGGCTGAAACTAGTGCTATGTGGCCATCAGAAAGAGAAACACCGAAAAGAACAGCAGGTCTTCATAATGTTGATGCCATATCAGCACTATCTGCTCAGATGGACGCTCTGACAAGAAAAATGGATCTCATCACACATTCAGTCAATATGGTACATGGTTCTAATCCAGTTTGTGAGGGCTGTGGGGCGAATCACCAGACTTTGACTTGTCCACTAACGAATTCTTTCACATCGAACCTTGAAGAAGTCAACTATACTCAGAATTTCTCACGACAACAGAACAACCCTTACTCCAACACATATAATCCGGGATGGAGAAATCATCCAAATTTCTCGTGGGGTAGCAATCAGAATCTGGTAAATCAAAGTCAAGGAAAACCACCTGGATTTCAACAACCTGGATTCCAACAGCAATAGGAGAAAAAGCCGTCATTGGAAGATTTAATGTATCAGTACATTAACAAAACTGATAATACTCTATAGCACCAACAGGCTTCTCTTAAAAATCTAGAGACTCAGATTGGGCAGATAGCAGCAGCTTTATCTGGGAGGACTCAGGGCACTCTACCAAGTAACACCGAGACTAATCCAAAAGAACAGGTTAAAGCTATCACCACAAGAAGTGGAGTCCAACTACCCGAAATCCATGTCACAAGACATGAATCATCTAAACAAACGGTACCTACCACTGACGAGGAACAAGTGGAGCAGTCTGAACAAAAAGCAGAGGAAGCTATGGAACAGAGTTTAGGCACACCACAGGTTAAGGCAACCGTTCCTGTCAAGGCCTATATACCACCCATACCATTCTCTCAAAGATTGTAGAAGAGCAAGCTAGACAAACAATTCGCCAAATTCTTGAAGGTTTTCAAAAAGCTGCATATCAACATCCCATTCGCAAATGCCATAGCCTAAATGCCCAGCTATACCAAGTTCATGAAGGAAATTTTATCAAATAAAAGAAAGCTGGACAAACATGAAACGGTAATGTTGACTGAAGAATGCAGCAAAATAAGCTACCTCCAAAGCTCAAGGATCCAGGGAGTTTTACTATTCCTTGCACAATAGGCAATAATTGTTTTGAAAAAGCCTTATGTGATTTAGGTGCTAGCATTAATCTAATGCCTTTTTCTGTCTACAGGAAACTGGGTTTGGGCGACGCAAAGGCCACAACAGTGTCATTACAACTTGCAGACCGATCTATAAAACACCCTCGGAGAATAATCGAAGATATTTTGGTGAAAGTAGATAAACTCATTTTTCCAGTCGACTTTATTATACTTGACATGGAAGAAGACAAAGAAATGCCCATTATTCTAGGACGCCCATTTCTGGCTACTGGTCGAGCATTAATTGATGTGTACAACAGTCAACTTATTCTGAGGTTAAATGACGAACACGTTATGATCGATGGTTTCAAAGCGATAAAGTTCCCGACTGATTCCAGCAACTGTTTTCAAGTAGATGTAATAGATGAAATTGTGACAAAAACATTCACTCAAGAACACCCTCAGGAGCCACTCGAGGCCTGTCTTGTTCACTATATTTCTGCACCAACTGAATCTGAAGAAATAGAATATTGTGTTCGGTATCTCGAAGCACATCAGCCCTACAAGAGGAAATCTCATTTTATTGAACTTGGAAAAGGCTCTGCAAAACCACTGCCATCAGTTGTACAGCCTCCAACTCTTGAGCTCAAGCAATTACCAACTCATTTGCGGTATGCTTATTTGGGAGAAAAATTTACACTCCCTGTCATTATTGCCAATGCTCTCAATGAAGTAGAAGAAAACAAGCTTCTTCGGGTGCTTCGAGACCACAAAATTGCGATCGACTGGTCTATTTCGAATATCAAAGGAATCAGTCCATCCCTCTGTATGCACAAAATCCTTATGGAAGATGATTACAAGCCATCAGTCAAACATTAGCGTAGGTTGAATCCCAAGATGCAGGAAGTTGTGCGCGTAGAAGTCCTAAAATTGTTAGATGCAGGTATCATTTATCCCATTTCAGACAGTGCATGAATAAGCCCGGTTCAGGTGGTACCAAAGAAGGAATGAATCACAGTAGTTCCCAATGAAAATAATGAACTCATTCCTACCAGGATGGTCATAGGTTGGCAGGTCTGTATTGACTATCGTAAATTGAACAATGCTACAAGGAAAGATCACTTCCTTCTTCCATTCATTGATCAAATGTTAGAGAGACTTGTCGGTCATTCTCACTACTGTTTTCTTGATGGTTATTCAGGGTATAATCAAATCCCAATAGCCCCAGAAGATCAAGAAAAAACAACTTTCACTTGCCCATATGGCACATTTGCATACAGGAGGATGCCATTCGGTTTATGCAACACACCTGCTACATTTCAACGTTGCATGATGTCAATCTTTTCAGATATGGTGGAGAACTACATCGAAGTCTTCATGGATGATTTCTCGATTTTCGGAGACTCTTTCGATGAATGCTTAAATCACATGTCTATTGTTCTTCAGCGATATGAGGAAACCAATTTAGTTTTCAACTGGGAGAAATGTCACTTCATGGTGCAAGAAGGAATAGTTTTAGGACATCAGATCTCAGACCGAGGCATTGAAGTGGACAGGGCTAAGATTCAGGTGATTGAAAAACTCCCTCCTCCGACTTCAGTTAAAGGAATCCGAAGTTTCCTAGGGCATGCAGGTTTTTACCGACGCTTCATTAAGGACTTCTCAAAAATTACAAAACCGCTATGTAGTCTGCTTGAGAAGGACATTCCATTCATCTTCACTGACGATTGTTTGAAGGCTTTCAACACTTTGAAGGAAAAACTTATCTTAGCACCAATTTTGGTAGCACCTGATTGGAACTTGCCATTTGAGTTGATGTGTGATGCAAGTGACTATGCAGTTGGGGCAGTGTTGTGCCAAAGAAAAGATAAAGTTTCACATGTAATTCACTATGCAAGTCGGACTCTCATTGATGCACAGATGAATTACGCTACCACAGAAAAAGAACTTCTCGCTGTGGTGTTTGCCTTTGATAAATTTTGATCCTATCTTATTGGATCAAAGGTAGTTGTCTATACAGATCATGCCGCACTGAAATATCTGCTAACCAAGAAGGATGCAAAACCTCGACTTATTCGGTGGGTGCTTTTACTGCAAGGTTTGATCTCGAGATTAGGGACAAGAAAGGTTGTGAAAATCTTGTTGCTGACCATCTTTCTCGGATCGAACCTTCAGCACACGATCAAACTGATATAATCAACGAGATATTTCCAAATGAGCAACTATTTCACATTGCATCAGCCCCATGGTATGCGAATTTTGTAAACTTTCTAGCCAGTTCTATTATCCCTCCGAAATACTCAAGTCATCAGAAGAAGAAATTCTTTAGTGACATCAAATATTACTTCTGGGATGACCCTATTCTATATAGACGAGGGCCGAATCAAATCATTCGACGCTGTATACCAGAAGAGGAGGTGAATCAGATCCTAGAGCATTGTCACTCATCTGATTATGCTGGGCACTTCGGAGCATTCAAAACTGCTGCCAAAATATTGCAATCTGGTTTCTATTGGCCAACCTTATTTCGGGACGCTTATGACTTTGTTAAAAAGTGTGACCGGTGCCAACAGACAGGAAACATCTCACGACGAAACGAAATGCCCCTCAATAGCATATTGAAAGTTGAATTATTTGATGTATGGGGCATTGACTTCATGGGACCATTTCCCCCGTCATTTGGAAATCAGTACATTTTGGTGGCAGTTGACTATGTCTCTAAATGGGTGGAAGCAGTGGCCTTACCAACAAACGATGCTCGGGTCGTGGTAAAATTTCTGAAAAAGAATATTCTCACGCGTTTCAGAACCCCCTGGGCCATTATTAGTGATGGTGGAAAGCATTTCTGCAACCGCCAGTTTGAATCCTTGTTGACCAAGTATGGTGTCCGTCATCGCATCTCAACCCCTTATCATCCTCAGACTAGTGGACAGGTAGAGATTTCAAATCAGGAGTTGAAACGAATTCTTGAACTTACAGTCAATGCTTCCTGCAAGGATTGGTCTAATAAATTGGATGATGCATTGTGGGCATATCGTACGACATTCAAGAACCCTATTGGCATATCCCCTTATCGGTTGGTTTTCGAAAAAACATGCCATCTGCTGGTTGAATTGGAACATAGAGCGAATTGGACTGTCCGTAATTTGAACTTTGACACGAAGGTGGCCGGTGAAAAACAACTCTTACAACTCAATGAAATGGAAGAATTCCGTCTAGAGGCCTATGAAAGCGCTAAGATTTACAAAGAGAAAACTAAGAAGTGGCATGACCAACACATTCAGAAGCGGACATTTGAAGTGGAGAACAAGTGCTGTTATATAATTCCCGTCTCAAACTCTTTCCAGGGAAGTTGCGTTCAAGGTGATCGGGACCATTCACAGTGCACAAAGTGTTCCCGTACGGTGCTGTGGAATTGACCGTGGATGGCACTAAAATGTTTAAAGTAAACGGGCAAAGGTTAAAGGCTTATCGGGGTGGTGATCTCTCTAAAGAAAAATCAACTGTCCACCTTACACACTCGGAGTAACCAACTCAACAAAGTCAAGCTACTGACTCTAAACAAGCGCTACTTGGGAGGCAACCCAACTTCTACTCTTTTCTATTTCATTTCTTATTTTCTTGCAACATCGTCTTAAATTCCATTTTATCATTAGGTTGTTTGAATATATTTTTTTTATTATTATTATTATTTGTGTGGATCTTTACTTTTGGTTACTCATCATCCATTGCATGCCATTAGTATCTTGCATTTATTGATTTAAATAAAAATATATATATATTGGGATTCTGTCCACTCGAGCGGACAGATAAAACCCCATTGGGGCTCTCTGTCCGCTCGAGCGGACAAATTGAACCCCAAGAGGGCTCTCTGTCCTCCCTAAACCCTAAACCCTAAACCCTAATTTTCTTTTCTCCTTTCCCTCCTCCTTCCCTTCTCCACGATTTACCCTTCTCTATTCCACATCTAGCAACCATCATCATTATCGTCCCCTCTCTTTAACTGCACTCCACTTCTACCACCACCAAGCATTTCAGGTAATCTAGCTTCCCTTTCATGACTTTTACATTTATGTAATTGCCCTTCCCTTTTTTTTTTCTTTTTTCTTTTTTCTCTCTTTGCTTGCTTGAGGAGGTTGGGGTTTTGAATTGTGGTTTGACGGTTTGTGGCGTGGTCGGGCATGCTTGAGTGAAGAAAAATTTTGGGTTAGGGGTCATATCCATGTTATGTTTTTCCACTTATTTTAGCTTACACCCACCAGGTGTTTTTTGAAATGTCTCTCCCACAATTTTTCCCTTTTGCTTGTTTCCTTAGTATATTTGCTTTTCTCCTTTATTCGTTCCCTTGCATTCTCGCATCAATGCCGGTCTCTACACAGCACCACACTCTACACTCACAATGCATCCATCTCCATCACCTTGCTCACACCACTTCTCACGCATGGAACATGGTTTGTGGCGTGTCATGTCTTGCCTCTTTCACCTGTTGCATTATTCTTGTTTGTAACGTCTCCCTCTTCTTGATTGGTAGGTGTGATGCCGAAAGCCAAAAAACCAACACAAGTCGCGGGGCTGAGCTCGGGTAAAAGAAAGGCTCCATCCAAGCAGACCAAACAACCGGCCACGTATGACGGTACCAAATTTGAGACGGAGGACGCTTGGTTAAGATACAAGCACGACACCAGCAGACGATCTATTATCCCGGAGCGAAGAGTTTTGACGTCAAATTTTGCAGATGAATTACTTGGCCACGTTATTGCCAGAAATCAGTGGGACTCCCTTGTAGCCACTCCGCGTGTTGCCTATGTCGAAGTTGTCAAGGAATTCTACGCCAATATCTATGACAACCTCGACACACCTGAGCATCCTAAGTACCAGCAAGTCTACATGAGAGGACAATATATTTCATTCTCCCCCCTGGAAATTCTCCGCTATTATGGACTTGACGACGTGGAGGCCGACCTTTTTCACGCAGCCCACTCCAATCCCCGCGACATAGTCACATCCCTATGTCAGGGCATTGATCATTGGCCTGATGGGAGCAGCACCCTGGACTATAAACGTCTTCTGCCTCAAGTACGAACGTTGGACAAAATGGTGAGCGCCAACCTTCTCCCTACGACGCATACATCTACTGTCACCATGAAGCAGGCCCGCCTACTTTACTGGCTTCTGACCAAGACACTCGACATTGGGAACTATATCTTTTGCAATATCTGGTATATTCAGAACAACCAGAGATGTTTGGCATTCCCGTCGCTGATTACAGGACTTTGTGAAATGCATGGCATTGACCTCTCTCATGAGATCACCACGGTGAAGCGTACAATGCAAATAGACCAGATTGTGATACGTAGTTCTGAGCTACACCTAGCCAGCAAGGTAAACCAAGGCCCACAGGATCTCCTTGGCGGTCAGGGCATCTTAGAGGGCGATGCCGGGCCTACTCTTGACGATCCTATGCCCGAAGACATCCCTCAGCCAGCCACTGAACTGACATTGGCTTCTATTTCTCATGAGCTCCATGAGTGGCACGCCTCGCATGCCGCACTCGAAGCACAAATTCGGAAAGCCCAAGTTCACGAGGCCAAGGCCCACAGACGAGAGCATGAGGCGATCTCCGCCCAAATGACGCAGCTCCTCAGCTATTTCAGTCTCTACCCACCGCCACCCCCCCAGTGATTGGGACGTTCAATACACTCTATCCCTCATCTTTTTTTTTTTACTTTTCTTTTTTTTCTTTTCTCTTCTTTGTTTTACCTCTTTCTTTCCTTCTTTGCATTGCGGACAATGTGTGATTTTGTTGTTGGGGGTGGTGCCAGTGATACTCATTATCTCATCATCAAATGCCTGGAAAAAAAAAAAAAATTTTTTGCTTAAAACCATCCCTTGTGTAACAGCATGAACGTTTTGCCAACTTATGATGATTCATGATTGATCCGAATCCAATTTGTGAAATGCGTCTGCTTATTGCTGCTCTTTAAGGATTTTAAATTTTTACCCTTGCGAGACTCTCAACCTAGAGCACATAGCTATTCTTGTTGTTACTTATACTCGGACTAGGATTGTGTGTTACTAAATGAAGGTCTAAGTTAAGATCTTAGGAAATTTTGATCCCAAATACTCGTTAACAATGTCACTTAACCCATTTCTGAGATCAAGTTTGGGGGTAATTGAGCTGAGAATGATGATCGTTTAAAGATGAAATAATTCAATCCTTAATGAAAGGCGTTGTAGGTGGTTCTGGTCAGCAAGTTGAAGTTAGGCATTGACTGTTTGCTAGAATTCTAATCCCCTCTATCGGTCATAAATTAAAGACACTGCACTAAGTCATGGCTTATCTAGTAGGAAAAGGTTGTCTGTACTGTGTGTGAAAGCTAACTTTGAGTAATCCGGCCCTATATACAAATAATATGTAGGAGACGATCTACCAAGGGAGAGGGCTACCACAGTATTAGAGCGAAAACTACCTACTTAAAAAAAAAAATTACTGATTGCCTATCTTTGTCTTGGACATAGATTAAGGGATTTAGATGTATAGTTAGTTTGATTTGCCTAATGAATTCTTGAGGACCAGAACTCTGGGCATAGTAAAAGTTTATCGCCTATCTAAGCTCCAATTTTTTCCATCAGTGAAGTGAGTTTGACCTTAGTGGAAAAATCCTTGGGCAGAAAGAATATATTCTTGACTGTAGTGTAAAGTTCACGAGAAGAGAAAGGATAACTGACCTTCGCGGGTGGAGGTGGAAGAGACTTAAACACTCATTTGTTCACACAACTTTGTTTAAGTTAGAGTAGTGATTGGAAATAGCTATCCACACACACACGAGTCACACATTGGAAAATTTTTTAAAATCTTTTTAAACAGCAATGTCGAGACACATTTCGTAAATTTAATCCGGAGATATTATCCTGAAGTGAACGGCGAAATTATCTTCGGCGTGCTCAAGCTATAATCCTGTGCTTTCAAACCTTAGTATCAATTTTTGTTTTGCTCGGGACTAGCAAAAGTTTAAGTTTGAGGATTTGATAAGAGTATTTTATGCACGCATTTTACCTCTTTTGAATTAACCTTTAGCTAAATATCTCGAATGAAATAAAACATTTATTGCACTAATTCAGTCAATGTTCGTGTATTTAGGGATGACGCATATCATTGGAAACAAAGAGATGGAATGAATCAAGAATCACGAATTGAGGCATGGGAAAGACCGATGAAATTCATCCGCGCACTTTATTTATTACCAAGTGAAGATCAAAACCAACCGAAGTCAACCGGAACCAAAACGAAGGCAAACGGACGAGCAACAGAAGGGAAAGCCCATTCTCCGCCCGCTCGAGCGGGCACTGTTGCCTCGCTCGAGCGAAGTAAGAGAAGGGAATTTTCCTTTCTCTCCGCTCGAGCGGGCACTGTGGCCTCGCTCGAGCGGACGGCCTGCGGGCAGACATTCCGTCTACCCGTAGGCTAATTTTGGTAAGACAATCTGGAATCTTTGGGATGGTTTTGGAACCCTAAAGGAAGAAGATAAAAGGAAGGGAGAGGCAAGAGGACAAGGGCCGAAAATTCCAAGAGAAAAGAGAACGAAAACACAGGTTTTTGGAGAACGAATCTCTCTTCTGGCAATTGGGAAGCAAAAACGAAGGCAAGGAAGCACCGGATTTATGTGACAACTCGTTTGAAGACTTTCAACTGGGTTAAATCCAAACTTCTTCTTCTCTTCTTGTAACCAAATTATCCGGGTGATGAATTCTCCATTTATTTATTATTTTTGTAATCGAATTATGGTAGGCTAAACTTTTTATGCTATGGATGATGATGTAAACTTTATTATGTTCTTTTAATTCATGAATTCCTTTTCTTAATCCTAATTTATGATTTATTGATTTATGCCATGGATTGGATGTCCGTTTAAATGATTGATCAACATTTGAACGCGTTTGTGATTTATTTTCGTTTCTGAAATGTTCAAAATAAATTAGCTCATTATGGTTTTAAACACCAAGTCAATAGAAATTAGGAATAATTTCCTATGCTTGGTGCAATCAATTTAGACAATCTTGCCGTTAAATGCGTTTTTATGTATTCGTATTCAAAATAGGAATATTTTGGAACTTATATGAAAATAGGTCTAATTCTACTCGGCAGAGATTATTAGACAATTAAGGATTGTCGATTGTCAAATTAAGAATTATTTGGATTAGGAAGTATGGATTCATGGATTAAAGTAAATATAAAGGGTGGAGTCGGATTCCTAGCATAATTTATTTATCTGTGTTTTTCTCGAAATCAGTAGGCAACTTTCATTTATTAAGCTAAGTTAGTCTTGTTCAACATTAAAATCACAACAACCAAATTTTATTGTGTTTATTCAATTTAAGTTAGAATTAATTTACTTTTGACTAATACAAATCATAGTCCTCGTGGAAACGATACTCTTTTACTCATTTTTACTATTACTTGTCAATAAACCCGTATGCTTGCGGGATTTTACTGAACACACTCCATCAATGATACATAATCCCCTGTACCTTTTTCAGTCTCTCCAGCAAATATATTAGACAAATTAGCCTCATCTATTCCTCTTACTCAAGATATTACTGAGATTAATAAAACGCTGGTGACATGTTTGGAAGGGGGGGATAGACAGTATTAAATAATAAGAAGGATATTGTTCAGTACAATATAACACTACATGCCAAACATGCACGGAAGTGGCACCGAATTATCCAGCAATTGGAAATGTCAACTGATCCTAGAAATGACCATACAAAATATTACGGATTCACAACTTGGTTAAAAAGCTCCAATTAGAATGGTAAATAAAAGTGTGCTTTTGACTTGCGGGGAGTGTGCTAATCGACTCCTTTTTACACCTCTAGTCAAATACCACAATTAAATATTCTTAGTTGAAGTTGCAATTAGTCGTTATTCCTAATTAAAAGTTTATGGAGTCCAATCAATTGAACTCTGCGTTAATGCAAAATTAAAAAGGATTCCACTTTTCTTGACTTGTCGTATTTTATTAGAGAATATAATAGTTAGTAAATTCAAGTTTCCAAAATGTTTCCTAGAATTTTCAAAAAGTTTCAGTTTCCTGTTCAAAATTGGAAACTTTTAGAAGTGCATGCAACATCAATTCTAAAAGTTTCACAAAATTGTATCTTTTTTCACCAAAAATGTAACTTTGGGGAACTCTAAAAGCACCTAAAAAGAATCAATTAAGCGAAGTAACTAAGGAATCAAACAAAAGAGCAGTTCAATTTGCATGACTTGCAAAGTAAAGAATCAATGAATTAAAAGATTAAAGATGGTCGAACTTACTTATTCGTTGAAACCAAAAGGCCAACCTTTTTATCACAAGGGAAAAAATGTATGGAGTCGTGAGCGAGAGAGAGAGAGAGAGAGAGAGGTGGGAAATGGAGGAGGGAGAAGGGCGGAGGAATTGCTTTATGCAAAGGAAGGAGAAGAGATCTTCGGCTTAATTACCAGAGAGACCCTTGAGTTTAATTTGTAGGAAGTAAGAACCCCTTCGTAAATAAACTGTAGCTCAAGGGCAAATATTTTGCCTAAATTTCCAATTATACCCTTCAAAAAAATTTACATCTTGGATGTCCTACCTTGTTGAATTAAGCACTCCCTCTTGTACCCTCACTTTTGAGATAGAACATTTGGCCCAATTATTATTTATTACCCTCACTTTTGAGGTGGATCATTTGGTCAAATTATTATTTATTTGGCCTAATACAAATCGTTATTTGTCACATAAACAAGTATAAGTAGAGTGTACAAATAACAAAATTCTTGAAATAATTATTTTTGAGTGTCCTATATTTATCGTATAACTATATCAAATAATTAATAATGAACCAAATCTATATTCGTGAATGTGATGTTATCGGCTAGATCTTATTGACAAGTTGAGATTCAATTTATTTGATGCAAAATAATCTTGTATTTAGTTCGAAGTATGCACTGCAAGATGAAAGAGAGAAGCTTTTAGCTGAAAGAATAAGTTTCAATTAAAGGTTTTCTAGTTATTTAAGTGACTGATGATCAGATTAGGTCCAGGTAGGTAAGGGGGTCCAGAAAGGTACGGGGGTGGGGAGGGGGGGGGGGGGGGGGGGAATGTCAGAAACCCTATTAAATTTTGGTTTTGGACTAAAAAATGAGGTGAAGGCCAAATTCTCAATAAAGAATCAATTTCAATTTTCATTCTCTACATCCCATATCATGAATTAGTAACTATGTTCAATTTTCAAAAAAATTCTCAATTGTGTCGAACTTTTCTTCTAGTGTGTTTGGAAGAGCTATTTTAAAGTCTAAAAGCACTTCCTAAAGAGTAAAAGTACTTTTAGTTATTTTTATTATTGTTTGGTTAAAGTCAATAAGCACTTTTTGATTTAAAAAACAGCTTAAAAAAGCTGTTTTAGAGAAGCCCAAATTTTGAGCTTCTCTAAAAAGCTCTAATTGAGCTTTTACGGGAAATTGTAATTAACATTTAATGAACTTCAAAATTAATAAAATTACTATTAATATATCAAAAAATAATAATTTATTTACTACATTAATTACTTATTTCAAATTGTCATTTCATATACTTATATAAATTTAAAAAATATTGACTTGTTAAATAATATAATACAAATTATATAATATGTTTTATTTAAATAATTAATTAATGTTTAATCAAATATACTTAAATTATCATGTTATTATAATTAAATTAATATATTAAATTTAATAGTTATTATAGGATATAAAAATATATGATTTCTTTTAAAAAAATAATATGAGTTATACAATAATTAATTATTATTTAATCAAATATAATAAAATAATCGTGTTATTATAATTAAATTAATATATTAATTTTAATAGTTATTATATTATATAAAAAAAATTTATTTTAAAACAAATAATATAATATATATAATAATTAATTACTGTTTAATCAAATAAATATAAAGTTTATAGAAAAGTACTTCTATAATTATGCAACCAAACACTCAATTTAATATTCACAGCACTTTTTGAATTCACATCCAAACAGTCAACTGCTTTTTATCAAAAGCTCTATTATCAAAAGCTCTACTGCAAAAAACTCTACTGCTAAAAGCTCTACTCACCACAACTGTTCCAAACGGACCCTTCATGTGAAACGAAATAGGATATAAATAAACGGTGGCGTATATACTTAATTCATGCAAGTATTTAGCTCTTGCATAAAATCTCATAATTCCAAGACAGAAATATACTTTGACCTTAGCGGAAAATACCTAGTCAACTCTTAACATCGGCTAAATTTGCAGGATCCTTCAAATAGAGGATAGATACCATAATACCAACATATTCAAGAATTTGCAAATTTTGCAGCCTGAAATTGCAAGCTAACACAATAATTGGGAATCAAAAATATTACTTCTTTCGTCCTATAAAGATATATTTACTTCTATTTTCATACAGGCTAAAAAAATTTAATTACTATACTCCTTCCGTCCTATTTATATAGGCTGATTTTTTTTATCTGTCCATCTCAAATTATTGTCCACTTATCTTGTTGAGGGTGTATATGATTTTTTTCATTTTCTAATATACTCCTATTAAATGTACTTTATTATCACACAAATAAACTTGTACTCTTTCAAATATAGTAGGAATTGACATAAATTTATTAATGCTTAAACCAAGTCAAATTAACCATAATGTGTCAATAAATTTTCCAATTTTCCCACCCACCAGCAGCTTCTTTCATTTGGTCATAAATTAAGGTGGCGTGTTACGAGTATGAGTTTATGAATGGTGTAATTTTTTAATCATTTAATTTCATTTCTACTTCCAACAATAATTTAATAGCTATTATTTTTAAATAATCATTAGTTATTTATAATACTTAAATAAGGAAAAACTAGGAAAATTCTTTGTAAAATTTGTTTTCTCAATAATATTAATAAAATTTCTTAATCAGTGTGAAAAACGAAATCAACCTATATAAATGGGAAAGAGTGAGTAGTTAGAACAATAAATTTTACTTATATTTTTCTTAATATACACATACATTAATATAATGGTTGTTCTTATTTATACATGTACATTAATATAGTAGTAGTCAGGGGTGGATTTTGGGGGGGGCGGGCCCTGACAGGGAAAAAGTCCTTTTTTTTCAGTGTAAAAAAAAAATTTTAAAAAAATTTTTTTTTTTCCTTAATAACATTCCGTACGAAATTTTTTTTTTCAGTAGTAGTCTAGGCTCAAAAAATTCCTAGATCCGCCATTGGTAGTAGTTCATATTTGTTGATAACAATACACATTAAAAATAGTGACATAGTATTAAGAAATTAACTATACTATCAATAAAAAAGGTGAACTAAAATTTGAGACAAATAAATAAAAAAAATTAAACCTATCTTTATGAGACAGGATGAGTAATATAAATGTTCATAAATATAAGCAACTCCACATGATTCAAGGTCAAATGCACAGCACAACAGCATGGCTACAATAAGTGCGTGTTTGGTACACAATGTTAGATAACATGATCAACAATATTTTGACTTCTTTTTCTTAAGCTTCATAGTCTTAATTTTTTATTTGTCTAAATCATCCTCTTATATATGTTATTTTTCCTTGCATCAACAATTTCAATTTATAATTAGCAAGTTGGGCATAAAAAACATTTTTAACCAGTTTGACGCCGAGTGTTGAAAAAGACATACACAAATTGCGAACTTTTAACTACTGAATATTGCCTCTTATAATCATGTAGATAATTAGGTTAGTCGACTTATGTTATCTTAGGAAGAATCCAATTTAATGACAGTACATTATTTTCTTTCCTTTTTTATTAGCCTCTGTAATTCCATAAATATTTATTCACAATTCAAGGAAATAAATGGAAATAATTCAGAATTTCCTCATATACAATTTGGCAGTCGGCAGAAACTAATGCGGTGGCCGGTTGGTGGTCGACTGGTCGAATGGTCGCCGCCTTCGTCGGTCAGTCGAATGGTAATCAATTAACGGGTCTTGGGTTTATTTTACGGAATGATATCTGAAAATTTGTATGAAATCAATTTAGGCCAACCCAAGGTAGCCCACCCCTAGATCCACATCTAGGGTCAAAAAAATGTAACTCTGTACAGAAAATAAAAAGAAACCAAAATTGCAAGGCAATGCACCATACGAAGACTAGAAAAGAAATTTTTTCAAGAAACTAGTAACTTATATTTTTAGAAAGTATTTCTAGGTAAGACTCACAATATAAATACAAAAAAGCAACATATATACACAATACAAAGGCAATGGAAGAAAGAATGGTAGAGAACAAAAAAATTTACAACACCATTAGAAACAATGAAATCTAACATACATTTACACTAGAACAACAAGGCACAGCATAACACCCCCAAAAAAACATAAAGCAAATATAGTCGTAATACAAGAGATCAAGTTCCTTATTTTTTCGATTGTTGATTTCAAGTCATTTAAATAAGCTTGATTTTTAATTGGGTCATAAAACTAACTTTTTGACGATATTTTCCTTCTCTTCGGGATCAAACATTACTTGCAACGATTTAATAGATGGAAATGGATAGTATCCCATAGAAATGAAAAGTGAAGAGTCTGAAAGAGAAGTGGAAGTGTACGAGTTTAGTTTTTTTTTATTTTTCCTTCTCAAAAAAGAGAATTAGAGGATTTCACCCTTCCAAAAAGAAGTTTGAACCCAGTCCCATTGACATGGGAAGGCTTCACTCTTACCATTTGAACTAAGCCTTGACATCATATATTTTGGAATTAAATCCACTTTATTTCAGTGTCTAGCCACCACTATGCTATGAGAGAGCAAATAGGTACCATTTACAATAGAGTTTTGTCAATAAATCTTTCTAACATGGAGGTTGGTGACTTTTGTGTAATTTTTCTCAGACATCTCGTGGGAGGTCTCTGCAATTTGTTCTTTTAGAAAAATCCTAATTACTAGCTTTTATTCTTTATTTTTTTGGTAGAAAGATTAAATCTCACACTTAATATATTCGCCACAATAAATTGTCATTCCCAATTAAATTTTCAAATTTTCTTGATTTAAATTTTCCATAAAATTTCATTGATGTTTCCGAATTTTATTAAAACATACAAATTAGAAAACTTGGTTTCAAGTTTCCCAACCATTTCATAGAGTTTTTGAAAAGTTTTGGGTTTTCGAACCGTGTACAAAACAAGAATGTTAGAGCTTCTTAGAAGTTTATGTGCAACTATCGTGCATTGTGGATTCTACTCAAACTTACACAAAAGTGTATTTTTGTTAACCAAAAATATAATTTTGGACAATTTAAAAAGACCTAAAAAGAATCAATCAAGTGAACTAACAAATGAATGAGAAATTTAGTTTGCGTGATGTCATTTTCTTTATTACGCTTCAAAAACGATACATAATCCAATGAAACTAACTCAGAATTCTCTTGCAAATATTTCAGGCAAATTAGTTGCTTTCATTTTGCGTACACAAGAATTACTGAGATTTTAAACAAGAAAAAAAGTATTGTCTATTACAATCTAAGTTGTATTGACGCATTGCTAGAGCCAACATATCGGTGTCCGACATATATCGATCGCCAACACACTCTAGCATGTGTCGTGCTCCAACTCTAAACAACTGAAATAAAAGGGGGGAAAAGGAGAAAGTCGTCTAAGAAAGAAAAAAGAAGAAGCTAACTTTACATCGTGTAATTGACGAAGGGAGGAGAAAAAAGAGAGAAAATGAAGTACGTTTTGGTGACCAGAGAAGTGGTTAGTGGTTTGGGGAAAGGAGTGATTGCAAGCAGTATTGGTCTCATTCTTAAGGTCTGTGGACTTCGCGTTACTTCCATCAAGATTGGTTAATTTTTCTCCTTCTATTTTTATTGTTATTGTTTCCTTTCCTCTTCTTCCTTCCATTTTGGAATAAATATGAACAAAAATGTCTTAGTGTCTAAGCTCTATGATCAAACCAAAAAAAAAAAAAAAAAGAAATGGCCCTTTTCTTTTTCGTTTTGTTTTTCATATTGATTTTTGAGAAGCGGCAAAATTACCCTTTTAAAATTTTTTATACTATAACAACACATCAAACAATTTTTTATTTTACTCCCCTTTTTCACAACCTACTCATCCTCTGTTTTTCATCTTTCTATCTTAATCTTCCTGCCTATAATTGCCTTCTCTTTCCCAAAAGATATCCCTTTTGATTTTTGTGATTTTCTTTTATCTCTTTAGTATCCCAACCTCTCCATTTTTGGAATTTTCTATTTAGTTTAAACTATGGTTTTTTTTTTTTTTTTTTCATTTCTCCATTTTTGGTTTGGTATTCATATCCCTACTTGAATACTAATGTGGGAACAATGTCGCTTTTTGAACATGGAGAAGTATACGTTTTGGACAATGGAGGAGAGTTTAGAAAAGCATCATTCACATAAGCTTAATTTGCTTAGATCTAAATTTTTGGTTTCAATTGAATTTTGTTTTTAGTGTTGTTTTAATTCTATCATTAGGTTGTGATCCATGGTAGCATATAAAATTGATGTTAGTAACTTATAAAGATTGATGTTATTTCATGTTTTTTATAGCATGTAGTCTTGTGTGTAATTTTTGTGTGAAATCTTGCTTGAAGTGGTAGCAGAGAGTTGAAATTTTTTTCCATACACCAAGTAGAGAATGACTTTACTCTATTATTTAAATTATATTTATCCAATCATACTAAATAAATAAATCATCACGAGCACCTGATGTAGCACGTCCACAAACTAGTCATTAAAAAGGTGCCTTTATTTCCATGTTTTTTACACTAAAAGAACAATTAAAAAATAAAAAGTATATTACTCAGCGTGTCTCCAACGTGTTGTGTCTTACTTTTATGAAAAATCATGTGTTGTTATGTTAAAATCATATCGCATTCGTGTCGAATGTCCGTGTCTTTATAACCTAGACTACAATTTAACACTATATACCAAAGATGCACTAAAGTGGCGCCAAATTATCCACCAATTGAAAATATAAACTCCTCATACAAATGACCCTACAAGATTCACAACTTGGTTAAAAACCTCCAGGCTCCAACTAGAAAGGAAAATGAAAGCATAGGCAGGTCCATTGCATGCTGTCGTGCCGAGGCTGGGCTTTTAGCGTGCAGAGAGTGTGCTGACCGCTCCATTTTTCACCTCTAGTTAAAACGTTTCGTAAATTTTCAAAAAAGAATCAGTTTTCGTAACATGTTCAAAATTGAAGTTTACATGAATAGCTAGATTCTACTCAACGTTACTCAAAACTGTATTATTTTTCCCCAATTAGGGATATGTAAAAACACCTAAAGAGAATCAATCAAGTGTTCATAATTGTAAACTATAGACAACAAGGGTGAAAACTTGAAATCAAAAATAGAAAAGTAACAATTTAGTCCATCCGTAAAAGAAGTTGAAGATCGGATCATTTTGTGACTTTGCATTGGGGATGCACAAGTGTACCTATATACTGTGTAATATACAAGATGTTCAAATGTTTTCCATGTTACAAGAAATAAATTATTTCCCCATTTGCTAGTTCTATTTCAATTCAATACTTCGTACTTATTTTTGAATTGTGAAACCCCGAGACGTAACTGTCAGATCAAGATTCAAAATTCATTACAAGTTAAACCACGTGTGGAAACCGAACATGTCAGATCAAGATTCAAAACCCCGTTCGGATTCAACTTCTGTATGACAACCAGGACTGCGTATTTGCACCTTCCTAATCCTTTTGTATATTTTGTTCCAACAAGCAGATGAAGTGGACCCCTGTTATAACCTCAAGATCTTCCTACAGCTTTAAGTTTACTGTCAAACAACATCCTCTTTCCTCGATCTTAAGATCACTTAGAGCATCACACATCAGATTGAAGGCAACTGGTGCAACCGCAAATCTCTTTTTGTCAGGTTGAAGTAAGAGAGCCGATCTAACATACTGCTTTCCGAGTGATGCCTTGTCAGCCGTTGGATCAATTTGTAAAATGATATCTACATCACGATACAATATCTGGACTTTGATTGCAATCTTCCAAGCACCCATTAATCTTTGTTTCCCATTTTGTGATGCACCATATTTTTGGCCCTGATGGCCTCTTCTTTGTTACACACTTACACTCCGTCAATGATACAGAATCCCTAGAACCTTATTCAGTCTGTCCAGCTTATATATCAGACAAATTAGCCTCATTCATTCCTCTTACTCAAGATATTACTGAGAATTTAAATAAAATGCCGATGACATGTTTGGAAAGTAGGTTATACAATATTAAATAAGAAGAAGGCTATTGTTTAGTACAATTTAACACTGCGTACCAAACATGCATTAAAGTGGTACCGAATTATCCACCAATGAAAATGTCAACTCTGCCTACAAATGACCTTACAAATATTACAGATTCACAACTTAGTTAAAAAGCTCCAATTAGAAAGGTAAATAAAAGCGGGGCTTTTGACGTGCAGGGAGTGTGCTGACCGACTCCTTTTTACCCCTCTAGTTAAATACCACAATTAAATATATTGTTAGTTAAAGTTGCAATTAATTGTCATTCCTAATTAAAAGTATGTGAAGTCCAATCAATTGAACTCTACGTTAATGCAAAATTAAAAAGGTTCCACTTTTCTTGAATTGCCGTAATTTATTAGAGAATATACCAACTAGAAAACATTTTTCAAGTTTCCAAAATGTTTGCTAGAATTTTCAAAATGTTTCAGATTCCTGTTCAAAATCGGTAACTTTTTAGAAGTTTGCATGCAACATCAATTCTAAAAGTTACACAAGATTGTTAATAGATAGTAAAATGACATATTTGTTCTTCGTATTTTTAAATAAGTAAAAAAAAATACAAAATTGCGATAAAATATGTGTCCATTGTTTTCGAGCACGCTAATAGAATTATTTGATGAAAACCGTCATTAGAGACAAGATATAGTAATTAATAGAAGGTTAATGATAAGAATCCAATTAAAAAAGTTAAAAATATAAATGTCACAATGAATAAAAGTTAGGGACCTCTAATATAATTAAAACGTAGTGCAGTTATAAAAATATATGGTGACAATATAACCACCCTAAATTGTAGCGCAATGGTAAATGATTTGCCTCGATTTCCAATTTTACCCTTCAAAAAATTTATGTCTTGGATGTCATACCTTAAGAATTATTTTTGAGTGTCCTTCATTTAACATATATATTGAATACTATGTCAAGTATCAACTAATTAATGATGACCTGAATCTAGAGGTGTCAAACAGGTCGAGCCACCCGTGAGCTCGCAGGCTCTGCTAGGGCTTGTTTGAATAGCGATCACGTGCCGAGACAGGCTCGAAATTCGTCCCATGAGCCGAGCCGAGCCTGCTCGTCTCGTGAAAAAAAAATGAGCCACTCGACTTTTGATGGTTTCCTAAAACATTTTTCTTCAAGAAAGTTTCTTCTTCCAAGTTCATGGTACTTCTTGTGTCACGACTTTTGATGGTTTCCTAATACATTTTCTTTGGTAGTGTTTCCTTTACTCCCTACTCGCCAATAGCATTCCCGAGAAATCCCATTGTTGAAGTCGAGCTCCTCCAAGCATTTCGTGCACCGTCTTTGAAATTGTTTGAAAAAGATAGACAAGAATAAAACTTGAAAAATGTTCAATAATAAAAAACAAGAATGTATTAAAATACTTCTCACAACTAAAAACTAGAAAAGTTCTTGGAAACAAGCTAGGAACGTTGAGGTAAAAACAAATCCAAACTTGCCCTCATTAAAAACAAGCTCTTGGAATGAATGACATGGCATGCCAAAGCACCGATGACCTAGCATGTCTATTTAATATGTGACATACCTTTATGAGTTTTGAAACTTCCAGGTGCAGAAACCGAACATGTTAGATCGAGATTCAAAACCTCGTTCAGATTCAACTTCTGCATCACAACCAGGACTGATTATTTGCACCTTCCTAATCCTTTTGTACATTTTGTTCCAACAAGCAGATGGAGTGAACCCCTTTTATAACCCAAAGATCTTCTTACAGCTTTAAGTTTATTGTCAAACGACATCCTCTTTTCTCGACCATAAGTACACTCAGAGCATCACCATTCAGATTGAAGGCATCTGCTGCAACCGCAAATTTGTTTTTGTCAGGTGGAAATAAAAGAGTCGATCTAAGATACTGCTTTCCAATCTAATCTTCGTTAGTCGTTGGATCAATTTTAAGAATCTTGTACCAATCTTCCAAGCACCCATAAATCTTTGTTTCCCATCTTGTTGTGCCCCATATCTTTTTATGAGTTTCGAAACTTCGAGATGCAAAAATCGAACATGTCAGATCGAGATTCAAAACCCCATTCAGATTCAACTTCTGTATCACAATCAAGATTGCTTATTTGCAACATCCTAAACCTTTTGTATATTTTGTTTCCCTTTGTGCCCCCATATTTTTGGCCCTGATGGCCTCTCATCAACGATTCAGGATTATTCGGTATCTCCAACAAATATATCAGATAAATTAACCTCAATCATTCTTCTTACTCAAGATATTACCAAGATTTTAAACAAAATGCCGATGGCATGTTTGGAAGGTGGGTTAAACAATATTAAAGTTCAGTACAATTTAACATTGCATACCAAACATGCACAGATGCACTAAAGAGGCACCAAATTATCCACCAATTGAAAATGTCAACTCAGCCTACAAATGACCCTACAAAATACTACGGATTCACAAGTTGGTTAAAAAGCTCCAATTAGAAAGGTAAGTGAGAATGGAGCTTTTGACGTGCGGCACAAGACGTGCGGCAAGTGTGCTGACTGTCCCATTTTTACACCTCTAGTTAAATATCACAATTAAATATAGTCTTAGTTCATCATTCCTAATTCAAAGTATGTGGAATCCAATCAATTGAACTAAATGTTAATGCAAAATTAAAAAGGTTTCCACTTTTCAAAGCATGGGCCCTCACTCATTATTTTGTCCAATCATGGGTTGATACTTCAATGGTGGGTATTATATCTCCTATCCATGGTGGGTAGGAGATCAAGCTCATTACTAGAGAATATAATAGTAAGAAAACATTTTTCAAGTTTCCAAAATGTTTCACTTCATGTTCAAAATCGGTGACTTATTAGAAGTTTAGATGCAACATCAAATCTAAAAGTTACACAAAAGTGTATCTTTTTTCCCCAAAAATGTAACTTTGGGGCGCTCTAAAAGCACCTAAAAAGAATCAATTAAGTGAACTAACAAAGGAATCAAACAAAAGGGCATTTCAATTTGCCTGACTAGCAAAGTAAAAAAATCAATTAATCAAAAGATTAAAGATTAAAGATGAAGGAACTCACCTATATCGTAATGGACAATACTATCTTATGTGCTTGTTTGGTGCATAATGTTAGACAATATGATCAACAATATTTTGACTTGTTTTTCATAATTGTTAATCACCGATCGTAGGGAGGTTTGCTCCGCTATAAGCACAAAAAAAGTGCTTCTTTGTTCGTCACTACGTCTTCATCCTCTCAAACCAAAATCAATATATCTTTCTCAATTCCTCAATTTCTCCATATTATTCTCCATATTCATCAAAATCAAACTCCCCTCAAACAAAACACACACACTCTCTCTCTCTCTTTCTCTCATTCTTTTCAACTCTTCAATCTATTAAAATCATCTACGGTCGGATTCCACCGCAAAAAAAAGCGGTATACTAGTTTGTAGCTACTGAATATTGCCTCTTATAATCATGTAGATAATTAGATTAGAGGCGAATGACTTTTGTTTTCTTAGGAAGAATCCAATTTAAAGACTGTACATTAATTTATTTCCTTTTTTATTAGCCTCTGTAATTCCATAAATATTTATTCACAATTCAAGGAAATCAATGGAAATAATTCAGAATTTCCTCATTTACGATTTGGCAGTCGGCAGAGACTAATGCGGTGGCTGGTTGGTGGTCGACTGGTCGCCGCCTTCGTCGGTCGAATGGTAATCAATTAATGGGTCTTGGGTTCATTTTATGGAATGATATCTGAAAATTTGAATGAAATCAATTTAGGCCAACCCAAGGCAGCCCACCCCTAGATCCGCGGTCGGAAAAATGTAACACTACAAAAAATAAAAAGAAACCAAAATTGTAAGTCTTTGCGCTATACGAAGACTAGAAAAGGAATTTTTCAAGAAACTAATAACTTAAATTTTAGAAAGTGTTGAAAAAAACGTGAGGTATTTCTAGGTAAAATTCACAATATAAACACAAAAAAGCAACATATATACACACCACAAAGGCAATGGAAGAAAAATAGTAAAGAGCTAAAAGTTTTACAACACCGAAGAAACAATAAAATCTAACATTTTACACTAAAACAACATGGCACGGCATAACACCCAAAAAAAAAAAAAAAAAAAGCGAATATAGTCATAATTCAATAGGTCAGGTCCGTTATCTTTTTTATTGTTGATTTAAATTCAATTAAATAAGTTTGATTCTTAATTGGTTCATAAAACTCACTTTTTGAAAATCTTTTCCTTTTTTTTAGGAATCGAACATTACTTGCAACAATTCGATAGACAAATCATTGGGATATATGCAAATGAACAATATCCCTTAAAATGAGAATCAAAAGATTTCACCCCTCATTTACCCTCCCAAAAATAAGCTTGAACTCAGTCCCAAATCCCAATGGCATGACAAGGCTTCGTTTACCACTTGAGCTAGGCCTTGACATATGTACGAGGTTAGTTTAGTCATTTCAATTGGAATTAAATCCACTTTATTTCAGTGTCAAGCCGCCACTATGAGAAAGAGCATTTATAATAGAGTTTGCTCAATAAATCTTTCTAACATGGAGGTTGGTGACTTTCGTGCAATTTTTTAGAAGAGAGGTGTCTCGGATGTCTCGTGGGAGGTCTCTGCAATTTGTTCTTTTAGAAAAATCTTAATCTAATTGGCCAAAATTCTTAATTAGTAGTAGTTTTTTTTTCTTTTTGGTTTAATGATTAAATCTCACGCTTAATATGTTCGCCACAATAAATTGTTCATTCGCAATTAATGTTTCGAATTTTGTTGATTTAAATTTTCCATAAAATTTCATTGATGTTTCTGAATTTTATTAAAACATACAAGTTAGAAAACTTATTTTCAAGTTTCCCAACCATTTCATAGAGTTTTTGAAAAGTTTTGGGTTTTCGAAACATATACAAAACAAGATCGTTAGAGTTTCTTAACTTCAGTGCAACTATTGTGCATCATGGATTCTACTCAAATTTACGCAAAAGTGTATTTTTGTTAACAAAAAATATAATTTTGGTCAATTTAGAAGACCTAAAAAGAATCAATCAAGTGAACTAACAAATGAATGAGAAATTTAGTTTGCATGATGGCAGTTTCTTTATTACGCTCCATAAACGATACAGAATCCAATGAACCTAACTCAGAATTCTCTTGCAAATATTTTAAGCAAATTAGTTGCATTCATTCTGGCGTACACAAGAATTACTGAGATTTTAAACAAGAAAAAGAGTATTGTCCATTACAATCTAAGTTGTATTGATATGTTGCTGGAGTCGGCATGTCGGTGTCTAACATGTATCGGACACTGACACACTCCGACACGTGTCGTACTCCAACTCTAGAAAGCCGAAACAAAAGAGGAAAAAAGGAGAAAGTAATCTAAGAAAGAAAGAGAAAGAAAAAAGCTAACTTTACATAGTGTAATTGACAGGGGGAGGAGAAAGAGGAGAGAAAATGAAGTATGTTTTGGTGATCGGAGAAGTGGTTAGTAGTCTGGGGAAAGGAGTGACTGCAAGCAATATTGGTCTCATTCTTAAGGCCTGCAGACTCGTTACTTCCATCAAGATTGGTTAATTCTTCTCCATCTCTTATTATTGTTATTGTTTCCTTTCCTCTTATTCCTTCCATTGTGGGATAAATCATAAATATGAACGAAAATGTCTCAGGGTCTAAGCTATGATTGAACCAGAAAAAAGTGAATAGCCATTTTCTTTTTTGTTTGGTTTTTCATATTGATTTTTAAGAAACGATAAAATTACCCTTTAAAATTTTTTATACTGTGACAACAGATCAAACAATTTTTTATTGTACTCTCCTTTTTCACAACCTTGGGGAAACTGTCTCATTATCTGTTTTACATCTTTCTATTCTATAATTGCCTTACTCTGTCTCAAAAGATATCCCTTTTGATTTTTCTGATTTTCTTTTATCTCTTTAATATCCCAACCTACCATTTTTTGGAATTTTGTATTTAGTTTAAACTATGGTTTTTTTTTTTTTTTTTGGGTAAATTTCTCTATCTTTTGTTTTGGTATTCATATCCCTACTCGAATACTCATGCAGGAACAATGTCACATTTTGAGCATGGAGAAGTATACATTTTGAATGACGGATGAGAGGTTAGAAAAATGCGTTTGCCTACCATACACATCAACAATAAACACAGAGTGCAAGTAAAAATGTTGAACAAATGGACCATTTGAATTCAAGCATGCTTCGTTTTTATTCCTGGCATTATATTAATAGCAAATATGGTGCTCAATCACAAACAGCATGACAAATTCAAACTTAAGGGTAAAAGATTACATCAGAAACTCATCCATGCCAACAATACTTTATTAAGAACTATTCCAGTAGTACTGATAAGTGATAACTAAGTTGTTCTGCAGTGAAGGATAAATCGCGACAAAAAGGATAGTACGCCACAAGGAATGATCAACCCTGAAGGCCGATGATACCTACACAAGATTGACAAAAGTACAAGTTATTCAGGAGTCAACGTAGTTACCTTACTCAATGTTCACATTATTCAGCTGTTCAATAAAGATATAGCCGTGTTCGGTGGGTAAAAGTTAATCTATGATTTCAAGAAGTGAGCTTTGCCAATATCTCAGTATAGAGCAAATCCTTCAGTTTCAGGCAATCGCTAAGAGCATTGTAAAGACTTACTTCTTGAAAAGCAAGCCCAATAAAATGTAACTTCTAAATAACTTCAAACTCATGTTTGGCAAAAAAAAAAAGTTGCTTAGAAGTAACTCTTGAGCTTAACATATGTTTGGCTAAGCTTAAGCTAATTTAAGCACTTATAGTCTTATGGTTATGCAATTTAAAAAACATGATCAAATATGTTCAACTCTGCCGCAATGTAGAGTTCAGTGGAAAAAACAAATAAATAATGTTTCTTACCACAAGCAATTCTTCCACCAGCATTTCCAGTGCTCTTGCTCAGTTCATGACCACCTGAAACAACAGAGAACTTGTAAACCATTGCCAGGAGGTTTGAAAACGTAAAAGGAGAAGTTTCTAACCAGGATAACATCAGAAGTCATATTGTGTATAAGTAATAGGGACACTAACACTTGGGGGTCTTTTCAAAATGTGCTCCCCGACTCACCTAACCAACCAAAGGATTTGAGGAAACAGAAGAAAAGGTTGTTCGTTAAATTTCAGGACGACCAGCTTATATATTCCCTGGTTAAATGATTCAATTACTCTTAAGAGAAAAATTGTCAAGATCTAGTAAATTCAACCATAACAGTGGGAAATGACTAGATACTAAGAGCCATGACAGATGTGCGTGATATTAGGTATCGGTTCCTGCACTCTTCCAACTCCTCTTTCCCCCAAGCAAGCAAGCAAGAGAGAGAGACAACTGTTCCATTCTCTTCTCGACAAGTGGCTTTCTGTTCAAGGCTATGCAACGAAAATTCATTATTTAAACATATAGAAGATACCCACCCTTTCCAAGATCGTCAGGATCGGCATGGACAACTACTGCTCTTCCAATTATGGAATGTGGTCCTGTAAGAGGTATCTGTAAACCGAGACAAACATTTAAGATACTAGTCCAAGAAAAATACATAATATAAGCTGAAAACAGTGGTCAATATATATCACCTGTTTGTCGACGATGTTGACCGCAGCAGTGCCTAAACATTAAAATGATGTAAAAAGGAGTAGTCACAAATCATGGATGTATTTGGTAATGGATAAAGGAGAAGTTGTGAATCGTGGACGTATTTGGAAACGCATATTGCATAGCACCCGCAACCTCTTAGTATTTTTACATCTTAATGAAGCCTTGGGGATTAAATGTTATAATGCTGAAATTCTCTAACTAAAAATATGTGATCTCTTATTTTCCTTAACAATATTGTTGGAAAGTTTTCAATATATTTTTTTGCAATACTACAAAACTTTAGAAGGAATCATAAATGTACACCAAGAGGGGAATGATGAACAACGATGAACACAATAGCATAACTCGCAATGAGAGCAGAGACTAAGAGCATTTTGACTAAGCTTAAAAATTTATAAGCCAGTTTTAATTTATTGGTCAAAAATTGGAAATAAATAAGTTAGTAACTTTTTTTTAGTTACAAGAAAAAAAAAAGTTACTTAAAAGTTTACAATTGAAGGAACTAAATTTCTTAAGTTTATTATTGAGGAACTAAATTTCTTAAGTTTATTATTGAGGGAAATATTACTTCAACGTAGCATGCAAAATTTTCTAGTCAAAAAAACAAAGGTACGTACCATCTTCTCCAACTGTGATGTTACCAAGATCACCGGCATGACGGTGCTCATCTCCAGGTGCACCATGCTCTTTGCCAGCAGGATTGAAATGAGGTCCTGCATGTTGAAATTACTGGAATATATGAGGCAACAGTTTCAATTGATAAAATTGGATTACAACCATTCATCAATGGAGTCTACTAGTTGTTAATCCGATATAGCAAAGATGAACAGACAGTACACGAAAATTACCAGTTGACATACAACCATTGGTGGTGTCACCAAGGGCATGGACATGAAAGCCATGAAGACCAGGCTTAAGGCCAGAAAGGTTTCCAGTAACATTGGTTGGACCTGAAGCATAAGACGAACAAAGAGAACGATCAACCGGCTAAATTGATAATAAGAGCTTACAATCTTGTGATTTAAGAGCACTTTTGGTGCACAGTTCTCAACAATATTGCATTGTGTCACAAACAAGATTTTAACTTGTTTTAATTCCTTAATTCTATCGAGTATTGTCCAATCTAACATAACAAGCATGCTGTAAAGGAAATGGAAAAACTACCATCTCCTTCTTGAGTGAAGTAGACGGTGCCATTGACACCCTCGCTGCTGTTGAGGACTGCGACTGCCTTCACCATGATGAGTGTGATCTACAAAAATTATAAAAATTATAACAGCACATTTATCAGTCAACTACATATAGAGAAAACAACTTAAAAGCAAGTACCTGATAAATATGACTAATACAAAGCAACGTAAGAATAAATAAGAAAGTAAACAATATGAAAAATGAAATAGTAGTACCCGTTGAACATCAAAACACCAAATGATATATAATGCCTTGGAAAGACTTGAATCTCCTTTTTTCAAAATGCAAAAGGTTGGTCTTATCAAATATTTTTCCTATCAAAAACCTTACTATTTAATATCAGTCTTATTTCAGATCAAACCACTCTTTTAATTATGCTAATTTGTACAAAATATTAATCATACTAAAAAGGATCAATTTTATCAAATGTTAACAACTAAACACAGTTCTACAAAAAGTGAACTTGCAGTCATGGACTGTTAAGGTAAACATATAAGGCTCAATTTTCTGAGGAGTTCATTTTGACCAACAAAATAGAAGTCTTACAAAAAGTGAACTCACAGCCTCGAATCCGACTGTCAAAGTAAATTAAAAAGCTCAATTTTACAAGCACAAAAAAAAACACTATATAAATTTCAAATCCAAAAAAACAATTGATAAAAATAAAGTATAAGTAGTAATTATAAATTAATACACAACAGGCAAATAAACAGGAAATGAATCATATCCCCTTCAAGGTTCAAGCTCTCGATCTCTTATTTTTTAAGGGGGGGTGGAGGGCAAAAAATAAGTAAAACCGATTAACAATTGAATTAAGAAATAACCATTTTAATCTAACCAACCACTTACCAGTAAATTAAGCAAAACAAGTTTGCAACTAATAATGTAATAAGCAAAAGTTAACAATAACCAGGGGCGGATTAAGGGGGCTTCGTTTGGCCCAAAAATTTCCTTTTTTTATTAGAGGAAAAAATTTATATTTTTGAAAAGATATTTTTTATATGGAAATTTTATTCTTTTAATATATTAGCTCAGTTTAAAAAAAAAAAAAAAAAAATTTAGCTAGTCTGGATCAGCACCTGACAATAACCTCTGCCTGTCACGAATCAAACAGAAATCCATAATCTAAGTACAACAGAAAAAGCAAAAAATACAAAAATAACCATTTGCAGAGAGAGACCCACATACTAAAGCTCAGTAGCATAAAAAACTGAGTCTGTGTTAAGGGGTTTTAAACAATATAAGCAAACCCACAAGAAATCAAATGACTTAAGATCAAGCTAAAGCGAGGCGAGTTCAAATGTAATCTAATATAATAAATCAAAAGCACATAACATTTTATTGCATACAATCTAAACTAATGAATCAAAAAAAAAAAAAAAAAAAAAAACTGAATTATTTACTGATGCTAATAAATGAAAAAGGAAAAAGATCATACAATTTCTTATCTAAAAACAAGGAGAAAATGGGTTTGATTTGTTTACCTCAGAGCACCCCTTATGTATATTACACAGACTAGATAGAGACGGAGAGTCAAACGATGTTTCTAGAGAAAATACCAGTGATTAGTGAATATGAATGAATTTAAGGAGTGTTACTGTGGTAGATCGCTATTATTATTATTTTCTTATTTTTTTTAAGGTTCAAAATTTATGACCAATGCGTGGTCATTGATAAGCGTGACAGTTCTGTTCCACCCACCCTGCGTTTGAAGATTATAATTAAAAAAAAAAACCTATTTTAAATAACTTCTTTAAAATAATACTATTATTATACTACTTTTCAGCGTTGGAATCCAGCCGTAAGATATATGAGAAGGGAAATTATACTTAAACATCAAATTGAATCAAAAGTTAGACCACCATTACCAAAATGTCAAATTTGTCCTTTAAAAAGACATAATTCAAATTCTTCTGTGTCTTTTCAAAGGACAAAATTGTCATTTTGGCAATGGTGATTCAACTTATTGTTCAACAAGTATTTTCCATATGAGAATGACTCACTGAAATTTGAACTCATTTATTCTTGATTGAGTCTTAATGGGTGAGGATGACAATATGAATTGCAGTAGTTATAGTTTTAGAATTGAGATAGTGAGTAAAGTAAAGAAAATATCGTTTGAGAGAGAATTTCGTTTGAGATGGAGATTAAAGATGTAGAGAGACATAGACGTATATATTCTTTTTTCCTTTCAATAGTGGACAAAACTTCATACGATCGTAATAACTTCTTTTTTTAATAAAACAAAAAGTTATTCATCTAAAAATGAAGATCATCAAAGGGTTATAAGTAGATTACTTGTATTTTATTTACTATATCTCTCCTATAAAGATAGACTCGTTTTTTTTTTCACACAGGTTAAAAAATCTCATTTAATGTAATTAAAATTATAAATTTTTCACACATTTTTCCTATTATATTCTCATTTAATATTAGTCATTCATGAATTTAATAAATTTAAATGTTTGTTTTGGGTTGATAACTATATAAATTAAATAAAGGTATATTAGAAAAATAAAAAATTTAATATATATTCTATAAAGTAAGTAGCCTATAATTTGGGACAGATAAATAAAAAAAACGAGTCTATATTTGTAGGACGGATGGAGTATTTTTTATTGAATTGTTGTCTGGGTATTCATTCTTTTTTAGTGTAGTAGATGGTCCAAATTTTATAACCTTTCCATCTTTTTTAGAACAAATCAAATACTCAAACTTTATTAAAAAAATTATTCTTCGAGTCAAAAATTCTATAATTAAATATGAACTTGGTCTTTGTTCAATTTTGGTGGCATTAAATTTAGAAATATTAGCCAATTAAGTCCAGCCTTCAATCTTGAAATCTAGTAGAGAAAATTTTGAAGTGAAGTAGAGCGTGGTTTATGTGATTAGGTGCATGTTATTTTATTTGATTGTGCATATAAATGGACAGAATAACGATTAACCACTAATCGAAAATAATAAGTAAAAATAGATATAAAGAAATAAGAGACTACGGAAAATTAATTTGGTCGAGACAAGTTATCATACGCATTAAACTTCTTAAAGTAATGTCTCAACATAATGAGAAAAAGGTTCCAAAATACATAATACCACCAAAATTGATTTCGAGAAACTAAATATACTATGAATATCTACTCACATAATAAAACATTCTACCTAAGAATTCCATTTTCTAACTAATAGGTCCCACTTAAATAATTAATCAAAAGAATGTGAATGAGTATTTTTTTTAAAATATTTTTTAATTTATTTGTTGTTTTTTAAATGTGAGCGTAAATGGTATCTTCAATATATTTTAAGCAAATATACGAAAAAAATAATTTATTCCTTATTTTCTCCCAGTTAAATCTTTTTTTTAATTATATTTCTTCTTTTTCTTTATTTATTATTATGGTTGATAGTGTCGGTATGTTTCTCGCTAGATTAATGCTATTTATTGGACAATGTCTTAGTAATTCATAGCATTATTCTTTTCACTACACACGTCTTTAACAAAATTTTGGACTGGAGTCATCTATAGTGATTTGAGTACGTCGTTTTTTTTTTTTTTTTTTTTTTTGGCAGACTGGGTCGGGTTTATCGTAACAAGGTCAACATGCTAAGGACAGTTGACGCAATAGGCAAACAAAGATTGAGTAAAAGCACGAAATAACTTTCCTATCAAATCTATGTCGATAAATCATCACTCGAGTTTTTCAAGCCTTCTTCTCCACAAGTTTATCGATCATATCAGCTGCTTCTTGAACAGTGGTGATACTCTGGGCACTTTCTTCTTCCACGCTGATCCCAAACTCCTCTTCAAGTCCCATGACAATTTCAACCTAAACCCAGAAGACAATTTGTCAGTCAATCATCTCAAAGAAACAAATACATGAAGAAACCAGTCACGCTCAAATTGTGCAACTACAATCATAAGATACCATTATTTTCTCAAAAATGGTTTTGCTTGTCATATGAAAATATATAAGGAAAGGTACGTAGCCCCAATTCACGATAAATTAAGGAAAGAACGACTTGGGTGATTGAAGCATCATCTAGGTAGAATAAGTTAGAAGAGAGGGACAAACCAAATAGAATGGCGGAAAACTATTCATGTAGCCGAGCTAAATTTATTAGGAACAAGTCTTAGTTTGTTGTTGGTTGTGCCGGCGGCAGTGAACATAAATTTTAGGCTCATACTGTAATCACTAGAGGTTGAACAGCCTCAGGTTGACTCGGGCATTTACATTGTTATTTATGTAGGTGGTTGTAGCCTCTAGAGTAAGAAAATGCCTATCTATTGCAAGCCATAGTTAACAAGCATTAAGCAGGGCAACCTAACGAGTTAATGAACTATATTTCAAAAATGGAAAAAAAAAAATTATAAGGAATTTCCGTGATATATAATTTTGAATATAAGTTATCAAAGTACCACAGAGAGCCACAGAAATGGAATTGCTTCGAGGAAAACAAAAATCAATCTAACAGTTGGGAGAAATTTTAGATATGTGAGGAAAACAAAAAACAATCTAACCGTATCAAGAGAATCAGCACCAAGTGATAAAAATGTTGATTCTCCAGTGACAGCAGAATCAGCAGGGAGAGCCAATTGCTTCCTCACAATTTCACACACTTTCTCCACTGTCTCCGGTTTGGCCTGCTCAAAAGACCATCAACCAATTAGAATCTAACAATAAAAAAAAAAATTCACGGGGAAGAGTTTGCAAATATACATAATTGTAAACCAGGAAGGTTGTCTATTTGTAAATCGAGAACCATATCCATCAACTTAAAAGAAAACACAACAAATCAGCATTCCCGAGTTAAATAATTTGGTTAATGGAAAAAGACAAGGTATGGGGAATCCCATACTAGCCAGATACTTCATTTTGAATTATCGGCAGGTGAAACTACAACCGAATTTGAATTGAGTGAGAAATACTGAAACTACAGCTCATATGGCAAAAAATGGTTTGGTCTCCCTGTCTCACACACTTTAATCCAACTAAATTCGAATTCTACTAAGAGCGAGTTTGGCTAAGCCTAAAAGAAGTAAAAGTACTTAAAAAAAAAACTTTTAAGCTTAGCCAAACACATGTCTAAGCTTAAAAGTTATTTTAAGTAAACTTTTTTGCCAAACGTTTGCCAAAAAAAGAAGTAAAAGTAACTTTTTAGTTCAAAAGCTTACATTTAAAAAGTATATCTTTACTTGGTTTAAAAAAAAAAAACTTGTGTGTTATTTTCGGGCTTAGCCAAACATACTCTAAAATAGAACGTTCTCTCAAAGGAGAAAAGTTGAGAGTAAAAATTATCGTCATGCATCATGGGAACATTGTAAGGTACCATCTGACACTTTATTATTGACAAGTGTGAAAACATTGATTAAAAACGTTAGATAAGTGCTATGTGAACATACTGCACAGGCAACATGGAAACGACGGTGGGCTGGCTGCAACCGAAGAGATGGGAAGCTTTTCCTACTGACTGAAAATGAAACTTTTTTCAAATTGAAGACCTGCTCAAATGCCAAAAACACAAAATTAATGATGAACGAGAGCAAGTATAATCTATATAAAGAGAAATATATATATATATATATATATATATAGCAGGTCTTAACCTTGTAGCTTGCAATAAACATGATTAATTACATTTTTCGAAACAAGACAAACGTATGGATTTTTTCCATCTCAATTTTTCAAACCGGTCAAACTCTTTAACATCTTACATAAATTGTAATATAAAATAAAATATGAACATATACGAGCCAGAATCATGTAAGCTCAGAGGAGTTACAAAAAAAGACAGATAAGCTCAGAGTTGTAACCAAAAGTTGCAACCAGATATATAACTAACCAAAAGTTCATATGTGACCGATAGAGATCACGAAGATTTGTAATCAAGAAGCATAAGTTCAAGAAGTTCATGACCACTTGGAGATATTTGGTATGCAATATTCGTCACTAGACAATCTTTCTTATACTCCCGAGAAATATCCAATCCATCTTATCAAACATGCATTTGGAGTATATCCAGTACGTTATTGGGGACAAGATTAAGGAATGTAAACAAGTAAAATAGCTGTTCACTGTCATGTCCAATAGCATACCAAACATACTCTTAAAAATCAAATTTTTAACCCAAAATTCAACGAATAACATAGATAAAACTAGAGAGTACAACATACAGATTTATAACCAAGACACATTCAAAAGCTTAAGAAACTTAAAAACCCACTTCAAAATATCAAATTTTAACCAGAATATCCCTAAATATCAAAGATCATACAGATAAATACAAACCCCATGTATCAGCATAAAAAAAAATACTTAAGACCCACATAAAAAGATTCAATTTTAACCATTAAAACAATAAACATCAGAAGAAGAAGAAAAGTGATTGATGCCGAGAGATCACAAAGAATGTAACCTGGTTTTGCTTGAGAGAGCAGGAGAGAGAGGAAATGGAAACAGATGAAGCAGTGACAGAGGCCATTTTATGGTATCAAAGAAAAAAATGGATCTGAAAATTGGAACGATACTATGGAAATTAAAGAAGGAAAGAGAGAATCAGAGAATGGCGGAGAGGTAGAGGAGCGTGCAGTGTTTGTATAGTAATGGAGAAGATTCGTGTAGTTTTATGACACTTTTTTGTTTTTTGTTTTTGTTGGCAAATTTTGGAATATTTGAATGCAAAATACATTAATGGGCCGATTTTTTTTTAAGATTAGACTGTAAGAATTGCTTAACTACGATTGTCTAGAGCCTAAAAAAGTGTAGTTGTGGTGTTTTAAAACGTCAAGTACAATTAAACTATGTCTAATCTTAAAAGTTAATCATGTCGAATAGTGTATATAATTTGCATTGGATTTGCAAAATTAATGTGTTTGGATGCAAAATATATTGTTGGGCCGATTTTTCCTTCAATAAATGGAGCGTGAGAGCTGCATAACCATGACTATCTAGAACCTGAAAAAATATAGTTACATTGCTTTAAAACATCAATTAGAGCTGAATGAAGTATGGCATTACCGGACTTTAGAGACGAATAATGCCGAACAATGCATGCAACTTACATTGGGCAAGCTTGCATCTAAAAACAAAAAATCAAGAAAAAAAAGTGAAAATCAATGAATGAACTTGTATTTTGAAAAAGAAAATCTCGATAAAAAAATAAAAAGTAAAAATTTGGTTCAACTTATATGTCAGATTGAGGTTTTGGGAGTTGGCCTAAAATTGGAAAATGCATAGATCTATTACAAAATAAGAAAAAAGATAAAATAATTAGAAACATTTATTTATATTTAAATTGTAATTTCTTGTTAGGAACTATGTGAAATTTTTTGCTTCGATTGTAATTTTGTTGTTTTATATTACATAGTAGGTATGTTAGTCATTTTTTTGTTTTATATAAAGATGGTTTCTTTTTTTTATGTTACATGTAGCCTGATTTTAATTTTAGCAAGAGCAAAGTAAAAAGGAGAAAATGTAAAAGATGGCGAGGTGGTGATATCGAACTAGTCGGTCTAGTCGAACTTGACCTATCAAATACAAATATTGAGCGTGGCTCAGCTCGTGTCTTAGTCGGACTGTGATGGCCTAGCCCGTGGATGAGCAATGTTGAGGCGGGTCGTTCAAGCCCGGCATCAGACCGCTAGGTGTGGGCGCAACTTGCTTGAAAAGAAAAGCAATGAAAAGTAATATGAAGATTCCCAAACGTGGCCTTAGATTCAAAGCAGATGCATCTGCTATTTGGTACAACTGCTTTGCAGAGTATACCAAACGGTCCTGCCAATGCAATTTCCTGCAGTAGCTCTTCCTTTACGTATTTTCTGGACAGTTTTGTCCTTGTGCAGTGTGCACAAAGATAATAATTTATGGGCCAATAAAATTACGTCGATTAATTAAATATTAACTATTATTTCCCAGCAATTAACAAAAGATTTTAATAAAATATTAGTGATAAGGTTAAAATTAGTCATGCCCGAACTTGATCTTAAGCCTATGCCCAAGGGTCTCTACCAAGCCCACAACAAGACTTACCCCATCATCGGGATCCTCCTAACCCAAGGTCATCATCTAGTGCTCCCTGTGGGCTGTAAGCTAGGGATGGCAAAATAATCTACAATCCGCGACCCGTCCTGCTCGATAATAGGGGCGGATTTGAGATAAAAAATTCTTTCTCGTCGCGGGTCCGGGGCGGACCCGACCCGTCCCGCAGCCCTGCGACCCGCCCCTCCAATTTTTTTTTTTTTTTTAAAAAATCATAAAATATAATAGAAATTATAATTTTCACTACAAATAGACTAAAAAAGATTCGAACTTGAGTTGAAACTTGTAAAGTACCAATTTTAACCACTACACCATAACTTCAATCTTATAATTTTTTGTTTTGTTTGGTATAAGTATATATAAAAAAATTATTTCTTTTTTTTAATTATTTTTTCAGTTTATTAAAAAAATAAAAAATAACCGAGGCGATTGACCGGTCGCGGGGCGGGGCGGGGCGGGGCGGGGCAAGGCAGGGCCGACCCGCCTCGGACTCGTTCAATTGCCATCCCTATCGTAAGCACCATCACCCTTATAAGTTAAATTCTTTATCCAGTATTCAAAATAATTTGGCCAATCGAAAATGATGTAAATTAAAAAAAAATCAAAATATGTCCTTAACGAGTTAATTAAAGATATAAAATTTTCAAATTACGAAATTAACAAAAATATCTATTCATAGTATTGCACAATGTAACAAAATGGTTATCGATCCCTATTTCACGATAACTCGAAACTGTGTCTTCAAGTATTTTCAGAAGTTTGTTTCTCTTTAAAAATTAAAGTCGTTCATCTAAATTTCATGATGGATCATGACTTCCACATCAAAAAGATAAAATAAAGAAAAATTAAAAAAAATAAAGATAACAAAGACTAAGATAAAAGTAGCAACATCAAAATGATCATGAATTTCACATCAAATAACTTTTTTTTTTTTTTAATTGTATAAACGGTTTGGTTTGGTTTAAGTGATTTTTAAAATATCAAAACCCGAATCAAAACATTTATTCAAAATCGAAACATCGATAGTTCTACGTGTATCTAAACAAACGAATTCAGCCCGACTATCAATTTAATGTAATGGTCTGTCATCCAATGATACTCTAATCTTATAAGGACTTTATTATCTGTCCTAATACATCTCAACTAAACTAGACTACTACTATTACTATTCATACTTACACTAAGGGTTCGATTGGCATAGTTGTTACAATTAGAACTTTTACTAGTATAGTTTTTAGTATTAGAGCTTTTCAAGAAGAGATGTTACAAAATTGTTGTTGGTTGTTTGATTTTGAATCTAATAAATGTTGTAAATATGAAATTGAATCTTTGACTGTATATTAATAAAATTAATTTATTTAAATGATAATATGTAATTTCTATTATATCATTTTTAACACACAAACATATATTTATCACTTCAAATACACACGTAACAAATTACAAAATTTATATCGAAAATTAGTAGTATAAAAGCATGGTAATCAAAAAAATTCATCGAAAATCCAAACATTCGATCATAAATATAACACGTATTATAATCACAAGAAATGATGTAGATTGCTTATTTTGTTATTAAGGAAGTTGTATCCACATGTACATACTCTAAAAACAAGTCTACGTCATCTATAGCACTTCACCGTTTGGTGACCATGTTTGATTTATAAAATTGAAAGCAATATGCATAAAACCAATGTGAGAATGAATAAAAACATTTACTTGATTAGTCAAACATGAGCTGATTGGTACATCTTTGGACTTCGATTACAAAGGAATATTAACTCTATAGCCCCGAGAATAAGTATTCCATTGCCCTCATTTCATATGTATATAGTTACAACTATCTACATTTCCAATGTATCTATGATATAGCACCAAACTGATTATTAGCTAGTGTGCATCATCTTAAAAGGCCACGTGGATTTCTTCGGTTAATGAGACCTTGATCCTGAAGTATTTGGAATACCTTTTTGCTGGATGTCTGTATTTGTATGGGGAATTTACTGCTGAAAGATCTCGCCTAGTGTCCCCTTCCTTCCCTATAGCCTTTCAACCCGTGGTAGTATACAATAACAACTTTCGTGCATGAGTGCCTAATCGTAAGACTACATGTTAAAAAGATATTCAAAAGTATAATGTAGAGAAATGACGATCAAATTTTTGTTAAATGCATAGTTCAAAAAGTGCTTTTGACTTTAGAAAAACCCTCCAAATACACTCTTAGGACTCTTAAGCATATTAAAAGTCCTCGATATAAACGGTCTTACAAGTGTCCCACTTCTCATGTGATTACACCACAAAGTAGTATATATACATATATACTATTTTTATTATTTAGCTCACAACTTTATATTTACATTCTCTCGATACTTGCTCATTAGAGCATTAAAGGACAACGACACACATCAATTTCAGTTCGCATGTACTCGATGTGTGATTTTTAGTAGCACTAATTGGGTAAATTTTATTAACAGTTAATGAAATTACCTTAAAATTTTAAAACGGTCACTGAAGTTTAAAAGTTGCACTCTAATCACTAAAGTATATAATCATTTCTCAAACGGTCACTCTGTTAAGTTCTCAACTTGAAAATGGAGATGTGACATCATTAATTACTGACGTAACACACAATATATTGTTATTTATTGTATGACAATCCTTGTACTTTATGTAATGTTCACTCCAGTCTATATATTTTCAATTATTTTGCTGTTAAGTCCTCCAAAAATTGCATATTAGGTCATTAATATTTTTACATTTTTACACTTTTGTCCCCAAATTTTCAATTATCTTTTAGTTGAGTCCTCCAAAAATTGCAGCTTAGGTCATTCAACTTTTTACATCTTTATACTTTGGTCACCTAAATCCTTGATTTTAGTAGCAAAAATAATTGTAATTTTAGTGGCTAAAATAAATGTACTTTCAGTTAAATCCTTGACTTTACACTCGAATTTTCACGTAAACGAACAAAATAACATAATTAAATAATAAAATACTTGACAGAACTCACAAATGCCTACTTTTAGTGGCTAAAATAAGTGCAAAACCTACATTTATCACTTAAAAGTTGACAAAAATAGACAAAAATATATTCCATTAAGAAAAAATACATTTGGACAAAAAGTACATTGACAAAACCCGCACTTATCACTTTTTGTGGCCCATTTTGTCGATAAACAATACATTTTCATTCTCTTATCCACATCACATCTTCTATTAATCTTCTTCTCGTCATTACTTTTGTTCAAATGTCCAAATATACTTTTTGTCAATAAAATATATTTTTGTATATTTTTTGTCAACTCCAAGTGATAAGTGCGGGGTTTGCACTTATTTTGGCCACTAAAAGTAGACATTTGTGACATCCATCAAGTAATTTATTATTTAATTATATTATTTTGTTCGTTTAGATGAAAACCAGAGTGTACAATAAGGATTTAACTAAAAGTCAACTTATTTGACCACTAAAATCAATGATTTGGGGAGGGAACTAAAGTGTAAAGATGTAAAAAGATGAAGGACCTAAGTTTCAATTTTGGAGGACTTAACTGAAAGATAATTGAAAATTTTGGGACTAAAGTATAAAGATGTAAAAAGAGTAAGAACATAAGATACAATTTTTAAAAGACTTAACTGAAAGATAATTAAAAATATAGGGACTGAAGTGAATATTACATAAAGTACAAGGATTACTATGCAATAAATAACAATATATTGTGTGTCACGTCAGTACTTAACGGTGACATGTCACCAGTTCATGTTAGAAACTAGGGATGGCAACGGGGCGGGTTTGGGGCCATTCCCATACCCGCCCCGTCGGAAATTTTTGAAAAGCGAGACGGGTATCGGGGCGGGGTGGGTATAGAAAAATCCCTATTTATCGACTCGTTTAATTAATTAATTATATTATTTTTTATTTTTTTACTTACAATTTAAATTTTAAAACATAAAAATAAAATAAAATAAAATTATTCGGGGCGGGTTCGGGGAATACAGGGCGGGGATCCCGCCCTATTTAGTAATCGGGGCGGGTATTCCCCGCCCCATTAGGGGCGGAGCATGGCGGGGTGAGTCGGGTACAGATTTTTTTGCCGTCCCTATTAGAAACTTAATAGATTGACTATTTGAGAAAGGTTTATATACTTTATTTACCAGTATTGCAACTTTTGAATTTCAGTGACAATTTTAAAATTTTAAGACAATTCTGTTAATGAAATTAACCGAGCATTAATTAGTAAATAAATATTTGAGAAAAAAGTGTATTTTTCAAAATTGGGACGTGTTTTTCTAATGTTTATGCCAAAATCTATTTAATATACAACAATAACAGACATAATTTTTTATATATAATATATAATTCGGAGTTAAATACATAAATCTATTTTTCCCATTTTAGTATGGAAACTCAAAAACAAAACTTCGTAAAATATGACTCTAGTCTTCACTTGGTACGGATTAATAGTATAGAGTCATAGACAATAGAATTGTTGACCTAATGCTCGAGGTTTTAAGCTTAAATGTCATTTCATTAAGAACATGTTGGAATGACCAAAAACAAAATAGAATTTGGGTGTAGATAGTAACGAGTATAATTATATTACAATAACATTATTTGTTAAGTATATTATATTTTTATTAGAATGAAAGTTTTTAATTATTCGTCACTTTCGCATTTATGTCTAACTTTTTTTTTAGCAAATTTTTATCATAAAACTATTAATTTGTACGTCTTATATTTGTCTTTGATGATGATTTTAGTCCAAAAAATTAACTAGGAGGGCGTAAAAATTTTTTTGCCTCTAATATTTTTACATAATCAAAATAAATAACAAATAAGAAAGTTTAACAAAATATTTATTTCCTAATTTCAATGCACATTAGAAGAATATTTAGACAAAAATCTTCATAGGAGACAAGATGTGAAAACTAAATAAAAGTTAATGATAAAAATACGATTAAAAAAATCTAGAGATTAAGTGTCTAAATATCAAAAGTTAGGAGATTTTTATTGCAATTAAAACGTGGTGTGATAATAAAAAGGGATAATTTGCAATTTTGGTCCCCAATCTTTCCAATTTGTAACAAATCTACCCCCATTTTTTTTTTGGCATTGGTTATCCCCCAACATTTGTATTTTGTTGCAAATCACGTCTTTTTGACATATTTTGACAAATTTGTCATTCTCTTTAAATAAACAAAAATACAAAAAAATTTAAAAAATAACAAAAAAATAAAAGCAAATTGCAAATGAAGTTCTACAACTTTTAAAAATACAAAATAAATTCATCTTCCCCAAAAATAAACCCCACCCATCCCATCTCATCCCTCTCAAATCTCTCTTACACACACACACACACACACACTCCACCACCACTACCACTGTCGAGGAATATGGCAAACGCGACCCTATATGCAGCTTCACCACCGAAAGCCACCCAGCAGCCACTGAATCATCAAATTAGTCGTCAGGAAAATCTCACAAAAAACACCCTCACAAAGTCGTAGTCCACTATCTCTGCATTCATTGTGATGTAGATCAAGCCTCCAACACCTCCACACGTCGCTGTAGTTTTAATTTATTTATTTTATCTTCGTCTCTCACTCTTTCGCCAACCGAAATCTCAGCTTCCGACTATCTCTCTCTTTCTTCACTTTTTCTCTTTATATGTATGAACATTATATAATTACACACTTTAGGGTTACGGTTTTTGAATTTTTATTATTTAATTCAACTATTGTTTTGCTGATTTGAAGGAAAAAAACTCCTCATTTTCTCCGGCTAGAGCTTGAGGTTATAAACAAGCATAAAATATAATAAATGAAGTGATCAAATCGATTTTTGATAAACCATATTGTTCACGTACGATATATACAGATGTGTGTGGACATATAGTAATGTGTGTATGTACATAACACACATACGTCGATGCTAAGGTGTAGAAATGGCTTGGCAGCGAAGAAATCTCCAAATTCAAAGCCTCAATTGGATGAAAACAAAGAGAAAAAGAACAATCAATTGCAAGAAAAATTGAATTCAAATTCTGCGAATTTGAAAGGAAATGTGTGTGTGTTTGAGAGAGATTTGAGTGAGAGATGGTAGGGTTGGGTGTATTTTTGGGGAAGATGAACTTATTTTGTACTTTTTAAAAGTTGTAAGACTTCATTTACAATTTATTTATTATTTTTTTTTTAACTTTTTTGTATTTTTCTTTATTTAAAGAGAAGGAAAAATTTGTCAAAATATGTCAAAATGGCGTGATTTGTAACAAAATACAAAGGTTGTAGATGGTCAATACCAAAAGAAAAGTTTAGGGGTAGATTTGTTATAAATTGAAAAAGTTGGGGACCAAAAGTATAAATTACCCTAATAAAAAAGTGTAGTGTAAATATAATTACCCAACAAATATTTACCGAACTTGTAATTTCATTATTGAATACAAATATTTGCAACAATTTTAATCGCGACCTAGAGAATTTTTTCCGCTATTGGAAGGAAAAAAATATATACATACGTTTGTGTATCTGTACGTCTTTAATTTCACTCTCAAACAAAACTATTTTTCAAACGATCTTTTTCTTGCTATGCTCACTACCTTAATCATAAAATCATAATTACTGTAATTCAGATCGTTATCTTCGTCCATCAAGACTTTATCAAGAACAAATGAATTCATCACCGACCGTAGAGAAATTTTCTCTGCTACAGGGATAAAAAAAGTACTTTGTGTGTCACTACGTCTTCACTATTCATCTCCTCCAAAATTTTCTATTCAATCATCTTTTTCAACAGACGATTTCTAAAATTTCATCTTCAATCATCTTGGACCATCTCCAAAATTTGTTCAACTTCTCAATTCATCAATTCTACCGATCATCTCCAAAATTTGATCACCGCTTTAATCCATCATCACAATAAAACTTACGATCAGATTTGACCGCAAGAAAAAAAAAACAATATACTAGTACCGCAAGAAAAAAAAAAACAATATACTAGTATCTCATTGATCCATTCTCATACACCAGATCTATCCGCAAAAAAGAGCTTTACTAGTTGTCTAGTTTCCCTAAACAATAATCTACTTTTAATACAACATTGTTAGTTCCGCTGGTACATAGGTTTCACAGCCACTGTATAAAACTTCAGCGTTTACTACTGCAGGTAATCTCATCACACACATCCGCTCCCCCCTCCCCCCTCCTTCTCTCTCTCTCTCTCACTCACACATAGACAGTCGCTTAAATTCTACTTCACGGCCAAGGCTTCCATTGCTATATAGTGCCTAGTATTTTTCAGTTCACCTACTTTCTCTCTCTCTACTTTTTTCCCAACCAAAATAACTTATATTTTCACCAGTTGAATTGTATTCAAATTTCCGGTAGGAAATTCCACGCCAAGGTTCAGAAAATATCTACTTTTCCTGTGAGTTTCCTCTTTTTCTGTATACCTGTATATGTGGATGTATGTGCGTGTATGTAATGTATAATGATATATTAAATGTTAAGTTAAGAGCTTCATGGAGTGTTGCTTAATTACGCTGGCCGTGATGTGTGTACTTTGTTTTGGCGGGATGTCACAAAGCTCGAAAAGATTCATTTTTAGTCTCTGCTTTTGATGCGGAGCATCACCTGAAAACCGGGGTTTTTCAGGTGAACCTCTATCGTAAGGATTCAAAAATAAGGCTAAACCAATAGTGATTGGGGATGGATTTCAGGCAGTGGTCCTGGTGATAAAGGTCTTGATTGCACTCTCCTACTAGGCCTACAGCTTCTGGGAGAATCGGTTGTGACACCTTCTGTGGACCAAGATATCAGAATGGAAATTGATTGTTAGATTCTATTTAGGGCAAGGTCCAATTGCTCCTGCACGATGTACAATTCTTTTGCGAAAACATGCTTCCATGTACTCTGCTCTGGCAGGGTTAAAGCTGCGTCTAAATTATAGAGAGTTATACAAGAAATTGTGTAAAGGAAAATAGAAGTGGAAATTATATTTTTAGTCCCAATGGTTTTTTTATAGTTTCAGTATGTAATCTAGTACTTATTTTATTGTTGTTCTTGTGGATTTGTTATAGATTATTCATAATTTGGTGATACCTTGATATTTTTCTTTTATTATCTCAGGCTAGAAGAATCATGAGTGCCCGTCTAGTTGACATTCAGCCCTGTGAACTGAATTTCATATGTAAGTGAAATTGTGGAATTATGTTGCTCGGATAGATATGGATACGTGTAGCATGTTATGTTATGCTCTTGGCCTTCAGTTATGTAAATGCATGCTTCATGTAGCATCCGAATCTAGTTGGATGCCATACATTTAATGAACAAGAATCCCCTTTCTAAATTGCCTCAGAAAGGTAGCTGCACTGTCTTGAATAGAGTTAAACTGTGTCCGAGGGAACGGGGTCAAATATTCTTACTGGAAATTAAAGCATTTCCATTCGGATTCAGATAGAAATTTTGTTAACTTCAATTCCAATGCCCCAATTCCATGCACTAAGCATGGCATCCTGGAATTCAAGTTCACTAGAATAGTACCACTATGCGTCTCCTTGACTGTTTGTGTGGATCCTTGGGAATGATGGTGGAATGTGTGCCTTTGGATGACTGCTATTAAGTGTCATGGCTCATGATTCCTGTTGTTGCATGCCGCCCAAAGTTCTAACTGGTCAGGTCATACGAGATCTATAAGTTATTTGATCTCAAGGAGAAAACTTTATGGAGGTGAATTTTTATATAGTTATTTTAGCTGTGGTTGGATATATAACAGAATCATGTTCTTTTTGTGGGGATGTGAATAAAGTCTAATTTTGAAGCACTCATCTGGAGGAACACAGCCCTCTTAATACATTTCACAAATATCTTTTAGGGTTGTAGTTTCCACCTCCTACTTGCTCTTCTGCTCATGAAAACTATACTATAATTGCCCGCATCCTCCTACCTTTTAGGGTTGTAGTTTCCACCTCCTACCTTTTCTAAAGATAATAAATGCACATAGTAGCTATCTAACTGTGCTATTTTGAGAAAGTATACTGGTTCTTTTCTCAAATTAAGGTTCTGTCCTTAGCCAGAGGATGAAAAAGAACTCTTGCTGATTACAAGATTATTGAATAGCAATATTTGTAATTCAACTGATTTGTTTTTTCTAGTCCATATCACGTATTCTTTATCTTTCTGCTTTTTGTTTGAGGAACCAGGGAACATCTTTGTTATCTACTTTTGCTTCCTCTTCATCAATTTCATCACATATTCACATTGTTGATTGATTAATCATTGTATTAGCTATGTACTATTATTTCCTTATATCTGCAATATCACAAGTCTCACACCCACTTCTCCTTCTTTAGTTGAGGTGAAGAAACAAAGTTCGTGCTCTGTTCACCTTACCAATCTCAGTGATCAATACGTGGCTTTTAAGGTGAAGTGAATTTGATCTTGCAGTACACCATCATGATGTAATCTCTTCGAAAGGATTTAAAGTCTATCTAGTTGTATGATAGCCTGATCAGAACGCATTCATTCTTCAATTACAGAAATTCATAAAGTAAATAAGTAATTTGAACATGATCTCCACTCTTTAGAGAGATTGGTGAAAACCCTATATAATTCATTTGGCAGGTGAAGACTACATCACCCAAGAAGTATTGTGTGCGCCCTAATGTAGGAATAATCAAGCCAAATTCTACATGTGATTTTACAGGTATTTAAGTGTGTTCCTTGTTGTATACTGTCCAATTTCATGTTATGTCTCAGTAAATAAGTATGTTTAATGTAGTTGCTTTCCTTAACAACACTTGGCTAATGAATTTTGATCTGATTTTAATCAATTATTTCATAATGCATTATCATCAATCATCACATGTACCATGGGCAAATTAAGCACCTTGTGTTTTCTGCAAATTCTAATGTTGGTACCGATGGGCTACTGACCTCCTACATTTTGGCCATTAAAATCACGTGTTATAGCCTGTAGCTTTGCAGCTGCTTTGACTATTTGTAATATGATCCTTAGGATTTTAAAGACTTTTCCGACATTTACTTTCTTGGTGTAGTTACCATGCAAGCACAGAAATCTGCTCCTGATGATATGCAATGCAAGGATAAATTCCTGATTCAGCATACAATTGTGCCGTATGGCACAACAGAAGAGGAGATTACATCTGGCATGGTACGATTGCCCTAAAGTGAATTTAGGACAATTATCTGCCCTTTATTCTCGTGTTTCACAACTAATCTTGGAATAGTTTCTGCGGATTGCCCATAGTATTTAAATAATCTTCTTCTTGTGGCAGTTTGCAAAAGACAGTGATAAATATGTTGAAGAGACCAAGCTTCGGGTTGTTCTTACTAGCCCACCCCATTCTCCTATGTTGCTGCCTGGTAATGGAATTTTGAAGCAAGAACCATATAATGACACTGCAATCCTGAAAGACAAATTGCAGAGCAGAGTTGAAAAGCTGTCCCCTTCCCAGACGGTGAGAGATTTTAACATAATTTTTGCTATAGCATTTTGTGATCAATGCGAAGTGACAACATTCAGGAGGCTTTCACTGCTGTCAGCATTTGATGAAAACTACTTGCTAATTGTTTCATTAAATGACATTGTGCTATTGGTTGTGCCTTGTGCGATATCATGTCAAGCAGCTGTATTTCACGTGTTCACCTCACTGCTCTAGTTTTCATTTCTGTTAGTGAAATTATACGAATATGTGGAGTATAATTTCAGAATAAGTGGTAGTTATATTTCCACTCCAAAGTCTGAACTCGTGGACTGTTTTTCTATATCAAACATCTCTCTGATCATTTGCAGAATCTTCCCCTTGATTGACCTGACTCATTTGTAAAGTTCTCTCTCTTTGGTGCAGCTATTTAAGAAAGTTGAGGATGCCAAAATTATCACAAACAAGGAAGAGCATATATTGCCCAATGTTGTGGAAAATGTGAAGTCAGTCCCTGCTAAGAACGAGAAGCTTAAACCTGATAAGGACGAAGATTTTAAGCCAGACAAGTACGAGGAATCAAGACAAGTGAAGGATGTGGAAGAAACAAAGTTCAAATTGACAAATGATATTGAGGAGCTGAAATCAAAAATAACTGCCTTGGGTTCAAAACTAACTGAGGTTAGTTTCTTTACCTTGTCATGTCAAAATTTGGGTATGCGAGGCAATTTTGGAGCTGCATATCTTGGGAAGTATATGCAAATAATATTATGGTGGTGACAAAATTTTTGACTTCCGCGACAATCTTTTCAGGCCCAAGATACCATCTCGAAGCTAAAAGAAGAAAAGAGCAGTACCATTCGTGAGAAGGAAATATTAAAGCAAGAGTTGGTTAGTGACTTCACTCCACTTCTTTATCATATTTTCACCTTTTCATTTATTATATAGAACAAGGTCGTGCTATTTTCCTCTCTCTACTTTCTCGTAGTGGTTGGATGGTATATATGAGAGATTCCTTAATATTAATTTTTTTTTGTGTGGGTAATATACTTGTATATACTACATTACCGTCATGAACTACATTAAGACACAACAGAACAAGACACATTGCTTGGCTTTAGGTAATCGATCCAAGTAATAACTCTTGGAGAATGTTTGAGCTTAGAAATATTATAAGTAAATAAGTAAGCTTTATAATAAATTATTTTTGTATTGGTCAAAGTTTCCAATTGCTAATAAGTTGTTTATTTTAAAGAGTTGTAATTTTTTTTTCATAAAAAGTAAGAAAAAAGTAACATTTTTTGTCATGTTTGGAAACAAAAGTTAATTAAAACCAACTTTACCTTTTTTAAGCTTAGCCGAACATCTATTTATCTGCATTGGGCTCTTGATCTGGAGTTTAGCATGTAAATCTACATGGGGCTTTAATTCAACAATGTTGTGACTTAATCCTTCTAGTAACACCTGATCTTTACAGGTAATGTTGAGGAGAAATAACGGTACAAGAAAAGTTAAAGTTGGTTTCCCCCCTTTGTTCGTTTGCATGGTCGCACTTGTTGGTCTGATTGTTGGATTCTGGTTGCGTGCATAGTGCAGGAGTTTATGCAGGTGTTGCTGTAACTACTTAGAAATGTATTTCAATATACCAGGTAGTGATGGGTCTAATGGCTGAATTACAATGCCCATCCTTTTATACTATGAAGTTTGGTGATAGAAATCTTTCAACATGAATGTAAAGAGAACTAGTTCGTTGCATAAAATAAGAATGTAAGCTTTCAGTTTTTCCCATGAGGTCCTACTCATCGGGTTAAACAGCTCATTATGGTGCCTAAACTCCATACATCACTGCTACCAGTTCATTAGGATTCCTAGACTGCATACGTCACTGCAGTTCTACTCGACTCGATGTAATTATAGACGAGCAAGCTGTAATGTATTATTTTCTGTTGCTCCATCCCTACAATGATAGAGAACAACCCATCAGTCTGGAAGCAGTCAAATTGTTATTGCATCACGGATCAACTTATTGCAAGCGTAATGAGCAGGAAGACATTACAATAAGAAGCTAAAGATCATTTATTCCAAACGATTAACATTAATATTTTATTTTTATTATTTTACATCTTCAATGGCATCCAATTTTTCAATTAGGCATTAGAATACACTAGTACAGCTTCTCTCTTCGTAAAATAACTTCAAACTCTGATGCCCAAAAAACTGGGTTACTAAAAGCGTGCTTCAAAAGAAATAATAAAAGTAAATTAAATCCTATTTTTTCGAAAATAAGACTAAGTAAGCACAGCTTCACGACATCCATCAACTCCACGCAAGAAAACTATTATTGGATTTAACTCATGTACAAATAGTGAAAACAGAAAACAATACTCTAGATAAGAAAAAATCTTGTCAAATCCAATACATTTATTTTCCCACTTTGTTGTTTGATTGGCACATGAAAAAACAAATACATTTTCTAGGTACAAGCATTTTAAGCATGAATTTACCTTTTTTCTTGGAAAAATTTTTCTTGTCTAGATAGTGGAATTTATTTTCCTACTTCCATGGAAAATATTTTCCTTTTCCACCATTTTTCCATGCTACCAATCAAACACACCCTACCTAGAAAATGTATTTTCTTTTCCATGGCCAATCAAACAACAAAGGTGGAAAATAAAAGTGTTGGATTTGACAACATTTTCCATGGAAGTGACATTTTCCATGGAAAATGTGCCAATCAAACACACCCTAACCAATTGAGTGTTTCTATAAAATTCTAGTTTCCCACAAACAAGCTACTAGGTAATTGAACATTACAAAACAAATAATTTTTACAATCCGTGCTATTTTAGACCCCTACCCTGATCTCAAATTATGAAATACACAATAATATTAACAGAGGAAAGCCAAAAATTAAATATGTACTCCACCTAGTGACACAGGGTTAAAGCTCTAATGCAATGTTCTTGCAGCTTTTTCGAGTTCTTCGGGGAAATGACGCACACTTATTTCAGTTGGTGAACCTGGTACATAAGGAACAAAGCCACGACCACCAAAAACGGGACGCATGAAGGCGTTGTCAAATTTTCGCCAATAATAATGGACAGTACGAGTGGGTCTTGTTAGGAGCATCCGTAAACTGTTTGGTCGGGGCATATTTTGGCCAACTCCACTAGCTTCTGACGCCTGTCCATTCGTTATGTTTTGTCCATATAGATCGTTTAAGGAATCCTGCGCTCCACCAAGAAGTGGCACTGTCAAGGATTGCGGGGTAGCTGGCTCCGACGAAATCATTCTGGTTAATTGTTTCGATGAAGGCAGCAAGAACCTCACCAAAGGTTTAGTCATCAAGCCAAAAACCTGCATGAACTCAAAAGGCATATGTTCATATCCTCTGATGATAAATGAAGTATCTGCGTCATCTGAACTTTAAGCTGTTAGAGAATAAATTTCTTTATTTTAGATTTTTGAGCAGGCAAAGGTCAGACATTCAAGTCTTGCTGCCACCAATTCAAAAATTGTGCATGTATCATTGTATCTTGCCTTTGACAATAAAAACGGATGCAGCCTACACGCAAGGATGTGGCGTTGAAGACAAAATCTAAATAAATAAATTTATTCTCTAACAGCTAAAGCCAAGAGAGCTTGATCTTTTAATCCAAGTGGTTCAACATTTTGGGTTTACACTAACTGGAAAATCACAAAATTAGGATGATGGAATTGCCAAAGAAAGTATGACTACTCTTTTGTTGCTGATTTTCTTCCGTTTCTTTTCTTAAGAGATTACCAATTCCCATATGCTCACCCAATTCAGTAACAGACCTGGCAGTTTTTTGGAAACTTAAATGTCTTACCACGGTGCTAAAAAGAACAACTGTTATGGTACTGGTAATCATGATAGCATTCCCACGTACATTGGTGTGTCCCAAACTCGTAAACTGCATGAACGAAATTCAAAATTCAGTCAGATTATTCCTAAGTTATGGAATACAAACTTACCACCCCTTTAACCTTTCCCGTAACACGTCAATAGAACAGCATTATCAAGCTATGCAAAGGTCATAGAATTGTTTGTTCATCTTGTGAACAGTACACTTTCAGCGCTGACAAAGGTGGGGAAAACCATCCTATTTTATTGAAAAAGTCATAGCTAATAATTTACTTGTTTATAAGCAAGCGCCATCGAAACAGCACCTCGCATAAGACCAGCCCACCATATTGTAACCTGCAAATCACAAATGGGAGCATTGTTAGATAGCCGAACAAATGTGTTGTACAATTGAAAAAAGAATTTTTTAGCTCATACTTGCTTCTTAAAGTCAATTTTCTCATGTGCAGACTTCTTGGTCAAGTTCGAAAGGAATGATAAAGGAAAAATGAAGGCTGCTCGTCCAACCAAAACCAAACCCAATAGAATTCCACTGACAGAAATTGACATCTTTGGGCTGACAAAAAAAAAGAAAGAAAGAAAAAGAGAGAGTTAAAAAGAATGCTTTCTAACCAAATAGTATACAAAATCCCTTCTTGTATTTAATAGTTCATGAAACTACATCGTGGTGGCTAAATATTTCATCTACATGTAGACCATACCTGCTACTTACAAAACGCCACTTCTCAATGTCCAGAGCATCCATGCCAACAAAAAGAAATATGAATATCTCAGCAACAAATGACAATGTGGCAAAGGTGTGCCTGCAGAATAGTTGAAGATACAAATCAATAAGAAACGTCAATTATTATGTAACTTGGGGTATGGGATGCATCATAGGCAACAATGTATTCTAAAAGTTTTATGCTAAGATGAGGTAACACCATACTTGGTGGTGATTCTTGAGTTCTCGGTGACATTATGCCAGGTGTAGTGTGACATCACAATCCCACAGAAGAACACAGTGAGGATAGCGCTTAAATTAAATAACTGCAGGACATATCAGGCAGAAAAAAAAGGTTCACTCGTTAAATTGAAACACTTGGTAAAAGCTTCTTACAAGTTATCAAAGAAGAATGCCAAGTTCTATAAGCTCCTTGCAAGTTGTCTAGAATACTTACTTCGGATAGCATGTATGAAAGGTACGCCAAAAGCATCATAATGGCAACCTCACGATCTGTGGAATGCCTGTAGTGTATCAAATAAGTCATAGAAATTAGAGAACAGTACTGGTGAAGAATCAGCCTACATCTTAACAAATGATTTCTTTTAACATATCAAGTCAATCAATTATACCATTAACAAAGAATATCCTGCAAATCCATAAATTCATTATGTGGTATAGTGGTTATATAGAATATGCACCTATCTCCCTGCATTCAGGTTCAGATAAGTTGGCCTAAAAACCCTTATCTGGCTTGACTGGATTCTAATCAAAAATAAAAATGCACATATCCGGTGAACAAAAACTTAAATGATTTCGTTGAAAAATTACAAGAAGCAAGAACTTTTTTGAACTCTTGTGCAAACTTAAATTTGTTGGGAAAAGAAACTATCAACTTCAACTTAATTAAGGATAAGAACAAAATAACATGTATGGATATCCTCACAAACCTTCCAAAGTAGAGCTTCTTTATGATGTATGCACTAAGCAGTCCAGCCTGCAGCAGATGAAAAATGTGACAAATCACACATTTCAGAAGAATTGAGAAGCTTAAACTCACGACACACACCTCCCAGAGAAAGTGGGAGAGAGAGAGAGGGAGGAGTGGATACTCACGACAACTCCCAGTATGGTGCTGGTGATGAACAAATAAAAAAAGTTCCCCACTAGCTCCAAAGCTACAGTTGTGTTTATATGAGTCAGGTCAAAGTTCTGGACTGCATTGAAAAGAACCACGGATGTCGCATCATTTACGACTCCTTCCCCAAAGACTAGACTGTACAATAAAGGTGTCTCATCCTGATTTAGAACCTGTAGCATCAGATATAATGCATCAGGCAGTGAAGCAAGATTTTCAGTACTGATTTCAACAGCATAAAAGGCACATTTACCTGCAAGGTGCAAACTGAATCTGTTGCAGCAAAAATTGCTCCAAGTGCTGAAGATAGGTGAGTTTAGTTAGGGACAAAGACAAAAATGTTAGGCGAGAGAGAGAGAGAGAGAGAGTAGTACCAAGATAATCTCCAATTTCCAGATCAATATCCATTGGCCGGAGAAGGCTAATAGCACCTGTCACAAAGTTTTGAAGATGTAGGCAACAGCACAATCATTTACGTTCTAACAGTTGAAATGAAGGATAAAATAAATTTATAGAAATATGCAGAACTCAAGAATTCAGAAAAAGCAATTGTTCTCCCGTTTGTGAATTTTATTCTTCAATTCTTTCCCTTCAAAATTTCCCTTTTGATCTTCGAAATCAGTGTCGTTCAAGACAATGAAGGGGGGACAAATATACACAGGTCCCTTGTCATGCATCACCCATTCTCTCTCCGAAATCCAAAAGAGAAGAAGAGCTTAATTAGGTTATGGGAACATGCTATTTAGATACTAGAATTAGGGTCTACAAGAGGACCTGAAGTTCAATTGCAACTCCAACCAGGGCAGTGCCAAGAATTTAATAACAAATAACTCTTAACTTTTACACAAACCCAACCCAACCGTTGCCTTCCCTTATCCCCCAACCTCAAATCAGATTTGTAGAAAATAAAATGTAACCAGATCATGGCTACTTTTGAGTCGAAAGATAGCTTCCAAGAATTTGTTGAAAATAGCACAAGCTACCCCCAACAATCCATGTGTAAAAAATAGAATGTTATAGAGTTGCTAAGATTCAATTACTAATCTATAGTGCACAAAAAAAAACAGCGGATCCATTCAAGATTTTGTTGAATTAAAAGAGCAATAGTGTCACTTAAAACAAGGTAAATATAAATACGTGAAGACTGCTATACCAATTAACGCGTAAAAAATAGATCATGGAAATTGATGAGCATAATTTTATTACTTTTTTATCTCTGAACTTATTTTTATTGATGAATATAAGTTAATTAGTGTATTTTGTTCTAGAAAATTTTAGGGAAAATAAAATGGAAATCAAACAACAAAGAAGATGAATCGCTAAAATATTTATATAGCATTTTAATGTGTAATTAAAATAAAACTAAACAAGAAATATAGAGTAAATTTAAATGAGAAAACAAATCATATTTAAGAAATTAAGAGATTATTTGAGGCTTTAGATCTTTTTTTATATACATTTATTTCAAATACCAATATTTACAAACAAATTATTTTTTGCATGAATAAAAAAGCAATCCACTTGTTTTAATTTTGGGTAAATTGCACTATTCATACCCAACCTTTCAAAAAAGTTGCAACGTGTCCCTATCTATCTTTTTGCCCGCAATTCATCCTCAACCTTTAGAAATTAGCAGCACACGTCCCTGATGACAAATTCCATCTATTTTTGCTGTTAAATAGGTGTGTCAGGGCACACGCTCGCATTTTTAAAGGGTGAATGTCTTCACATTAAACTAATATATATATATATATATATATAAACAACTCTAACTTTTCCACTCACCCAACTATACCCCACCCCACCCCACCCCACCCCACCCCACCCAATCTCAAATTAGATTCAAGGAAGAAATAACCCCACCCACCACAGAGACAAATGGGATAATTTTTTCTCCGGTGGAGAAACGGATGAAAACACCAATGTCAATTTTTAGACCAAGTGTTCTGAAATTGTTCACCTTGTTTGTTGTTCTGAAATTGTTCACCTTGTTTGTTGTTCTGAAATTGTTGATTTTCAGATTTTATCCTCTGTAAGTAGATTAGTTAGTACTGTTCAGTATTTTTTGTTTAGATTTTTCTGTTCATAGGAAGTGGAGGAGGTTGATAATGGGGTTGAATGTTGAGCTGAAATTGGAGGTTTGGAACGTTCATATTTTATCCTTTCTTGTTTCCTTTATTTGGGTGGTGGGTGTTCACCAACCCTCTATCTCGACGAGTTCAAAATCAAGATAAGAGGGTGAGACGATCCAGATATGTAGTGGCGATGGCCGGTGGAATAAGGGTTAGGGGTGTGTTGGTTAAAGATTAGATATTATTTTTTAGTTTTTGTTTAAATTGCCTGAGAACAACCATCACCGTCCCAAGTCAACTTATTGCCAAGTCCACCTTTCTTTGACAATCCATGCATTCCAACACCAGATTTCCTCTCTTTTATCAGCTAGTGCACACCAACCTTGCCATTCGCTTTCGAACCTTTGTCAGTGTTCTTCATTCCCTCTCTCTATTACTATTTGGTGGAGCTTTCTTGGATGAATTGCATAAAATGGTGAATTGTTTTTTTACTGAGAACTTTCTAAACGAAAGTGAAATGAAGTGGGTGATAGCGGTGGCTAGCGATTTGTAGGAGGGGATTGTGGCCGGCAAGATTTGGAGGTGCTGGGTCGGTTGAAGATGATACGTGACGTTTTTTATATTGTGAGATTTTTTCAACTTTCCCATTTTACCCCTAACTTAAACCCGCGTGCAAGTCACGAGGCATTTGACAGCAAATAGAGATGGAATCTATCAGCGGGGGCATGTGCTGCTAATTTCCGAAAGGTTGGGAATGAATTGCGCAAAAGAAGAAAGATAGGGGCAGGTCCGCAAGTTTTTTGAAAGGTTGAGGACGAATAGTGCAATTTACCCTTTAATTTTAACGCAGCTTATCCCTTTTCTAAGCAATCCCACATCAATTCCAATAAAGGAAGAGGTTGAGGAAGCAAATTATAAAATGGGCAACTCAATAGTTAGAGAGCAATGCTCCTATTTTACTGATTCATTAATTGGGCCTTTAAATTTTTTAGTGAGGCCAGGCGGGCCTGACACCAGGGGCGGGTTGGCTCCTCCCCTGACTGAAGCACTGAGACAGTACGTCCTGCATGCTGTTTTCCTCTATGAGAACAGTTTTTCTTCAAAAGGGTTTGACGACATGCAAAAGCATAGCATATCAAAGCCCATAAGTAAAAAAACTATGTTTGTAGTTGTTAACGACCAAATTTAAATATATAAATGTGGTCCTTTTCTAACAACTTAAACTTTTAGATGAGGTGGTTAATAGTAGCAAAGTAGACAACTTCTTACATGTGAAAAATTAGAAAAAGTAAAAGTAGAGTCAAAACTCATTAAAAGTAATGCATCTGCCGTCTCATATATTCTATTTATTCATTATCATTGAGTCTGTTTAGCTCTTTCTATACAGATTGAAAAGAGCAAGAGAGGCATTAATGCTTCCTTGTTGGAGATAACTGATATTGTTAGACTAGATATAACAAGAAAAGGTAAAATATGCATACCCAATGATATGACGACGAATGATATCAAAGTACCAACTGCTCCAAACAGCATTATAGTCGAGAAATTGCGAAAGAATTGTTTCTTTTTGACCTGGAACCTGATGAATAGTGTAAGTCAAAAGAATAATACTTAATTTAACCTGCGCAACCCATTACAATATACTAATAGGTAGTAATCATTCTATATCATTAAACTAACAAATATATTCCCTATTCAGAAGGTCTACCAGGGCTCATGAAGGTTAGCATTACTGTTTGAAGTAACAAAAGTAGGAATACACATACTCAACCTACAAAAACATAGTAAACGCTTCTTGTAAAATGCTCTATGTTAAAACATTTGCTGAGGGACAACATTTAAGAGCATTAATCTCTTTGAAATTATCCATTCTTTGTCTTGAATTTACTTCATAATTTCTTAAATTCAAGAAAAAGAAGAAAGATAAGGAGGTATAGAACAGTTGTTAACCTTGTGAGCTATTGTTGGATGCAGACCCACTGGCAGAGCTACATTCAATCCAGTGGGGGCATGAATTTTGGAAAGAAATGTTATTCGTTTTTTTCTTTTTTCACCTATCTTGCCAAAGTGAAACAAAATCCAGGCAAAGAATTTGGTTCCTGCTTATGCTGTGCTCAATTCGTTATTGTCCATTAGCAACCTGAGCCATTGTCATAATTGTTATTTGTTAAGTTTTCAGCCCTTTAATTATATACTAATACTCTTATCAATATTATTCGGAGGTGAAAGAATTTCATGTGTTTTAATCATGGCAATCAAAACAAATCCAAGCTTTTATAGAAGAGAAATTGAGGTAGTTCTACTATATTAAATATATTAATTATTTCAATTTGACAAGTAATATACAGATAATTTTATTGCAATTTTTTTTATACATTTGGTATAGATTTCACAATTTTCTACTACAAAAACCAAAAAGAAACTTATATACTTGTGAGTTTTGTATTAATATTTTTGATTGTTATTGCTATTATAGAGAACATTTTTTTTTTGCTTTGAAGATTGGGTAGAATTAACTTGCAATCGAATTGGAGGTGAATAAATGAATTATAGTTTTGTTGTACATATTGATAATGATATATTTAATGATATTAATAGTCAGATTATTATACAACATTTTTAAACTATAAAAACTCATAAAGAACAATTATAGTGTATTGAAAATAAATTACAGTGTGTGTTATTAGCTTATTTCAAAAAATATATTCTTAGTTCAATCATGCCCCCACTGAAGTAACCTGCGAGATCCCTTAAAAAGTTAAAACATTCTATTCTATTTGTTAGATTGAGTAAGCGTGCAAGAAGATGGGTAGTAGGCATTTGCCTCTAGGTATAGTTTGTTAGTGAGGCCTAAAAAGAAATTTTACTTTCCTTCATAGTTTTATGGTTCCTCCAATACAATAGCTAGTCATTTTCCATACTGCAGTTGAATTTTCACCACTTACGCTAACTCTCAATTTCTATTGAAAATCAAATGATGCAAAATTTTGCAGCAAAACTGAATCTCAAGAATAAAAAGGTGAAACACTCATAGTTGGCCCCATCTAAGAATAAATTCTTGGACATCTTGCAGTGCGAAAGAATTTGAACATGATTTTCTTAAGAAAAAGTATAAACAAAAAACTAAGATTGTATTTCTAAAACAAAGAACAATATGTTGAAACGCTTGACATACCCGGCATTAAAAATGATTGGTGGAAGAAGATAAATGAAGAAAAGATCTTCACTAAAGATCAAAAGCCGCGAGTTTTTTCCTCCACTTATTAGTAGAATCACAAACCCAGTGCATACACCCTGTCATTTATATCACACACAATTTCATAAATACACGAAAACACGCATGATAAAATATACACTCAGCTCTGATTATTTTTACCCATATGCATACATATGAACTTACAATGAAGAGGGCCGTGATGGATTCATTCATCCAGCGATTTTCCTCCAAGAGGTGACCGATCACAATACATGCGCAAAGGAGTGTGACAAATAAGTTAATAGCAACCACTGAAGAGTTGTCAGTGTCCGATAAGATGTTCATCTTTTGTAGCGTAGTTCCCAAGTCAAAACCCATTTGTTCAGAGACTCAAATTACAGGATAGCCTAAATTCCCGGCAGATCTCACTTCAATGTTTTGAAATCTGAACCTCATCCAATAAACTGAAATTAGCTCACACCAAATTGCCCGTGCCATAGAGGGAAAAAGTACTATTTTATAATTATTAAGTAAATCAATTCAAGAAAAGCTCAACTTTCTTACATTTAACATCACAAGCATATGCATACAATTTTCTTTTCTTTTTTGGGGCACGCATATATACATGTACCCGAAAGTTTAGATTTTTTCCCAAATTCCAATTATTGAAGACAATATTTAAATAAATATGTATGCTTCTACTTAACAATTCAATCTTTTAGACGAGATTGTTAACAATATATGCATATACAAATGTAGTTACACGTGAAAGTACACACAATATATATAGTGTCCAGATCCAAAAATCAACTTTACACATAGTTGCTGCAGGAACAAACAAACATACGCGTAGCATAAATATGTATAAAAAGTACAGAAATGTTAAAAAAATCGTGAGTTTACCCGCGGAATTCGAGAAAAATACATGCAAAATGTACTGTGAATTCCAAGCTAGATCTCAGCTTTCGAAGCCCAACGATCAACTCATTTACCAAAAAAAAAAAAAAAAAATTGCTTTTCCTTTTCAAAATAAACACCTATCTTCCCCCAAAATCACACAAATTCAAAAAATTCAATTCCACGTACTTGCTCAAACACCAGAAAATAGTACCGATAAATAATAGGCAAAAGCATATTCAACAATCAACCTCTTTCAAAAAATCACTTCATCGACTGAAAAATCCAAGCTTTGCTTCCCCAAAATTAACTGAAAATTAAAACAGCAGCTTCAACTAAAAGTCACGGATTTGAATTCTTTCTTCAATTTCAACAAATTACTTTATGAACGATCCCCGCAATTGATTGAGTTTGAAAACAACTGAAAGAGAAAAATGATAGACTGGGCCGTCTGTGAAAGAATTATAAAAATGTGGAATGCTACACAGAAGAATAATAAGTGGAACTAATCGTGGCCGTTAATGAATCCCATTCCGTGGGCCCAGGATTGATTTCAGCCGACAGATTTGCTGCATACAGGGAGGGATATGAATTTGTTGGAATCAGAGATTTTTCTGCACATCAATATATTAACAAAAAAATCTTACATAAATTTTAACAAATAATTTAAACAATGGAAGTTGTAGATAAAGCTATTTCTTGGAGTAAAAGTTATCTACTTTTTTTTTTTTTTTTTTTTTTTTTTTTTTAATCCTATACAGATAAGTTCATTTTTCTTATTTATCTGTCTCAAGCTACTTTTTTTATAGTTAGTGTATTAAATTTTTATTTTTTTTAATATATCTTTATTTAATTTACATTGTTATCAATTCAAATAAATTTAACATATTTTAATTATAATAAAAAATTACATAAATTTATTGACACATTAATTCAAATAGGCAGTCAATAAATTCTACATTACATAAAAACACCCATTCCCCAATAACAAAGTCAACAATTAATTTTATTATTGTTTCAATGTAATGTAATTCAATTTCATTTGCATTTCAATTGGGACTTAATCAACATTTAATTTATTAGATTCATCAATGACTAATATTAAATGGGGGCATAATAGAAAAATTGTGTAAAAAATTTATAATTTCAAATACATTAAATGAGATTTCTTAATCTATGTGAAAAAAGAAACGAGCATATATTTGTGGGACGGAGAGAGTAAATAATAGTTGTCCGTATAATATATTTAGTATTATCACGTTTAGTTCAACTAGGCATATGTTTGGTAGTTTCGAAATTATATTTTAAGTGCTTATATTATAAATTGTGGATAAAAATTGAGTTGTAAGTTGTAGGTCATATAAAATGTGTGGATAAAAAATATATTTGACCAGATGTAATGATAATTTAAGCAATTGCAAACATATGCTAGGTATAAGAATGGAAAAAGTCATTAAAATGTCATTTTTTTGTAAAAAAGATAATAGTACTCTTATTCTTAATTAAACGAAAAAAAAAATTAAAAGAAAAAAAAAGAGTTGTGGGGGTGGTGGGAAAGGTGGAGGATGGTGGAGACGGACGATGGGTGAACGGTGATGGCTGCGGACACGATAGGTGGTGGATGGCGATGGCGGGGACGGTGAAAATTATCCTAGGATATGGATTCCAAAAATAAATTTGTTATGTATTATAAATGGTACATTTGTCTTGTAAAAAAATAGGAGAACTTTTATCCTGATAAAAAATTTTGTCTCATTGTTGGCTTAAATTATTATCTGGATAAAAGTTTATCCAGAATTCAATTCCTTCCAAACAAGATATGACAAATTTTATTCGTTATCTTTATTCATGGATCATATACCAAACGAGCTCATAATATTTATACTTTTAACAAATAAATTTTATTTAATATGATATATATACTAAAATGATTATGCCACGATAATTTAATTAAATATTAATTGTACTAGATTTTATAGAATATAAAATAGATGTTTATTTGTTAAACAAAAGTGAGATGTATAATAAATAATTAAAATTTGGTCAAATAAATATGTAGTATATGTAAATATAATCTATACTAATTCTAAAAGTTATTTAAAAAGAGAAATATTTTTGGACGATATTGTCCATCAAATAACTTATAATTTCTAAAATCATTTTTCAATTAATATAATTTATTTTGGCTTTAATTTACACTATTTAATACTATATAAATATTGTATTTTGATCATTAAAAGTGATTTGTCTCTTTAAATTTTATTATATATTGTAATTAATGAAAATAATAAAAATATACTAATAAAATTTTTAATATATTGAAATTATTATCTTTAATTGTAAACAATCAAATAGTCAATTTTATTATGCATGAGAATTTAAGCAAATTCCTTCGTTAAAATAACAAAACAAGATGAATTTGGCTTTGCATTTCGACTTTCTTATTATTGATTCATACTTTCTTCCTCTGTTCCAAATATGGGAGAAATATTTATGGACGATATTACCCCTCAAATAACTTATAATTCATAAAATCATCTTTCAATTAATATAATTTATTTTGACTTTAATTTACAATATTTAATACTATATAAATATTGTATTTTGATCATTGAAAGTGATTTGTCTCTTTAAATTCTATTATATATATTGTAATTAATAAAAATAAATGAAAATATACTAATAAAATTTTTAATATATTGAAATTATTATCTTTAATTGTAAACAATCAAAGAGTCAATCTTATTATGCACGAGAATTTAAGCAAATTCCTTCATCAACATAACAAAACAAGATGAATTTGACTTTGTATTTCGACTTTCTTATTATTGATTCATACTTTCTTCATTTGTTATTCGTTTTTGTTTTTTATTATGCTAAAAATATTTTTTTCCTCGCAATGACGATTTTTAATCTTTGATAATTAGTTTGATAATAATATGGTAATAATAGATGTGTTAATTTTCAATGAATGATTCACTAATTTTAAGAATATATATGATGGTAATATTGATTTTAAATTTTGATTTCTATATCTTTTTTTTTTTATTTAGAATATTTGTTCGATGTAAAAATGTTAATTATTGTGGTAATCTTGATAACAAAGGGATTTAAGCTCGAATGATGTTTTATGTCATTTTGTAAGCAATTAAACGTATATTTATTGTGGAAGAACGAGTTAGAACAAGGAGAATTGGTGTTACTCTAACTCTTTCAAGCACTCTGAGGAAGACATAACTTGGATAAAGTGAGTCATGTTATGTATAAGGTGAAGGTAAATCTCGCATAATAAGTGGTTTTACGTGATGCGTTAAAATCATTGTCCAAATATATTGTTGTTTTGAATTTTCTTGAAATTTAATAATATTTCAGATGGAATTACGGGAAAGAATGCAGGAAGAGAACAAAAAAAAAAAAAAAAAAAAAAACTCTTAATTTATGGGTGCATTAAAACTGAATGGATATTGCAATATAAATTTCTTCTTTATCTTATGTCAAAGAATTTTGAGATTCTTTTTTTTGAAAAATAATTACCTAAAAAGGTTAAATATTTTGTTTTCGTGTGCTTTTTATAATGATATAAATACAAAAAATTAATGAAAAATTGTGTTATACTTATATTTACTATTTTCATGTATTTTATAATTTGATACTAATTTTCATAAAAGAAAGTTGCTTTTTCTGATATGCCATTAGATATATGCTTTAAAATATAATTAAAAGAATATCAATAATCTTTCAAACTTAATATTCATGTAGGCCATGTATTTTTTAATGAACCACATGTTTTACCAAAAAGTTTGAATATAATTTCTTAGTTGGTTATAATCATTGATGAACTTATGATTGAAAATGAGTTTCATTTAAGTATTATATTCATCGATAATTTTAAAATAAAAAAATCATAATATTATTACAAAATCACGTGCAACGCACGTATTCTTAACTAGTAATACAAACGCTATCAGCAGTCAATTTAATATTTTACAATACTTTTTGAATTAACAATCATAGAAATCTTTTCAATAATAGCTCTTTTTGTAAAAAAAAATCTACTTAAAACAGTTGTGCAAAACAGACACTTATCTTTAAAGATGTTATTATCGTAGTATGGTGCGTGGCTGCCTTGAAATTACTACAATGACGAACAACGTTAAGAATGAGGATAAATAAAAATAGAAAACATTGACAATACTAACTTTTTCATTTATATTAGAATTTTAGTGAATTGTTATATTTAAAATTTTAAGTTTGGAACACTAGTTCGATTGAATAAAAAAGTACTAATGTCTACATTGCAATATGGTACGTGAAAAAAACTTTGAAAATAATATCTTAAAATTACGTAAATCTTTTTTCAAAATTATCCAAAAAAAAAAAAAAAAAATTTGCCCAAAAATATCTTGATAAGCTAATGATTCAAGTTTTCATGTCCCCACATAGCTCTCTTATTGGACCACAAAATAAATAATTTACTATTTTAAGGCAATTTTGACCTACACTGTCTTTCCAAAAATTGCAAGTAAATTATATTTGTCCCATTTATTGTCTGATTCTTGAATCCCTTGTATCAAACAATTTATTATCTTGAGGTGCATATTAATTTGTCTGTGCAAAGGCATTGTTTATTTCTTAAAGTATGAAATGCATTTTTTTTTTATTGAAATTGGAGTTTTAAAAAAAATGATAGTAGAAATAAGTATATTACACATTACTTATTTTAACAGTTACATTTGAAAAAAAAAAATAAACCTACATTTTTTATTTATTTATAAGAAAATAAGTTATCTAGATATATTTTACCCAAACATGGTGTAGAGTCTAAAAAGAGCAAAGGCACCTTTTTTCACAAAATAAGTAGATTCTTATTTTTATAATGTAAATTTTTGAACTATTTTATTGTTATTTTTGTAATCATACATCTTTGAAAATAAGCTATTTTTAGTGTTTTTACTTTTCGTAAGGCTTGACCAAATATGTTCTCTATGAATTAATAGTCGTGTTAATCAAAATCAAATTGGCATTCTCATCTCCGTCCATCATTGTGTATGAAGACTTCATGTCTAATACATAAATATCTCTTACTATCAAAATGTTGGACGTCGAAAAAGTCAATGATGATATCACTTCAGATTAATTATTTTCTACGTCATATATTCTTTTGAAAAATTAAACAAATCTCAATTGATTGATCAAATATAACAAAAAAATAAAAAATAAACTACAATTCATTTTGAAATAACTTAAAACTTCATGATAAGTGGAGTGTCTAATTGTGTTTTTTACTTTTTTTGGCCGATGAGTACTTAATTAGTATTAAAGTTTGCATCATATGACTAGTGTATTTTAAAAAGATTCAAATGAAAAATAACATTTTAATACAATTAAACAAAAAAAAAAAAAAAGAGATGTAGCTTGTACTAAGTGTTATTTTATTTTAAGTTTTCATGTTTTAGAGCGCTTACAATGCTAAAGCATATTACTTTATAAAATTTGCCATATAAGTGAAGTAGACATCATCTTAAAAAAAATTATGTTCAATGCCATCTGGTAGGACTTTGTCAAACTAATGTAGCCAAAAAAAAAAAAAACATTGTTTAGAGTTTCGTCTAAATTCAAATATTCTGTTAAGTGATTCAACAATTTGTTTGATTTTGTTTGTGTTTTTACAGTATTGAATTTTCTCTCTCTTCTTTGCTATTTTATTTATTTTTATTTTATAGTAGATAAAAGACACGTAGAGAATAGTATTGGGTTGTAGATAGTGTCCAATTTTGAATTGATTATCTATTCATTGAACATCAATATTTTATAAACTACAAATATTTTAATTTACCTATTACGTAGACTACAATCTATAAAATACAATAAAAATATTCTTAGTCTTCCGCAAATGCTTTAGGGTGTCTTGTTAGGTATAGATTTTTGAAAAAGAATTCATACATCATGAGCAAGTTAGATGGTCACTCACATCAACCTAACTTGGGAAATAAATAAAGAAATGAAAATGTATAAAATACTAGTTATTTGAAAGTGATTTTTGGGCGTGTTTGGCAAAGCCTAAAATAAGTAAAAAAAAAAAAAAAAAAGTTACTTTTTTTAAAGTAAGTTTCTCTCTATTGTAAAAATAAATAATTTATCTTTTTTCTTAAAAAAAATTTACTAATAAAAAATATTACTTATTATTTACTTTACTTATAGAATATATATTTAAAACGTGAAAGGAATAACTGGCGTGATTTAGTTGTTCAGTCGTGTCATTTTTTCAATGCATGTAAGATTTAAGAAAAACTAGAGTAACATGCGTTGTTTACTCATTTGACATGACTAGATAAATAATATTCTCGTCATTTTTTATTTAATTTATGATTATTTTTATTTAAATTATTATTTTACGAGCATATATATCCAAGTGAAAATTATATTAATAATACATTAGTCAACTAACATTTCGTGCACATAAATAATTTATATACTCCTTAAATATTGACACGAGTGTTGGAGAGCCTTGACAAGGTAACCCCAATGTTGTGATATGCGTCTTATGTTGTAATTTATGGTCGATTGATGTTACAAACCGTCGCCATATGATTTGTAGGTGTTATCGACACCATCAAATTGGTGTTATGAAATTAATAGAAATCGGTAGCAACACAAAAAATACCAAACTAAATATCACGTGAAAAATATGAATTAGTTTTTTTTTTCTTATTGTGTGGAATAAAGCTTTGGTTAAATAATAAAAAGGGAAAATTTCACAAATAGGCTCATTTATGTTAAAATTTATAAAAATCCTGTTACATGATTTAAATTCCAATATTACTGTATTAGTTCTTTTTATAAATTAAATAATTTAATAGTCCAAATATATTAAAAACAATAACAAACTCCTTAAATTATGCTATTTATCATAACCAATATAAATCTATTTGTAACTACCAAAATCATAGTAAGATAACTCCAATTTTCTCTCTCATGAAACATGCACTCTGACGGAAAATTCATATTGAATATAATCATCCCTATACTAGAAATTAAGAGCACAGGAAAAAGGTTGTTTGAAAGGAGGAATCTGAAAACTTAGTACGCATTTTTCAATTGCTATTTAGTGTATTTTTTTTTTTTTTTTTTTTGTGCTTTCTTGGACAATTTGTACAAATATGTGTAAAATGAGATAAACAGGTAACTGTTAATTTTTACGATTTTTGTAAAAGCAATGTTAGATATCGTATATGTTATCTATTTGAATCATCTTCCATAGTTACGCATGTTACATATGTTACAAAGACTAAATATGGTGTTTATTTGTTTCGATTGTATTACATGATATTGGAAGATTTATGTATCATCTTGATTATTGAATTAATATTACATATGTTACAATCGACACATGTTGCTGATTCATAAAGTTGGAAAAATGTTACATGTTACGTTTCAGTTGTTGCGCGGAATGTTAACTATGATACACAGAATTGAACACATTTAATACAATTGTGCAATTGTTAATAATGACATATGGTGTTGATAAATTTAGATTGTGTTACATAACATTAGAAGATTTATGTACCAACTTGATTGGTGCCAAAATCTATATGTTACAAATTATCTATGTTACATATCATTTGTAGCGTGGGATGTTAAGTATGATACATAAAATAAACATATTTTAGAATTTGATCAATTATGTTAGATTTTGCCAAAATATCATGCTCGCTCTTACAAGATGTAATTTGGATCCTAATCTATCCAGAAAACTATGGAGACCAAAGGAAAAGAGGTACCGGTTGGTAGGGGAGCGAAACAATGTTACAAAGTGTAAAAGATGTGGTAGACACGAGTACAATAAAATGATATACAAGAATCTGTTGGCGTTGAATAATAAAACATCAAAAAATGGTTAAAACCATCGGCAAAATAATTTATGCATCTCTTGTCCTTTAATTTTTAAATGTAGTATTGATTTAGTTTGTGTTCAAAGTAAACAAAATTTGATTTCACAATTGATTTATTGAACAATCCAGTTTGGCAAATTGTTTAATATATTATTCACGTGAACATTTCCTGGTATTTATTTTAATGTGTTTAGTCATTCATGTTGCATGGTATGGATTGCCATGAAGAGGAACAATTGACACAAGTATCGTTCCAACATGAAAAGGGCACACTTTAACACAAACCATTAACACATGTGTCTGTCTACATGCATCATGCACCTTCTGTAAAGGTTGACATTTTTAATGAACAGAGCATTAACCACTATCCGAATTGGTAATGGTGATTACAAAAGCCTACAAGCTGGAGTAGTTCTGTGATACTTTGCCATATATGCAAGGCTTAATTTAATTAGAAATATTCACTTAAGAAAATATTAGTGTTACATCATTACATTAAACATAAAAGCATGTGATTTTATAAAATAATTGCATGCCAAGTACTAAATGAGCAATGATGAACAACAACTTAAAAGCATGGAATGATGAATTCAATTCGACCTGGCTCTTCTTGGTCATATCCGTATTTACATTTGATGATCTCAGTAATGTCTCAAGATCTACTATAATATTACTCATCTCATAATACTTCTCCTCGAAAATCAGCTTTGTATTGACTAACTTTGTCTGGACGTGTTCTTCGTGCCAAGCCTCGACCAATTGCAGCATTTACCTCTCTTCTTCCACCTTCTCTAGGATTCGTTCGTGTTCACTCTTCAATGCTCCAATTTCAGCTTTTTCTTCATCAATTTCTTTATCTAGATCATTACATACCTCCTTCAAAAACTCCCTTCCTTTCTTCTCTTTCTCGTAATTTTGCACAAATTGCTTGGCCAATTTTTTGGAATCAACAAGATTGCAAAGAAGTTTGGAGTTAAGAATATCCAGCTTTCGAAATTCTCTTTTCCCTTATTGTGTGTTGTTTTGAGTGATCGACTATCACACTCATCTTTTGACGCTCTCGTCTAATCCACAAAGCCCTTTCTTCATTGAGCTTTATCCTAGAAAACCGTCATTCAGCTTCAAGCTCTTTTATTCGATTTTGAGCTTCGACTAATTCAATTTGCAAAGTAGCAGCAACTGAGAAAGTTGCAATCTATACTTTCAAGTAGCCATATTCCCGCTTTGTAGCTCCGTCCATTGCGTATTAGGGGTTTCCAAAGAATTTAACTGGAAAGAATCAGAGCATAAGGTTATAAACTTCAGGCTTAGTGATTTGAATTTGATGGAAAAGATCTAACATTATTCACGTAAATATATTACAACATCAGACCTCTAAAAACAATATAAAAGAAAAGATTCATCATTCATCAGTGTATTATTTTTGACAGTGTACTAAATTTGATTTCATAAACTTGTGCTACTCGAACAAATTCATTTATATTTTTTTTCATTCACAAATGTAAGGTAAAATTCGAAAAAATATATTAAAAAATTCAAAAACTGGAACAATATAAGAACAATTTAAATAAAATTTAAAGGAAAAGAAAACAATACTTATTCAAAAATACCTTCAATCCTAACTGATGAAATAGCCCATATCGCCACCGCGAGCCACCTGTCGTCGAAGCAAATTTCCAGAGTCCAGCAGCAATTTTCCTGGCGGAAACTGAAACCGTCGGCACCAGGATGAAATCTCTGGTGGGAACTCTGTCATCAAATTTCCATTGCCGAAGAGAAGTGGCTACGAGCCCACTTCCAACCCATCTCCTCCTCCGGCTAGCATCCATGAGTAATGTTTATGCTCCAATAACAGTAAACAATGGCTGCGAACTACAAAAACCTTAAAAATCAAAAGTTTGGGGGTTCAATGGTGATGCTGGATACCGAGATAAAGAGTGACGAGAATGTAGGGGTTTTCCGTCAATTGGTTGCCTCGTACACAAACCGTATAGAATCATGAGTTTTCGAATTTGGGTTCTAAATCGATTCCATCATCGTAGGGATTCTAGGCGATTTTTGGGCGTGAATGACGGTGAAGGAACTTTTGAATAGATTTTGTTATTTTATTAACATTAATATTATATTAAAATAGTAATATATTACACAGTATTATTGGAATAAAAATATATGAAAAGTATTATTGGTAATATATATATATTGTAAAGTACAGAGTGTAATTTCCACTAATAAAAACTGTATTTGTGATAAGATTATGAAATTTGTCAATTATAAAAATCAGACTTCTACTGATAATATAGCTCAAAACACTGATTTTGATGAACTTATATAGAGGTGGCAAAATTGGCCCGACCCGCAGGCCGGCCCATGTAGCCCGCCTTCTTGGCTTGGGTTGGCCCTAGTCCAAATAAAACTGGGTCAAGATGGCCTGGCCCATTTAGCCCGCGGGCTAGTTGGGCCGGCCCAATTTTGATTTTGATTTTGATTTTGATTTTTTGGGTTCCTTAATACTAATTAACTCATTTTGTGAATAGCCCCAATACATAATTCAAATAATATTAAAGGATTTTTTCATAAATAAACCACTTTTTAAAAATAATTCTAATTTTATCAACTTAAAAAATTTATTCTAAAAATACTACATTCTTAAAATTATATTAATTAATAAAATAATAAATTAAAATCAAATCTATACCACAAAATATATATTTTCACGTGAATTCACTTAAATTTGCATTTGAGTCTTTGATTATTTGCATAATAAGTCCTTCATCTTTATAAAAGTTTCACTTTAGTCCCTATACTTTATCTTTCATTTCAATTTCGTCCTCTTTTATTTGCAATCTAAGTCCTTCAACTTTTAAAATTTTACAACTTGATCCCCATATTTTTACTTTTATATCAATTTAGTCCTTTATAATATCACTATTTGATATATATGTTACAAATGATATTGTGTATAAAAAATTTATTTAAAAAAAAAGAAAAAAAAATTAAGATAAGTTGGGTCAATGGGTTGGACTGGGCTAGCATATTTCTGGCCCATACAAAATTGGGCTGGGCCAGCCCAATCCAGTTTCATGTGTGGCCCTGTTCTGCGGGTTGGGCTGGCCCAATCCAGCCCATTTGCCAGCTCTAAACTTATATATAAAATCCATTTGTAGTAATTTTAAAAGGGAATTATTCCGCCTATTAAAAAAATTAAATAATTAAAATATTTAACTTAAATAGTTGAATTTATGATATAGATCAATTTTATTAAAAATCCTTTAAATTTATTATACACGCAAATTATGTTTTAACTGAGTAAATTTTATATACACCACAGATTTTATAACCTCATTACCGCAAAACAAAACCTTGAATAAAGGAATGACAAAAATCCAACCCACCACCACTTCTATCGTCGTGCCACTCGCAGAGGCACAAGGGCTTAGAACATCTCCAATGTATTCAATGAATTGAAAAAAAATACGTGACACATCATCAAATAGACAATGTGTATTAAAATCACTTCTCCAATACACTATGTGGAGCAATATGTTAGGCTGATATGGCACCAAAAAAAATAAAAGATGTGAAGTATTCTTTCTTCATCTAGACGTTCTATAAAATTGGATGAGTCGACAATTATTTTAATTTTGGACTTAATTTAACTCACAAAAGCAGGATGTGGGAGAATGCAAATTTCATGGGAAACATTCAGGAGGGAACTTCATATCTTCGCGAAATTAAAATCACTATTGGCCTATTTCATTGAATTTTGGAGAAATTTTTTGTGAACATATCAGGGTTTGTGGAGAAATTTGAGCAGAGAAGGAGAAATTAAATGAGAAAAATCAGTTTTGCTGCGATTTCAAAATCTTCAGTGAGAGTAAAAATTGAATAATATTTCAGAGGTAAATTTCTTTAGAATCTTCTTTACTGGATCATTTGATTTTCAAGGTTGTTAATTGAGTTTGTTTTGAAGTTTTCATAAATGCCATAGAATTAGAAAAATACGATTGATAAAATGATGAATTTATAATGAGTTGTCGGTGGGCTTGCAAGATTTGCTGGAACCCATATTTTTATTTGCCCATTTTGAGATGATTGCTAATGGTTTCTCCATCATAATCATCAAGAAAATCTTATGGGTTTGGTGGGTCTAGGCTAAACCTCACCAAACGTAGACTTTCTTTTCTTCTTTATGGTGCAACCTCCACTTCTCGATCAAATTTTAATGTAGTATTTATGAATAACCCATAAGGTGTTTGTATATAGTTGTGTGAGAATATAGTGTTCAAGGAAATATGCTGAATGTATTGTTTTAACTTTTGGGTGTTCAAGGAAATATGCTGAATGTATTGTTTTAACTTTTGGTTAGTCAATTTTCAGATTTTCTATTGAAAGATTGAGAGTTGAGGATGATGATGTGCCCCCGTGAAATTTTGTTGTCATCAACTAGTAATTTTTGTTTCGGGAGGGGAGAAATGGAATAAGGAATATTTTGCAATGATTTTAGTTTTTGGCACTATAATTATAGCTCTAGTGATAGACATTAATTTAGCAAAATTATTATTTTAGTTTTGGCACTGATTCATTATTATTAATTTGCAATAATTATTTCATCAACTGCTTGCTGTCTGCATGGTATAATCTAGTTCTCTATATTTCATATATGATTCGTATTTCTTCGTCTAGAGTTTATTCGGATAAATAAAATGCTAGAGGGAAATAGAACCATTTTGTTGCTGTAAGTATATGCTGAAACACCGCAACAGAATATGCATTTTCATGTCGATTTCAGTCATTTGATCATTTTATTTTCAAATATACAAGAAATACCGAATCAGTATCAAACCCAAATTAATGTCTATTTTTTTGTGATCTTATATTAAAAACTCATAATTGTTCCCACGTGCAGGCATATCTTGCCAACTACATCAACCTTTTGAATAAAATAATAATCATAATTTTTAATTACTTGTAAAATGCGTTTGAATAATTTCAGATCCATTCGAAATCGACGTCGGAGATGCTCCAGCGTATACTTTGAGTTATCACATTTGAAGTAGTCATTAACAATTAAATCATGACGTTTTTTCCTATCACGACGAATATATCACCTACCAGGCATCGAGCCACCATGAGAACGGTTTAGGTTGTTCATTGTTGTGGAAAGTATCATAAGAACATGAATTGCGATGATTTCAATCACATTATGAGACATTTAAACACATGAGCTTTCTTTCATAAATTCTTCTTCTAATAATTGTTTGGTCAGTGAAGATGAGTCATTGTTTGACGATGAACTCTCGAAGTCTGCTTTGTAACTTGGCGATGACATAGTTTATAATCACACATATTAAACCAAAAAATAAATAAATATTAACATCACTGGCATATATATGCCATATAAAATTTCTTGCATTATTCTCCATCCAAATTAACATAGATGTTATAGAATTGTTTTTTTCCCTTCTTGTTAACAATGGAAGTGAATAAGTCAATTTTCAAGAAACATACAAATCAAAATATATCATCACAAAAAGAGGTTAAGATGGAATCCAGGACAAAATTCAATATTATGTAATTGTGGAATCTATAACAAAAATCTAGTAAATAAGAAATATCCAATGACAAAATTGATCAGATTGAATCCAAGAAAATACTTTGTTTTTAATCTAATTATCAAATATTCATCAATTACAAAAGGGCAATTGTGGGTCTCAACATTTTACGGTAATAACAATTATTGCTGTGATGATTTCCATTCATTCAAAAATCATATATATCCATTTCACAAAAATTCTTTCAAACCTGGTAAGATTGAAGTCGAAGCTTGCACGTCTCAAGATACAAATGTGGTGAATTTGATGAGTAAATAACTTATTGTGTGGAAACATACAATTTTAGTAAATTAGATTTGCCATTGGAAAGAATGAGATATAGAGACGATAGTTTATGGGAAAAGAAAAAGAGTAAGGATTTAAATTATGTTAAGTGGATTGGTTTTATTATTTTTTAATTTAAAAAAATAAATGCTACATAAACAACATTATTGAATTGTAAAAGGAACCTATTGAAGATAATTTTTGGACTTCAATGTCTATTCATTCCACATTCATCTAGACGTCCTTCTATTTAATTGTCACATCAACCACAATCCACGGGGAATGCATTGGAGATGCTCTTATGTGATCTAACTCCCCAAGTTTTCATAATTTAATTTGTTTATTCTTTTTTAATATTTTATTAAAAATATTAATTAAGGATTCGTTATAACACCTCGAATTTTTTTAAATATTTTTATGTGTAATTATTCGAGCTAGATTAGTCAAAATGACCTCAAATAGAATTTTAATTAAATTGACGTCTTAATACAGAAACGAAAATGAAAATATTAAATCAAGCATTCATCTTTGACTTATTATTTTGAACTCGTCATTTAACAATTTTTCAATCCAAAAATATGTTGCGAAATTTGTCATGGATACTTTTGTAATATACTTCAACGAGTGAAGAAACATAGCCCAAAATAAGCTGAAAGAGGTGACGCAAAAATGAGAATTAAAACTCTGGTGCCATGCATTTAATTAATTTATATCAAAGTACAACATTGATGTCATCCTAAAAGATAGTTTTCAAATTGTTTAATAATATTGTTAATTGTACACAAAGTAAGTATTTAATGTTGAATAACACATACTTTTGATCTTATTATATTAATATTTAATTTAATCATAATGGAAAAAAAACAGCATTGTTTAGAACATACTATATAATGTCTATTTAAAATAGAGAGCATAATTCAATTGAGAATTAACATTATACAAAATATTTCAATATTCTTAAAAGTTAAACCAATTTTTTTTGAATTAGTTGTAACTTTTTTCAAGTTTCTCTAGTAATGGATCTATTGAACCACGGTCAAATACCAAGTACACAGTCGTCTATTCATCTACCATCAATCTTCAACATATGTATTACCACACCTTCAATAACGTTGTACATGGCCATGTGCATAGTTTTATATCATTTATTTCATTACGATCTTGTTCTCGGAATTAACGTCTCTCTTAATATGCTTACTTGATCTCATATTTAATTCTTATCCGTCCTTTATCTTTGTAGGCCTCGAATCCCACATCTTGTACCGTATGAGCTCAAACATCAATATAGCAGTAATAAATGTGCTATGGCCAGTCTTTATGGGTCATTCATCGTCTCTATGGCTCATAATACCCCATGAGCGAATAATTCACAAATCAAGCCTAACCTATGTACACCATATTCGTTGTGCCTATCCGCTAACCAAAGGCTACCAATGGACCCACTGACATTGCTCATATATCGATTCTGGACCTCCAATACCCTATCTTTGGCTTCTCTTAATGACTATCAAGAGTCTCAGTTAGTTATGTCTATTCTGACACGAAGAATAGTACGGTATACCCGTAGGTTGATTCCATTATATTCACTGTTATCAGTTCATCCCGTCTGTTATAACTAAGTATTCATAATCATATTTCTCTTACCTTCATTATCTTTTCTTTTATAAGTTATGAAGGACCACCTCTTTCAGGTCTACGCATAAGCAATGCGTTTGCATATTAATGCCACAATATATCTCGTGCACCATGTATAAGTCATAATAATCTACGAAAATATTTTCAAAAGAAATCAATATACATTGATAACAGCAACATATAATTAAATCATATCTTGAATACTCCAATCACATACAAATATTTAACAGCAACATTATGTTCCATGTAATATACACACACATAGCTTCTTGTATTTAGTTTAGAACATACATAAATCAACAACTTATTAAGATTTTGTTCCTCTACATTTCGTATAGATCATCAATATCTACCTTAACTTGTCATATTTATGTTAGAACCTGCATAAATCCAGTCTTTGCATGTTAATAATGACAAGGTTATCTAATTGGACAACTCAAAGGTCAACCAGGGCTTCAACTACAAAAATAGGGGTTTCGAGGTAAAACAAAGGGAAGAGGGGGAGGGGCTAGGTGTCGACACTAGAGAACCAATGCACAAAACACATGGATAAATTAGATTGTCAATACTGATACAAAAGATATTCCCAAGACATGTATTGTATAATTGAAAAGTTGATCGAGTCAGGAGTCCTATGCAATTTACGGATCTCAAACAGATTTTTTTACAAAAAATTGTACGTAGTTTTTGTCGAGACTTTCATGCCTGTCACTGGAGAGTCAACACCCTGGCACAGGGGTGTGGATACCCTCATCTTCGGGGTCGACTATCACCTCAAATTTTATGCTCTGTGTGTACTTGGTGTCGATGGCAACCTTTCTATTGACTTTTACTATTTTTACTTATTTAAAACAATTAAAATAACTAGTCAAAGGGAAATTATTTTGTAAGCTGAGCAGCCTGCTCCTCGGGTTTCCATACCATCGAATGAATAACCTCTCGCATACATACATAGTTCTCTTGGAACTTGGGCCAAAATCAAGATAAATCTCTTTTTAAAAATATGCAATTATCTTTTTTTTTTTAAGTTTCGATAATCACTTTTTCAACGGGTAAATAGCACAAAACGTCCCTACCTATTGAAGTTATTGTGGAAAACGTCCATACCTTCTAAATTTTGGCACTTTCACTCTTACCTACTGGATTTTCTGCGCAAAATGTCCTTCAGTCCAAAAATCAGCCATTAACATATAGGTAAATTAGTCCAACACTTTTTTCACATATATATTAATTTTTTAAAAATTTGGGGGCTTCCCATGCAATTTCCAAAATTGCACGGCAGCCCCCGTTCCCAAATCTGCCAAAATTTGTAGAAAAAGTACCCAAATGGAAACTGAAACTGTTTATTCAAGAAATGATGGTTTTAATGCGTATTTATCTAGGTTTTTGAATGTGCCTTCGATTTTCGAAGATGGGTTTGAAAATCTATGTGGGCCTGATGAGAAATATATGATGCGAAGTATAAAAAATCGATCTTTTGTTGTATCAGAAAATGGTGTTAAAAATATATATCAGGGTAGTGGGAAACAGGCCCCTCAGACTTGGAATTATAGGTATCTTGAAGGTGAATCCATGGTGGTGTTAGATAATGGGAAATATTTTCTTGATGAGGTTTGCAGAAGCTCCTGGACAACCATCGTCGATCCCCTGGCGCTCAAGGTCTCAAAGAAGGGAACTGAGAGAAGAAATGAGTAGCTGTGAGCCTGTTACACATTCTAGGCCTCTCTCAGTTGCGGAATCTGAGTTTGAGCATTTTGAATTCGGGTCATTTGGAGATTCCACATTGTCTGCTTCTCCAGAATTGCCTAGATCAAACGCGGAAAATGTGGAGAGGAAGAATGGTCTTAAGCGGTTATCTGTTTCAGGTTCCCGATCCAGAATAGCCCCCGTGAATGCTGAAGCATCAGTCACTAGTTCAAAGACTCTCCCATTTAGCATTGGTTCTTCTTTGGAGATGAATATGTCGAGAAATTCTAATCAGAATATGATGGATTGTGGAAAAGAGGATGATACATTAAGGAGAGGAAGAGAAAATAAAGATTCTTTGGTCTCGGATGTGAAATTGTCAAAAGTTTTATCAAAAGCAAAATCTGTTAGAACAATCAGAGATAGTGGATATGTTGTGGATGAAATTAAAAGGGAGAAATCTTCAAGTCAAATAGACGACAAGGTTGGAATTATGTGTAACAAATTTGAACCGGATCCGTTGGTGAAAAGAGGGAGCGCAGTCGAAGAGCTTGAAGATCCACCTATCAACACCAGAAACCAGGATTTTAATGGTGGGTGCACTGCACCAAACTCGTCACTCCCTTCCTCCAGCTTATTACCTGCAATTTGTTCAGAGTTCCAAACTCAACAAAGGGAACTAAACACAATGGTTGCTCCTAATTATCAGAAAGGAGGAATACACGATTTTGGCAGATTTGGGGACGGGGGCCGGCCGTGCAATTTTGGAAATTGCATGGGAAGCCCCCTAATTTTAAAAGAAGTAATATATATGTGAAAAAAGTGGTTGGACTAATTTACCCCTATGTTAATGGCTGATTTTTGGACTGAAGGACGTTTTACGCAGGAAATCCAGTAGGTAAGGGTGAAAGTGCCAAAATTTAGAAGGTATGGATGTTTTCCACAATAACTTCAATAGGTAGGGACGTTTTGTGCTATTTACCCCTTTTTCAACCCTATAACTTTATTAAAATCTCTAAAAATTCTTAAAAGACACTGGTAAATTCCGAGTTGTTACATTTATCTTCGGGAAAAATCACTTGTATGCTTCGTGGGAAGAATTTTCCATCACAAAAAGTTATAAACATATGACATTCTAATATGAGAGGACCTGGATGATAATGGAGTGGCCGACGATTAATTTGATTTTTTTGCGAACTTTTCTGGCCTTGCATTAAAATTTGGAAAGATGACAAGTGAACATCATTTGAAGCCTTGTGATTTATTACTTATCTTTGATTTCCTTACAAGAAAATGTATTAATTGGAGAGAGTAAAGCCTCTTAAGATATTATTCTGAATAATGGCATTTGCTCACGACTTTTGTTAGTAGATGGAAACTTAGAGTTACTAGCTGCATTTCAAAACCAATGAACTTAATTTTCAAAGTTTGTGCAAGGACATTTAGGTGGTGTTCTCTTTGCGTTTGAATTTTGTGTTTTGAGTTTTGAATTCATTTTGTGTTTTGTGTTTTGAGTGTTTGTTTTGAGATTTTTGAAAATGCGTTCTTTTTGGAATTTTTGAAAATTGTTTTTGAAAACAGAAAACTCGAAAACGCGTTTACTTGAAATTTTTTAGAAATTTGGATTTGGAATTAAAAACAATTTAAACTTAGAGTTAAAAACATTTAAACACAATTAAAAATATTAATTTATGGAATTAAAAATATTTAAAAACAATTAAAAATATTTAATTATAGAATTAAAAACATTTAAAATCATTAAAAAGAATTAAAAACATTTTAAAAGAATTAAAAACATATTAAAACCATTAAAAATAATTAAAAACATTAATTTATGGAATTAAAAACATTTAAAAACAATTAAAAATATTTAATTATGGAATTAAAACATTTAAAAACAATTAAAAACATTTAATTATATAATTTAAAATATTTAAAAACCATTAAAAAGAATTAAAACCATTTTAAAACCATTAAAAAGAATTAAAAACATTTTAAAACCATTAAAAAGAATTAAAAACATTAATTTATGGAATTAAAAACATTTAAAATATTTAACAACAATTAAAAATATTTAATTATGGAATTAAAACATTTAAAAACAATTAAAAATATTTAATTATATAATTTAAAATATTTAAAAACCATTAAAAAGAATTAAAACCATTTTAAAACCATTAAAAAGAATTAAAAACATTAATTTATGTAATTAAAAACATTTAAAAACAATTAAAATATTTAATTATGGAATTAAAACATTTAATTATATAATTTAAAATATTTAAAAACCATTAAAAAGAATTAAAAACATTAAAAAGAATAAAAACATTTTCAAAATTTAGAAAGGAGAAGAGAATCGAACCCAGGATCTCATGCTTAAAAAATGGCGCCACTGACCACTTTGGACAGCAACCGCGTATTGTTGAAAAAAACGCATAAAATGATTATATCATAATTATTTTGATCAGCCAAAATGAAAAAAAAAAAAAAAAAAAAAGCGGAGGGAAGGAATCGAACCATAGACCAAAACGGCCAAAACGTGCGTTTTGACCGTTTTGGCTACAGCCAACATTTGCAAAGAAAACGGCCAAAACGGTAGAAATGCCATTTTGTGTTTTCTTTGAATTTTTTTTCTTGTTTTCAAAAATGTATTTTCGAAAATGGTAAAGAGAACACGTTTTGGCCATTTTCAAAAACTCAAAACAGAAAACGGGTTCAAAATAACAAAGAGAACATGCCCTTAAATGTTATTATGCATTTATATACTTTTATAATAAACTTAGGCATAGTTGATTTTCTTCTTTATATAAATGCAATATCGGTAAAGTTTTACTGGCGTGAGATGGAAATGCGATAAAATCAAATTTCAAATTTTACGAGTCTAACCGTTTTTCTATTTTTAATATTATATTAATTATTCTAAAAATATTAATAATTATTTTAATAAGACTATTATAATTAATCTTTTATTTAAGGGTTAATTATATTAATGGTCTCCATTCTTTTAAGTTTGTAACGATTTCATCCACATTCTTCTATTTATTCTCACAGATGGTTTCCAAATCAATATTTTTTACTATTCTGACATTTCTTTGACAATTTTACCTATTGACTTAAATAAATTAAAATGATAAAAAAAAAATATAATGAAAAAATTGCAGTTGGGCTAAGCCTTTTCGAAAGTATAAATAAATCTTAAACTATTTTATTTTATTCATAAACTATCTTTTCCCACCCACCCCCATACTCCTTGCCTCAATCACCTGCTCGGGTGTCATCTTCAATTTGTACTTCATATGGATTTCACTGGTGGCAATGAACGTGTGAATCCTGGGCTTTTTGGCCCTCTTCACAGCCTCACATGCCTTCTCAATATCCATCTTGTTACACCTAGCAAGACCACATATGACCAGCACGTGCACCTCCTGACCATCACCATCACCGTAATCAACATTTCCGACCTCCAGGGCCATCAATTTTATAGCCTCGAAATCGGCCTTGGAGGATGCCGGGAATCTCGCCTCAATAATAGCCACGCCAAGCTTGGCAAGCTGGTGAGAAATGTCAAGCTTCTCATTGGTGGTCATTGTGGCGCCTGGAGACTGTCCTCCGTCATGCAGTGTGGTGTTGAAGATACGCATATACTTTGGGTCAGGAATATGGTTGGGGATATATTTCGACCGGTTGCCGTGGAAGGAGCAGCGGAGGATAAGGGCATTTATGTTATTTAAGAAGTCCTTATGGGGGCTGAAGTGGAAGAGAGTGTGAAGCTTATTGGAGTGAACTAAAGAAATGAAAGGGGATATCGGCAGGTTGTGTCTACAGATAGAAGAAGAAGCTGCCATTGATGAAATGAGAAAATTTACAGAGACACTAACAGTGGGGTTGGTGGGATGGGTGTGTGTGGCTAGGGTTTTAAAGTGGAGAACAACACTTATTTAAATAAAATAAAATAATTTAGGATTTATTTGTACTTTTGAAAAGATTAAGGACCCAATTGCAATGTTTTCATTATATATTTTTTTATCATTTTAATTTATTTAAGTCAAGGGACAAAATTGTCAAATAATTGTCAGAATAGTGAAAAATAGTGATTTGGGGACCATATGTGAAAATAAATAGAAGAATGATGATGATATCTGCTAAAAAAAAGAATGGGATGAAATCGTTATAAATTTAAAAGAATGGGGATCATTAGTGTAATTAACCCTTTATTTAATTAGTTTGTTTAACTTTTTTTTTAAATGGACAAAAAAATAAAAAGGTGTGCTCCTTTTGGTGCCCTTATTAGACGGACAAAAATAGAATTAACCGTTTTTACACACATTTTTCACATACGAGATTTGTTCCTCACGTTTCAAGCCTAAGCCCGCTCAGCCTTGCCTGTTCCCACCTCATAGAACCCTAAGCACCATAGATCCATATTAAAACTTTAGCACATTTTCAAATATTTGGCATCAAATGTTAATCAATTATCAAAATGTATTCATTGGATGGAAATTACTAGTAGTATTACCATCATCAAATAGTCAATTGTAATTGTGTTCGTTGTAGCAGTAGATTGGCTACCGTTTAATACAACATTGAATGGTACAATGCTAGTGCACCATGATGTTTTATCTTAATCGCAACTTTTGCTTAAATTATTATTGTTTAAAAATTTAAACATCAAAAAAATATGTACAAAAATATTAGAAAACCACATGAAACGTACGTATTCTTAACTAGTATATATCAAGTGGAAGACACAAAAGTATCGATTCGAGAAAGACAGTGTAAATAATGAAATAATGGGTCATGATTTCGCAAAGAGCCATGGTTTGGAGACAAATTGTGCAAAAAATTCAAACAAATGTAAAGACTAAAATCATGTTAATTCATCTTAATCCATCATATTTCTATTATCTGGTACTAGTGTTGTACCCATGCGATGCACGAGAGGTGTAATCATAAAAAATAATTTCGAGAATTATATATGAAAGTTAATTAGTTATAATAAAATCAAACACTAAATCTTAATTAGTATTAAACTCACGCATATGTTGATCAAAACGAAGATAAGATTAATTAATCAATTAAATTAAATTAATTAGATATTTAAAATATAGATTATTGAATTTAAAACGCATTGAAAAATTAATTTTTGGAATGATAACAAAACTTTGAAAATATGAAATTTGACTTATTTTCTTTCACTTTGCATTGATTGTTTTCTATAGTAATCTTAAAAATGCAATATCTTAAATGTGACCTCTTAAATCTTAATTAGCATTGAAAAATCCATACATATTTTGACCAAAATGAATATAAGATTAATGAATTAATTAAATTATTTAAGTATTTAAAATATTGATAATTAAATTAAATGCATTGGAAAATTAATTTATGCAATAATAACAAAACTTTAAAAATATAGATTTGGACTTATTTTTATTTCAATGTGCATTGATTGTTTTTTATAATAATCTTGAAAATGCGATCTCTTAGGGCGCGTTTGATTGCAACATATTTTCCATGGAAAAAGCCTTTTTTCCACATATTTTTTCAACTAATATATTTGATAGCCACATTTTTCTATGGAAAAAATTATTTTTCTATATATTTTCCAACTATAAAGGTGTTTGATGATCATTTTTTCAGGTAAAAAAATTTCTCATAACTACATAAATCGAGGCATTTTCCTTGAAAATGAGGAAAATGTTTTCTTAGGGGGGAGAATGTTTTATTTTTTAGGGAAAATTTACCTTTTTTCCACATATTTTCTAATTCACAAGTTCTTGGCAATTCAATTCCATAAAATTCGTTTTTTTTCCACCCAAATTCAATACTTGCAATCAAATGCACCCTTAAATCTTAATTAATATTGGAAAATCCATGCATTTTTTTTTTTTTACCAAAACAAAGATAAGATTAATTAATAAATATTTAAAATATAGGTAATTAAATTAAAACGTATTGGATAATAATAACAAAACTAAATTAATTTTTGCAATGATAACTAAATTAGATGGTAGATGGAGGGACTCCATTTGAAAAAAATAAAAAATCAGGCGGCTATTAAATGTAGTATTATGAATGAACATTTAATGGTTATTAAAAAAATTCATTTCTGGAAACTCAAAAAAAAAAAAAAATAGAAATTCTAAATAGGAAAATATATTTGGACGAGAAAATAGATTTTGATGGCACTTCTGTTTATATATATAGATTAGAATTTTATATGGTCTGATGTGGTGCACTAGACGCACCCTTAGTTTGATAATAGATATAGACATATTAATCAAATTGCAATAAAATTCAAGTGAAATAATTAGCTTGAAATATTTGTTAAAAAAATAAAAATAATAAAGTTCAGTGATCAAAATTTAATGGGAATTTGGTTCTAATTGTCACTAATTTTTCTCTTCGGTATGAAATGGTTCTTTATGTTTGTTTATTGGTACAAAATTTTCTAAACTATACGTTTTTGCACAATTAGTCTAAAAAAATCAACATGCTCTTAGTTGTAATTCGAAAAAATTGGAGTTGAATTCTTAGCTTTTGGAAAAGGAACAAATGGGATTGAACATTTGTTTAACAATACTTAATTCAGCGTATTAAATATATTATTATAATCATTTCGATTAAAATTTTTAGAGGAAAAAAAAAGTTAAAATTATCTTACTTTAAGTATATGTAACTGTTTTGTGATATGAAAATTTTGAATAAAAATTAAGATTAAAAAAAATGACGTATATAATTTTATAACATTTTACCAATCTTTATTTTATTTTTGTTTAACATAAAAATACTCTAAAATTAATTTATGGATTATGTTTATTTATTTTCTTTATCGAATCGTAATAAAACGATAACTTAAATATGAAGAATACAATTAGAATTATGTAGTTAGCAAAAAATATTTGAAAATTAAGTTCGTGACACAAGACTTAAAACAAAAACAAAAAATCCGTGGCACAAGGTTTTTTTTTAAACCATAAAATAAAAGTCTAAATTTTTAAGCAGTATAATTACTTAATAATAAAACTAATATTTTCTTTAACATGTTAGTTAATTAATTATAAGCTTAAATTTAAGTTATTTTATAATAGTATGTACAATATACAAAATAATTTATGTATATTTTCAATTTAGTCAATAAAGCCTTAATTTTTTTTTTATTTAAAAAAACCCGTTGGTTTCGTTTAATTTTTTATAAAAAAAAAATAAAAAATAAAAAATAAAAGTATGTGATCTATTTTCACCTTTTGCATTAAGGACACAACTATAATTTTTTCTAATTAAAATTAAGGACATATTGTTTTATGGGTAAATTACACTTACGGTCTCAATCCTTTCAGTTTTGTAATAATTTCATCTCTATTTAATTTTATTCACACATATCATATTATCATGCTCAATTTTTCATTAATTCGTACAGATTTAATCTATTTAAAAGTATAAATAAATTTTGAACCATCATTATTAAAAAAAGTCAAAACAAAAAAAAAGAAGCAAAAGTCTTCTTCTTCTCCTCTAACACCCTTCCTATCCCCACCCATCGACCCGACCCGACTCGACCCAACCCATCCTGACATGACCTGAATTGTGTGGAACCAGAGAGAATTTCTACCTCCTGATTTTGGATCTAAACTCGCCGAAGTCTGATACCGGAGGAAGAAATCTCCCCTGATTACGCGAAAACCAATAAAATATTCTTCTTGGTTTACGTGCAATCAGGGGAGATTTTTTTTCCTTTGGGTTTCCGACCTAAACTCCGACATGTTTTTGAAATAGGGAGAAAGTAATCCTCCCAAAGTTCCAGTTGGAGGGATTGGGGTTAAGCGGGCTAGATGGGCTTGGAAAAGAAGACCTTTTTATCTTATTTTAATTTTTTGGTTTTATTTAATTTTATTTAAGTTAGGGATAAATTTTTTAAAATTGATCATTTGTGCAAATTATTGAAAAGTTGAGGATGATACGTGTAAATAAAATTAAATAAGGATGAAATTGTTCAAATATGAAAGAGTGGAAATTGTTTGTATAATTTATCTTTATTTTTTCTTAAAAAGGATTACTCGCACTAAAATACATAGATTAGGACTTTCATGTCAAGAAACTATTTTCCCACTGAAGAAAAAGGTCAGGGACCATTTATGCAAAAGTCCCAAATCCAATTTCACTAAAAATTCCAATACCGTATTTAAGCAATCGCCACCCCACTCGACCCCACCCAAAATCCCCCCTCTTCCTCTGCCAAAAACAAGAAGCAGGGATTTTAATTTCCATTTTTCCCAGAGAGAAAAATAAAATTCTCCAATCATAAGTTTCTATTATGTCTAGGGCTCCTAAAATTTTCTAAATTGCAATTTATTTTTCTCTCTCTCACATTATCTTGCATTTTCCTGATCATTCGAACTTCTAAATGAAGCACAAACTTCATAATTATTTTACATATCATCGCCATATTTTCTGAAAATTCCTGCTATTTTAAATTTTCTAGAGATCAGAAAATTCAAGTTACAGGTAATGCCACTTCGAATTTTAATTTTTTTTTTTTTTTTCAATTCCAAAAACGCGGAACAACGTTACACGCGCGAGTTTTGTAATGATTTGATATGTTAAATTCATTGGTGGTACTTCTTATTATTATCATGATAATGCCGGAAAGCTAATGCATGGGTGAAGTGCGAGTTTTTTCGTGTAGTACATTGTGCCTCGGAAGTTGTCCTCTTTTTGGCTTTGGAAGTTCGTGTTGTAAAAAGAGGAAAATAAATGATGGGAGGCAAATGCTGTTTATATGTTGGAAATCTATTTGTTTTTCAGGATTTTTTACGATTTTGTTGTCTATCAAGTTCTAATTACGAGCTGCCCAAGAATTATATTCATGCATGCATTCAAGGAATGGAAAATTGTTTAATACGAAAAGAAATATTATGTATTCTATTGACACTTTACCTAACATACGGGCTGGTTATGAATCTAATGCTTGTGGTAAAATGCAAAAGCCCTGCTTGTCATTGATTGTCTATAAGGTCAATCCTTTTATTCTCTCTTCCTTGGGCATGAAATCTGTTGGTAATATGCTGTTCTTGAATTGTATGGTAGCAAGTTTCTTGCACGAGTTAGCTGGAAATCATTTGCATCTTATCTCGTGAGTTGGGTGCCGTAATATTGGATTGTATGCTAGTTTTTTTTAGCAGTTTGGTCCCATCATAATGCTATTTCTGTTTGTGAATTTCCTGTTCCCTCTTTTTCTGAGATTTCTATAATTCTAAAATCTTCTTCAAGTTATCTATTCATGTCTTTGATGGAATTTACATGATTGCTGTCTAGTTGTGCAACAAATATGTATTTTATTGTGTGTTGCCTATTTTTGGTTTGGCTTCTTTGTTGATTTCAATTTCTGCAACATTAAACATAGCATATATCTTATGATCTCCCAATGACGGACATATTCTTGCCACCATTGTCTAGGTATACACTTTTTCCAATTTTTGATGGTATGCTCTCTCAAAAGTGGGAGAATGGCAGCCTTGGTGAGGCTTCTTGCAGCTGGAAGTGTCTCGCAAACTCTTGCAGGTAAACGAGTGCATTCATCTTCAAACTTGCTGCTTTATGAGATTCTTTTAAAAAATATAGTTGATTTTACTACTTGTTGATCTCTTGGAGTTGAATGCAGTCAGTAGAGGCTGACGATTGAAGTAGTTAGAGATTGGTTTGTTTTACATGTCTTTTCTCGGGGATTAATAAGATAATATGCTGTGCATTTGTGATCTTCCATGACAGCCTTCTGGTGAATTTTAGCGAGTTTACCTGACAGATTTTTTTATTTATTGAAATGAAGAGTAGCACGTGTGATTTAACCGAAACTTTAGCTTGAGTTCAGAGGTGTAGCGTACCTGTAATTTGTGTCAGTTTGGGCTTCAGAGCCAAGTCAAGCAAAATTAGAAGAGCTCTTATGCATTTGGTTTCTCCTTGTGCTTTAACCAAGTATTTGAACAGAAGATGGCAATCTTTGTTATGAGTCTTATGACAATTTAGCTGTGAAACAATTTGTTTCTTGTGAACTTAAGTACTATATATCTCCATCTATCTACATGTATGTATGCAGGAAAAACTAGATATATTTATGTAGCCATCTCTTGTGCAGAAACCTTTCAATCTGTTTATTGGTAGCTTGAAGAAATAAGCTACCTGGCTAAAACATTCAGTAGAAACTACACCTTTAGCAAGCTTTGTGTAGCTTGTACAAAGTCCTATAATGCGGTTCAGTTAATTTTTCTGTTATGCATTTCTATATACTTGACTTGGATTTGATTTCTTGGGCCATCTAACCTGGGGAGACCAGATCTAGTCCTTGTGACTGATATTTGATGTTTAATAAGTAATATCTTATGGTTTACTACTTTCTCCCTCTCTCTCTCTTTCTGCAGAGGAAGTAGACCGCCAGAAATTAACTGCAAAATACCTGCACAGAGAATTACTGGAGGCAGATGAAGCAAATTTGCTAGATGAAGATGGTATTTTTGCCACACATTTCTTATAATAACAAAGAAGGGATTTGTCGTGCTGTAATTTTGTCTATGCTTGTTATACTGAAATAGAATCAGGAGAAAGAAGAGTAAGAAAATGTAACATTGTGTGGAAAGCAACAACAAAGTTATAAGAGATAGAAAAAGAAGAGAAAAAAGTAAAAAACCTAAGCGGTGTTTAAATCTTTTTCAAAGAGAAGTAGAAGGCAGAATCTAAAATTGATTGGAAAAAATAACACCCTTGCACTCACATGCATAACAAACAATGACGAATTTTAATTTAAGAGAATTGTTCAGAACTTCTATCAATGTCATGAAGCTTGAGAATTATCTTTAAAGCATGACAGGGAGTCCCAACACAGTACTTTGATATGGACATGTTTCAAGATTAGATTATATTGGAACAATTTCCTGTAAGGAACAGATTTTGGTTCAATGTGACGTGTAACATTGATTTTAAATGGCGCTTCAATTCTTTAAACACACCTAAAGATTGTTGTACCAGTGCTTCAATTCTTTGAACACGCCTTAAAGTACCGTTTCCTGCCTCTTTTATGCAACATTTAGTTCTGATTTCCTCAGTTTCTTTTTGATGATATTCTCTTGTAGATATGCACATGTTTGGTTTGAGGCCCATGGAAGATCCTTTATATTTGGTAAGATTTGGGAACCTGCATTAGTAATTTTTTACATCAGAATTTTATTCCTGTGTTTGTTACATGAAGGAAATTATAAAGTCTACTCCAATGCCTATAGTTTAATATTTTGAACAAATAAAAAACATTAGAAAAAATGATAATAAGGATAATTTAGCGAAAACTTACATATTTTCAATATCTTTCCACCGTCTAATTCTCTCGTTTGATTTTAAAAAATAAGCACGATTATTTATGCTAGAGTGTCCAGCCTCTTGAAGCTAAATATACGTGCAATTATAATGACTTTCTCGTGTTGGAAGTTGAGGAACCTTTTTAGTAAGTGAATTTAAGATTGAGGAGCGTAAAGTAATTTAATTTGGAACACTCGATACTTGGTTCACTCTGTAGGTTAAATCAATCAGATCAGGGTTTTACAAAATCCTTGCCAATAAAGCATGAATTTCTTGCTTTATATGCATTCGAAGTAAACTGCATGATGACCGATTGAGATGGTTTGGGAACATTCGAAGGTCGCTAAATGCAAGAACTGGAGAAGTGAGTTGAGTAGTATAAATGGTAAATGTAGACGAAGAGGTCGATCTAATCACATGGCATGAGGTAATCAAAATGGATTGAATCATGTTTTAAATTTGAAAGCCCTTGATAGTGTGGAATGGGAAAAAAGAGGACCAATGTCCCGAAATTTAGATAAGCAGGAGATAAGGAATTGGTTAATTAAGTTGAATTGATTGTCTACAAAGCATAATTAATTATCTATTGACAATGTCAAACACCAAAGGTTCGCCGATCATTAGTACAAGTGCTTGGAATAGTCTATGTTAAACCTCTACCCTAAAAGAATGTGTGTCCTACAGAAGTCATTCACATAGAATGCAAGAAGACGGGTTCACAAGTAACACACCATTAGCTTAGAGAAAAGGTCAATTAATAATAAGGTTTGTTGGATGAAGTGCGATTCGATTGCCCGAAGAAAATGTACAAAGTGTTGAAGGTTTAAACTAGGTGTTTATTACTGAAGATTGCAAAACAGGTTTGTAATGGAAAATGGAAAAATAAATTTGTATACAATAATGTAGAGCAAATTACAGATACACTCCATGAGCATGAGCACGAGGTAACTGACTATTAAAGAGACATCTTCCATTTTCAAAAAAGACAACTCCTCTGAGATTTTTTCCCCCCAACAATGGGTTCCGCCGTCACAAATTTACATTTTTAATTTTACCCATTTATCTATATACTATTTAAAGTAATACTGAGTGATTTTTAAACTGTATTACTTTCTCTCTTTTTCCCATTTGGTAAGAATTTCTATTTTTCATATTTTTGATTTAGATGGGAGTATTACTTTGTTAAAAGAATTATGGTTAATAATGTTTAAATGAAATTATGAAATATAATTTATTTCCTAAAATAAGTTATATATTTTTTCAAATAGATCGATTGAGAACTTGTTTACGTACAAATAATAACAAATAAACACACACACATGATTTAGTATAATTTAACAAAAAGAATTTGAAAAAAGAAATTTTGCGTTAAATGAACAAGTCAAGTTATAGTAGTTCATAATTTTGATCTATATGGTTCATTTGAAATCCTATTGTAAGATAATATGAAGTAAAACATTTTCTTCTTTTTTCTTAATCCCATGTATATTCTTGAAGTTGTTTTTGTTATTTCATCTTTGCACGCGTTGTACTTTTAGCTAGAGATATACAGCTGTGACTGATGGCAAATGCCCTGCAAATAATGTCTTAGATCTTCACTTCTAATGTACCTCACAAATTAGTGAAACAGCTGCTTAACGTATTTTGAAGGTATGCTGCAATGCTTGTAAGAAGCCAATTAAGGCCAGTCATTATGCCACACATGCAGGTTCTATTCATTGTTGTTCTCCTAATTTTTTGCATCTTGAATTTCTTTTGTTGCATGCTAATTTTGGCTTTGCATTGGTCAATTGGGTACTTTTTTTATTATTTATAACTCTAAAGATATTATTAGACAATCACATCAAAGAAAAAGGGAACCAATTGCTTCAATTCTTGGATAAAGTAATTTTTTGTTCATTTTATTATATATTCTATTTGGACAGAGAAATAGAGAAAATGAAAATCTCTTATCAAGATAGGTGTTATAATTAAATAATACAGGACATGTATTTTACATATTCTGTAATCTTGGGTTTAAAACACTAGTATTTGGAAAGTGACTGCAAATGGGAGCATTTTTCCAATTATCTGCATCTATATTGGCATGATTCCTAACTAATTGAATTTACGACTCGTCTCTTCCATCACAGCAGCTCCTCCCCCAATATAAATTCTTGTTCCATATGTGTTGACTGAAACATCCTAGTTTCAGATAATAAGTGGGAATAGAATAGCAGTAATAAACATTATTGGATTATTATGCGCCTGTTGATGCACCCTTCACTCATCTTTGTAGAGAGAGACTTCAAATTTTTTCCTTCTTTTATCTCTGCAGAACTCTGTAAGTCGCTAAATTACAAAGAAGAAATCGTTTCAGAAGTTGATGGCGCATCTGGGCAAAAGAAACTACCACGGAAGGACAGAAAAAGGTTACTGACTGCTCATGCTAGTATCCTTTTTCCCCTCAAGAATTTGATCAATTCTTTTGCTTTACCATATATGTTTATTTGAAATTCTACGACATTATTGGTATCGGTTACATTGACATAGTCCATGAATCAAACTTAGATAGAGCATGTATCACAAGAAAAAAGTGGTTGATTTTACTGATTGTCTTAAAATTATGATCGATAGATCACTTTGACTGTATGGAACTTCTTATATTACTGTTAAAATTTATTGTTCTTAACCTTGTATAGACCAAGCTACAACAGTCCGGGAACAAGAAAAGTTTGAATCTCTAGATTCTGATATTATTACTGCTCCAGAATCACATTTAGATGAAGAGCTTCAAATGATTCCCTTCACTGAAGCTAAACGTAAAGTTTGCTCTCTCTCTCTCTCAACACCCCACCCCCCCCCCCCCACCCCAAACACACAAATATTGCCCCTCAAAAAATGAAAATTATGTTCAAATCTCACCATTTTGTTTTTGCTATACTTTTAGCGTGTGCTGTGGATCTCAATTCATGAATTGCTATTTTACTAATTTATTGTCGTGAAAAGTTACTCCAAATGGACATCTCTGCTTTATTAGATGTACAATATGTTACATTTTTGTTAATCTCAAGAAAAATCAAATTTTTTGAAGAGATATGTGCACAATCTGCATTGTAGGAAACACAAAGTGTGTGAATGGGACACCAAGAATGAATAGTTTGAAAGTTAATCCTGGTAATATGGAGCGTTCAGAAACTGTGATACCAAGTCCAACTAAACGTGTCAAAAGGTATGTGGAGTATGTTGCATCTTTATCTTTGATGCTGTCCAACAAAACATTCCAAAATGTTTTTTTTAAGTATGATGTATTTTTAGATCTTTAAAACCAACTGCATCATTTCGCATTCGTTTACTTTGCTTCCACTGCCCATTATAGAGCAGCTAACCCAATCCAACTTGTTGCAAAATTGGATGGTAGGATGTTTGCCTGAAATTTGCTTTTTTTTTATCAACCTTGCCAGTGGCACATGCACGATGCAATTCCTTGGGGAAAATTTCAAAATTATGATTAGTTCAGAGTTGATCATTTTACTTTGTCACACACCCCCATTTTCGTCTTTATTTTTTTCTCTAGGTATGTGATTCCTTGTATGGTATTGAATACATATAATTGTTCAAATAATGGTACAGCGAGTAACCATGAGAAATGATAAACTACATCATGAATATAATTATACCGGGAAGCTCTTCCATGGATTCAGTGCAAATAACTTGACTGAGTATTTAATCATCTGTGGAGGACTCCATATCCTTCCAGTTTCATGCATAATCTACTTTTATCTTGTAGGACAATAGCTGAGAGTCAATCATGTCTGGATGCCAAGACTCCATGGATAATATCTGAAGAGGTCCTTCAATGTAAGCACTTTCCTTTCTTTTGACAGCTGTATGTTTTCCACAATTTTATAGTAATTTGTCCAATAGGAATGTTTGCTTCTCACCTCGATTTTTGTCTTCTTCTTTGTTTTGTGCCTAAGTGTTTAGGTTTGTTTGTTGGGGTTGAGAGAGGGGTGGGGGGTTGTGTTTTCTTCGAAGGTAGAATTAGTAAGCAGCAGAGAACGTAAATGGGACACATCACAGCCTCTGGAAAAGTTCAATCATTAGATGAAAGTAAAAAATAATTCACAATTTAAAAATCCTGAATGCAGTTCATGCAGAAAACGTAAATGGGACACATCACAGCCTCTGGAAAAGTTCAATCATTAGATGAAAGTAAAAAATAATTCACAATTTAAAAATCCTGAATGAAGTTCATAAGTTCAATAAGAATTCCTCTCTCTTGAAAGCTCCCAGTTTCCTTCTTTCCAATAGGTTGACTCAAAGTAGTTCTGATCCTTTTATCTTCTTAAATGTTTGACCTGATTCTCTCATTACTTCAAAAGAAGCAGGCCAAATTTTGCGCCTGACCCATCAAGATGAACCTAGAACTAGAAAGGCAATTAATTATCTTTCTGCCCCTAGTTTCAATTTACATACAGAATTATGTTTATAACATAAATTGTTGATGGCCAAGAGTAGGGGTGGGCGTGGGTCGGGTTGGGTCGGTTTTCGACCCAACCCGACCCAAATTCGGTTTGGCAAAATGCCAAACCGAAACCAAACCAAAAAAATTTTTTTGGACCCGAAACCGACCCGAACCGACTCGGGTCGGTTCGGGTTTTCGGTTTTGGGCCAAGTTTAGTTAAAAAAAAAAAAAAAAAAAAAATTTTTTTTTTTTTTTTTTTTTTTTTGGAAAAACCGAGTCGGTTTCGGGTTGGGTTTTCCCAACCCGAAAACCGACCCGAAAACCGCCCAAACCGACCCGAGTCGGTTCGGGTCGGTTCGGGTCGGCGGTTTGGCGGTTATTTTGTCCAGCCCTAGCCAAGAGTTCCTTGTAGTCCCAACTCAAATATGACAGCCACTTTGGAGGACTTCTGTTATGGTAAATAGTAATACTCTTTTGAGATAGTACCTTTCTGCAGCTAAATGGTTGTAAATATCAAATATGACCTAAGCGTGATCAGAGTATGTTAACTTCCTTATAGTAAATAGTAATACACTTCTCAGAGATTACCTTTAGTAATACACTTCTCAGAGATTACCTTTCTGCAGCTAAATGGTTGTGAATGTCAGATATGACCAAAGCATGATTGAATTTTTTAACTTCCTTATTTAATCTCTCCCCATCTTATCCATAAGTTGGTTAGGATTCATTGAAGAATGCTTTGCGTTTTCCTTTTCTCCTCCTCTCTTGTATGCCGAGATGCAAAATAGCGTCAAGTACATTTATCAATAGACTTGATGGGGATCAACACTGATTCAGCCAATACTGACTCATTGTGTATTTCTAAAATCTCTAATGGATTCTAAATTCTCCCTATTATGCATGTTGAGGTACACCTTTGTGCTCTCGTGTCCTTCACTGGTCACCATCTGTTCCTTGCTAGCAGGTTAATAGAATATAGGGCCAAGGTAGTGACATTTTACTATACATATTGGGTAACAAAACATACGAGCAGGTGTTCATACATACAACTTATATATCTGTCATGCGAATGCATCTTGCCTTCTTCTCTTGGCATCCTATATGCCTGGAAGATAGATTGTCCAAACTTTTGGGTATGTCACATCTCTTGTTTGTTGAGCTCCTCATAGAAAATGCCTTTCTTTCAAATACTGGTACCCCTTGGGGTTCTTGTATATGTGTTGCTGATGCATAACTGCTGTGCTTACATGGTGCTTCTGTGTGTCTAGGTCAAGAGGTTCCCACTAGATCAAGTGGAGGAAGTGAGAAGATATCAAAAGGTGCTGTTGGAAATCAAACCGCTGATCAGATCTATGAAAGCTCAGTAACCAAAGGTACCTCTTCATGCTTCTGGTCCGAGGGTCATGTTTAGTGTTGTCTATGGCGAATGAATTGCTGATTTATTTAGGTAAAATTGCAGCTGGGGTCCCCAACCTTTGCAAAAAGTGCAAATGGGTCCGGAACCTTTTATTTTAGGAACTGTAGTCCCTAACCTTTGGATAAATATGCAGTGTAAGAACCTTTGGGCATATTCCGTCCAAAATTCTATTAGTTATGCGCGTGAAGTATACTTGCCTGAATTTAGAAGGGTAAATGGGTAAATTAATCATTTTCATTAAAAAATTAAAAACAAGAAAGAAGGAAAAGAAAAAAATAATAAAAAAAAGAGGAAAATTGCCTTCTTCTGTACTTCCCCAGACCCCAAACCCCATGGCCACACTACCACCATCCCGGCGACCACCACCACCACCCTAGACTTTGTCACCACCACCACCAAAATCCCATTAGCCTCCACCACCAAAATGTCCATAAACCAAATACCGGCACCACGGAAAGCCACTACCGTTAGATTATTCACTTAAAAATCAAATCCAATTACTGTCACCATCACCAAAGCTAAAAAATCTACTCGCAGCTATCATCTCCATAATCACAACGAACCCCAACAATATGTCACATCCACCGATTTTCCACACATTTTTCTAAAAAGTAAAGAATCAAAATCCTTAACATTTTTCTTTTTCAAGCGTACATATTCACCGGCCTGTGAAATTTGTAGAAAATCAATCAATCAATTGGTCGGTCTTTAGAAATTGGATAAATTCTTCTTTTTTGTTGTTCAAAATCTATGATGCACCGATACGGATACACGTGTTCGATACGACGCGTATCAGATACGTCGACATGCAATTTTTAAAAAAGTACCGACACTGACATGCCGTCGCTACGTCGATTAAATTTTTTTAATTTTATAGCCTAAAGAAAATAAAAATTTCTATACTTATTGCATAAAAAATAATATTAAAACATGTTTGACCTATTTTAACATTAACAAACAAATTATTAGCCCATTTAAAATCTTGACCGGCCCATAAAGATTGACCTACTTTTTCTAAACTCTAAACAAATATCCGACGAAGTGTCTGATACGTATCCGACACCGACACGCCGGTGGCGGTGAAGTGTCCGTGCTTCTTAGTTCAAAATAGTCAGTCCAACTTTCCAGATTTATAGATCTATTCAGTTGAGAGAGGATGAAGCTCACCCAAACTTTGTAGTTTGCTATGGAGTCTTGAAATTTTCTAAAAATCATTTGAATCTGGATTTTTCGCTGTGTGTTGATAAGACTGAGCGTTAGAGTTGTGGGGGTGGTAGTGTTGGGTTTGGTTGAAGAAGACTTAGACGACGTAGTGGGTTCTTTTATTCTTTAACAACATAACAATTTACCCCCTTTTTGCTTTTTACCTTAAACAATTTACAAAGCCGTGTGTTCCTGATACAATTTTGGTGACAGATGGGCATTTTGGTGGTGGTGGAGTCTCAGGCGGGGGTGGTGGTAGGGTGTGGGTGTGGGTGCGGGGTGGTGGGGTCGGGGAAGAAGGCAATTTCCTTTCCTTTTCTTTTCTTTTTTGGTTTTTATATTATTTTTTTTTTTATTGTTTAATAGAAACGATTAATTTACCCATTTGCCGTTCTAAATTCTGGGGCAAGTGTAGTTCACACTCGTAATTAAAAGAATTTTGGGTGGAATCTGTCCAAAGGTCCTTTCACTGCATATATATTCCAAGGTTGGGGACTGCAGTGCCAAAAATGAAAGTTTTGGGACCCATTAGCACTTTTGGAAAGGTTAGGGACCCAGCTGCATTTTTTCGATTTATTTATTCATTTAATGGTTTTGGAAAGTCATAGCTGTATATGCTTTCTATTGAACTCACATTGATGTTGTGTTCCGAAAGCCCAAACATGTCTTTGGGATTTGGTGGGGGGTTTCACTGTAACCATAGCAGTCAAAACCAATTCCACTCTTGAGCTTTACAAATGTGGTTGTAGTATTACTTATTATGGTAGTAATCTTGGTGTAGCAATCTCAGACGTTCCTGCTCCCCTTGCAACTAAAATGTACTATTCTCAAAGAAACCATTATCTCCGAAGAGTCATTAGTCACATGTATTATGCGGAATCAAGGAAGGAACATAGCAGTGAGTTCTTGACTTCAGAAGAATTAGGAGTCAATTCGGAGCAAACACAAACTTCATCTCCCAGCTACCTTTACCATGGACAAGTTGAGAACCAGCAGGTCAAGTTCAGCCACTCATCTATTTCTTGTTATAATGCCGAACGTTTACCTCTTCATTATCGTAACCAAAGAATACTGGCATATTTGGTAATGAATTCAAGTTTAAATACTTCTTTTTATGATGTATTTGTAAATGCTTGTGCCAAAACTTATCATTCATATATGCTGACAGTTTAAGGCTAATAGTTACCTTTCTTGGAAGTTTTGCATCAGAATGTTATGTTCTCTTCAAATGAAAACCTCTTACCTGAATTATGAGTGCTTAAATTATCTTTTGTTGCTCTGGGATGGTAACTTGAACTATACTTCCAAGTTCCAACATGGAAGACTGGGAATGCCTTGAGAATTACAGTGGTTCAATGTAGGACCTGTATTACTATATGTAAAACTTCTTCATGTATTGTGTTATAATTATGGTGCTCAATATTTATTGTCTTGACATAAAGTTAGAAAGTATCATGATTAAGTATCATCGGTATTTTACTCAAAAATGTTGTGTTTTCACCACTTCGTGTGAAGATGCAAGGAAATGGAAACCTAAATAGAGTTGAGGTTTGGACTGAGAAGTTACAATATGTTGGAGTATCTTCAAACTAAAATCCAGTTTGCTAGGACAGTAATTTAGCTAGGTAATCCTGGATGGAATTTTAAGTGAAACTTAGGACTCTTAAATTGTTCTATAATCAAATCAAATTTTAGTAGAAAAATATTGCTGTCACTTTCCTGCCTTGATGATCTCACTTTTTTTAAAGCTGTAACACAAGATGTGTTTTATCGTACTAAGAATATTTTGAGTAATAATTCATTCTGATTTACTACTCGGAGACGTCTAAAGTTTCTTCTTATCCATATGACGTGGTTGTCAACTCACACAATAAGCTATTATGAATGCCAGCTATCATCACGCACTCCTAAAACATTGTTGTGCTGTGGCTTGAACTGGGAGTTATCGCTATACAAGCATAGATTTAACAGTCATTCTGTGTCTGTTATATTAATCCTTTTCACTACTTTCCAGTGGCTAAAACTATTTTTTATGATGGAACAGAGAGAAGAATATTCTTTGCATCATGGGCAAACACCTGATCAGATTCCCGCAGGCAATTCAGAATTGGACTTGGGCAAATCACAAGGATTTGTTCCAGCCACAAACATTTCATCTCCTATTCCTGTGAATAATACCCTAGAACCTCACACTTCTATTGGAAATATAAGAAGCAATTACATCCCGAACTCTTATTCTTTTGCAGGCAGAACAGGTTAGTAATTCCCTCTGGTGGCTATTCCATCTTAAAATGCTAATTATTCCTTTAGAGCATCTCCAATGCAACAATGTCAAGGGTACTTTTCTTGACAAATGGCCAAAAAGTGCTTATGTGGCACAATTAATGCTAGAAGGTGTCTAACACAATGTCTAATTCTAGACATTGTTCTTGACAATGTCCACCATTAATTTAATAATCTATATCCAATCAATATATTTCTCTCTCTTTCTTTTTTCTAAAAAAACTAATAATAATTTGCCACATTTGCACAATGAACATTGTTGCATTGGAGAAGTTTTTTAATATAATGTCAATGTCATTTGCCACATATACATAATAGACATTGTTGCATTGGAGATGCTCTTAGAGAACTTGAGTAGTTAGTCATTAATTTCAATTGTAGGCTACAAATAGTAATCTAGTTATGCAAGGCATCTGCAATTCGTGTTCTGAGCGGCCTGTCTCGTCTTACTTCCCACCCCCACCCTCACCCCCAACCTCACCCTCACCCTCACCCCCTGCACGGAAATGCTGCTTTATTTTTATACCTGTTGGGATCTCTCTCTCTCTCTCATCACTTGATTGGTTGACATTATACTTCTGAATTTTTGGTCATCAATAAGTGCGCCATTCGATTGACAGATATGACGTACACCTTGGCTAATATTACTGCAAAGGTCAGCCCTCACGGGATTCCCCGCCCTTAAAATTTTTTTGTTCATAAATTAGCGAGCTAGTTTCCATTTTTAAAACCCATGACATTGAACTGTGTTAACCGTTAGGTGTTATAGTGCTCTGGACCCCGAGAAGGGGCACAATTTCACTGTGATCTAGCAGGCATTGCTGTGTGAGCTTTGGTTTTAAGGTTTATGTACTGTGCAATATGCAAGTACATCTATGATTGGGTAAAAATAAAAAATTGTCTTCCTAAGATGAAAATTAATAAATTATTTTGTTGGTTACATTATTGGGAAAATTTGTAGTAGTGTTTACCACTTCCATAGCATTTCTACTACGTGTAAAACTAGCAATAATATTATGATTTCCATTTCATCGTAGCACTGGTAAGAGTTGTAAGCCCTCTGAATTAACTTCGATAAGTAATGAATCTTATTGTTTTGCAGGAAACCCTATAGGGACCGCGCAGTAGGCTAATGGAAGTGTTCCAGTCGTATAGGAGTTCCGGAGGAAATTTTTTTATTGGTAAAGTTAATTTTCTATTTTGCTCTTGTTTACGAGGTTAAGGCTAAATTGTAGAGTTCCAAAAAACATCCAACAATGTTTACAATGCTCACGTAAATAACTTTTCTGCAGTTTGTATATGTCTATAATTTAGTAATGAAAAATCCCCCCCCCCCCCCAAAAAAAAGGGTCAGAAAATCGACGAGTAAGAGTAACTCGTCCTGCCCATCAAAATTGTTGATGTGTTGTGGCCTTTTACAAATTGTAGACTTCCCATTCAGTTTTGTTGAGTGCTGCCTATCAAAATAACACTGACGGTATTTTAACTGTTTAACTATTTTCAAGTTATCCCCAATTTATTGTTTTAGTAACAAGTTGGTCAAGCAAGTTCACTAAACTATCATTATAGTGCAAATCAGCCTCCAATAATAGAAACTGTTCGAATCTTAGTTAAATTGTTACATGGTACTCATGGAATTATGTCTGATTTCAAATTCCCAGAATCGGTCTGAGTTGGGAAGTGAAACCTAGGTTGGCGACAGAGGTGGCAAAATGATAATCCAGATTCCAGATTGGCCCAATAAAAAATTGCCATAATAAAAAACTGGGCCTATTTGGCCCAATATGATTAGCCCGCCGGGACAATGGGGCTAACATTGGAGTGTAAAGATCTTAGTCCAAGTTGCCACCCAAAACCCCACCCCTTCATGGCCTGTTGGAAATTTGCAATCTCTCTGATTTTCGCTTCTCCTCCTTGATTTGGTGACTGGGGGTGGATTGGGTTTTGTAGAGAAGAAGATGAATTTTTTTTTTTCTTTGAAAGTATAAAAAAAAACGAAAAAAAAAAAAACTGGGCTGGTTCAAAAAATTATTGGCCTGCGTAAAATAGGCCCAGGGCTAGCGGCCCAGTTTTTTGTGTGGCCTGTCTCTTTTTGGGCTGGTTTGATAGCATGTGAAAAGTGCATAAAGACTTCACAAAGATTTGTGCTTTAATGATTTTCGTTGTTGAGAATTGACTGCACATTATCTTTCCCTTGTGAAATGAGTGAGAGGTACAATTTTCCCTTTTTCTCAATGTACTTGAAAACAATCTTTAGATTTGGGACGCACCGCCCTTCAATTATAAAGTTCAATTCGATTTTCTCAAATTTAAATTTGTGAATTTTGGGTATATCCAGCCATTTTTTGGCTTTTTATATTTCATCCTAATCTTTCAAATAAACAAGATAAGATATTTGGCATCTCTACAGTTTAGTGCATGGATTATTCTTTATTTATTTAACGAATAATTATTTATTAAAAGTATTAAATGATATTCTAAACTGCTGGCATCTCGTCAACTTGTCTACTTTTGCATTAAAGTTAGAATTTTCTATTCTATCAAATATTAAAATTTATCAAGAAATAATTAAAATGGTCCCTGCAAATGTGATTCGTTATAAAATGGGTAAACTCTTAATTTTAATAAATAAATAAATAAAAAGAGTCAACTATATATATTCATGTTATATCAATCTTTTAATGTATTTTTCGTTGACTTGCTAAATATATCACCAAGCTAATGTTTTTAATATACTTTTCTTCATAAATGTAAATTAAAAAGTTATAATTTTTTTTATCGTCTATAGATAATAGAGTTTCTATACGTTTCATTGGCATCAGATTAAGGGACGATGGTCGGTTGATTGACTCAAAAAATGTCTTTAACAATTGAATGCACATATTAATAAATTTTGATGAGTTCAATAAACAAGTCGTAAAGTATCAACAAATGTCATTACTATGTTGACCATCTAATCGTGAAGTTTCTCAACATACATTTTTTATTTATGTTCGTGTTCTTTGATACAACAAGTGTTGTTGTTTATTACATTTGATAAATTAAATTTGACGATTATTTATTTCTCGAGTATTAATGTTGTATTAACAAATATTTTGAAGTTTGTATTGAAAAATAATATTTCTTTTATTTAGGCATTTGGGATCCATTAACAAATATATATTTACAATATCACATGAAAAATATTCTTATTTACATTGTGTAAAAAAAATATTAAAATAAAAAACAATTAAAAGGTGGTCAAAATTATTATTTCAGAATTTATTTAATGAAATAAAATGGGTAAGATTATTTTTAAATAACTTTTTAGCAACAAATATGTTTTGAAAATTTAATTTTCATTAAGAAAGTAATTCTTACATTATTGTTCGAAAAGCAACTTAGGCTATGTTTGATTGCCTAAATTTTCCATGGAAAATCAAAATTTTCCACCCATTTTCCAACTTTTGCTTTGCTCTGTTTGATTGCCTAAATTTTCTAGGTAAAAAATTTTCCATTTTCCATGCACGTGATGGTTTTTCCATGAAAATGATGAAAACATTTTCTTGCCAAATGAGTAGAATCAATTTTCCATGGAAAATGAAAATTGGCAAGAATACAAATTAAGAAGTCTTTATTAATTTTTAAGCAAATTATATAAAATGCTCTAAATCATTAAGTTGCTCTAATTTTTAAGCAAATTAATAATTTTGCTTAAAATAATAATTTTTAAGTTGGCAAAATAATGTCTTGGCAAAATTATTAATTTTTAAGCAAATTATATAAAATGCTTTAAATCATTAAGTTGCTCTAATTTTTAAGCAAATTATTAATTTTGCTTAAAATTAATAATTTTAAGCAAAATTATTAATTTTTAAGTTGGCAAAATTATTAATTTTTAAGCAAATTTAAGTTACTCTAAATCATTAAGTAAATTTAATGTAGTTAACTAAGTTAGTCCATTGTGTTTATTCAAAATATAGGGCATTTTATTTTAGTTTACGTAAGTGTAAATCGTAGGCCTCATGAGAATGCTACTATTTAACTCACTTTTAGTTACTTTTTAACAAACTCATATGCTTGTGGTAATTCAACGTACAATAGAATTTTTTCAAAATTTGTATTAGATTATATAAAATGTATGGTGGAAATATGCATAAAAAATGGTAAATTATAATTTAACAATTGTCGATAGTAAACTTTCAATTTTTCTCCCCAATATTTGTCATGGAAAATGTGATAATTTCCCTAGAAAATAGTTGCTATCAAACAACAAAAGTTGGAAAATACTACATTTTCCATGAAAAATAAAGACAATCAAACACCAAAAGATAGAAAATCACAACATTTTCTAGGACGAATTTTTATCCAATCAAACACACTACATTTACAATTCCCAGGAAAATATTTTCTTGGCAAATCATTTCCATGGAAAATGTTTTCTTTCCACCCATTTTCCTTGCTTGCAATCAAACGCACCCTTAGTTATTTCTAAATTTCACTGTGTTTTATTTTGGGAAATTAGATCAAATGGTTCCTAATCTTTACTCTCAGTATGGAAATTATCTCTAACGTTTATTTTAGCAAATAAGTCTCTAATTTATGTATTTTGGTGCACAAATTGGTCCTTATTTGATTAAAAAAATAAATATGTCCTTAATTTTTAATTAGAAAAAATTACAATTTAATTTCTAACATTTGCGAAAAGTACGAATGAGTCCGGTACATTTATTAAATAATATTTAATTTAACATTTTAAATATGCATTATAGTTGTGTCAATTTTTCATAAAAAGAAAATGTAAAATTATTGTGGTTTAGTTATGTAATTCTTATGTGATGAGAAAAACTTGAATAAAAATTAAATTAAATAAATAACAAAATAGCGAACCAATCTTATTTTGTTTTTTATTTAACATAAAAATACTAATATAAATTAATTTACACATTACGTATTCTTTATTTTTGAACGATAATAAAACGATAAATTAAATGGCTAATTACACTCAATAGTCCATATTCTTTCAACTTTATAACAATATCATCCTCATTCAACTTTATTTACAGACATCGTCCACATCCATTTATTAATTCACACAGATAGTCCTCAAATATTTTTTTTTTTGACAATTTTGCCATTAAAGAGAAAATAAAATAAAATAATTGCATTTGAAATCCCTAACTATTTTAAAGTGTAAATAAATCATAAAATTTTTATTTAAATTTTTTAAAAAATGAAACAGGCCCGAAAAAACAATTGATTTTCGAAAAAACCAATGAAATATTCCCACTCGTCCTCGTGCAACCGGAAGGGAGGGGGATTTCTCCCCCTCGATTGACGCCGAGGTTTGGGCTGGCAAATGGAGAGTGGGAGAGGGAAAAACCCCACAAAAGGAGGGGGGATTTCTCTCATTCACTTGTCGCCGGCCTAAACCCTAGCGGCCCTAGCGATTTGGGCCGACAAGTGGGGGTGGGGTGGGGGACTGGAAAATCCTCCCGATTGTGCTGTGCGGTGCGGTGCGGTGCGGTGCGGTGCGGGGGAAGATAACCTTTTTGTTTTTTACTTTTTCATTTTTTTTATTATTTTAAATAATAGAATGTGAATACTATTTTGTTCTTGTTAAATTGGTCAAATTTAGGTCACAAACTTGATTTTTTGTTAATTAACTGACATTTGAACGAAATTTGACCAGACTCCAAATGTTCTTTCAATGAACATAATTGAAAGGTTTGAAACTTGATGACATATTTCTTATTATTTTAAGTAAAAATTTGTATAAAAAAATTAAAGGTTTAATATTTATTTGTCCTTTTAAAAATTTTAAAGTCTTCAATTGTAATTTTTTATTTTAATTTATTTAAGTCATGAGAAAAATTGTTAAAATAATTATTTGGGGATCATCTGTACGAATTAATAAAAGAATGATGATGATATCTGCGAATAAAATTAAATAGGGATGATATTTTTATAAAGATGAAAGAATGAAGATTGTGAATGTAATTAATACTAAATTAAAATATTAATAATAAAGTTGGAGTTTTAATATTTGTAGTTAATAAACGAATAACTCAATTAAATAAAAGTATTTGAATATTAAGTTTGTGACAAAGTTATTTTTCTTTTTATGTTGTAAAGATAAAATAAAATTTTAAAATTTAAATAATGTAATTAATTAATTAATAATAAAATAAATTTATTTAACTTGTTTGTTAATAATTATGCGCTTATAGTTTGTAAAATATACAAAATAATTTAATATATTATCAATTCGATCAATAAAATATTATTATTTTTTAAAAAGAACTCGTTAGCTTTCTTTAATATTTTTATATAAAAAAAAAAGTATCAGACTCATTTGTACTTTTTTAAAAAGTTAGAAAACCAATTGCAATTTTCTGTAATTAAAAAAGGACATATTTATCTTTTTTATCAAATAAAGACCAAAAATACACTAAAACACATAAATTTAGGATTTCTGTACTAAAAAATAAACAATGGGGACCATTTCCCCACTTAGGACAAATGTTAGAGACACCAATTTCTCTTTTATTTTAATATTTCATTTTTTACTTATAAGTTCATTTACTCAAACTTTAAGAGCCTGCTTATAATATTTCATTTTTTACTTATAAGTTCATTTTAATAGTTATTTTTTAATAGTTTGTAAAATATACAAAACAATTTAGTATATTATTAATTTGATCAATAAAATATTATTTTTTTAAAAAAAGAACTCGTTAGCTTCTTTTAATATTTTTTATAAAAAAATAAAAGTATCGGACTCATATGTACTTTTTAAAAAATTTAGAAAACCAATTACAATTTTCTGTAATTAAAAAATGACATATTTATTTTTTTTATCAAATAAAAAATACAATAAAACACATAAATTTGGAATTTTTGTACTAAGAAATAAACGTAGACCATTTCCCCACTTAGGACAAATGTTAGAGACACCAATTTCCCTTTTATTTTAATATTTCATTTTTCACTTATAAGTTTATTTACTCAAACTTTAAGAGCCTGCTTGGGAGTTATTTGCCCACCGATTTTGACCGGTTTTAGATGGTAACATTTTATGAAGGGTTGAAAAAACCAATGCTTATTAATTTTTTAGACCACCGGTTTTGGGCGGTACTGATTTAGTGTAATTTAGAATATATCTCACAACCCTCTAAATCAGTAATATTTTGTCGTTCTTCAAAATTTCTTTCAATTTTATCTTCTTTCAAACAATTATTTTTAAACTACCCTAAACTTAATGTTTGTAAAAATATAGGAACATATGCAAAAAAAAAAACATATACAACAACATAATTTAATTTTATATTTTTAATTAGGTTGATATAGAAATTTTTTTAATTTTTTTATATATAAAAATATATGTAATTTGATTATTTTAAAATACTTTTTAAATTGTTAGATAATAAACTCTTAAGCATAAATTGAATTATTTTAAAAATCGTTACTAAAAATCACTAAAAACATCTCCACTCGTAAGTGCCCAAAAATCAGTATTTTAAAAACCAACACTAATCCACAACTCCAACTAGAACATATACTTTTTAAGCTTAGCCAAATGCCCAATGCCCCCACCACCAACAGAAAGAGAAACATTTATCACCTCTCTCTTTATCCATTGCTACCTTACAATTCTATACACTCTGTCGTCATATGTATAGCTGTTGTATGTATACATCACTCCAAACCCTAGCCCAACTCCCATTTCCGTCAGCATTCTTATCATTTCTCGCAAAACTAAGAAAAACCTACCGACTGGGTTTCAATTTCAAAATCTTTTTAACCATTCCAGTTCACCTCGGAAGCAGCAAGCATATACATGTATGCAAAAATTTATCTTGACAATTTTTTTTTTGTTGTGTGTTTTGATATAGCCAATTTTGTAAATCTTTGATTTAAGCTAATTTTTGGGCTTTTTTTTAATGATTTTTTAGGTGCCCAGAATCGGTATGCATTTGTATTCGAACAGACTAATTGAGCAAGAGTGTATAAAGATGGAAATATGGATATAGATATATATACATGCAGAAAATTAATATGAAACATAACAGGGATATGGATGAAACCGAGGGAGGAAATTGTTATTGGGCAAACATGCCTCCAGAGCTGTTAAGGGAAGTGTTGATGAAGATAGAGGATTCTGAATCCAGTTGGCCCGCGAGAAAACATGTAGTGGCGTGTGCAGGCGTGTGTAAAAGCTGGAGGGAGATAATTAAGGAGTTGGTCAAAACCCTTGAGGTTTCTGGCAAAATCACTTTTCCTATATCCATCAAGCAGGTAGGGTTTCTCAAGGCTTTTCTGTAAATATTTTTGATGCTTGCTTTGTTTTAGTGTTTAGTCTAGTTTTGTTGATTGTTGTTTGTGGATGATTTTTGTTTTGGGCATCTTTTGTTTTGTTAGTTTATGGTAAGTATGAATTAAGGTTTGGGATTTTGTGATAATTAGACAGATTTAATGTGCATTACTTTTGATATGAATTAATAATTTGAAAAATGATATTGTTTAATATTCATAGTTAGATTGATTATTTGGTGTTTTCATTTAACACGAGTGAATGTAGAGACCCTCTATGGAGTTGTCTATTTAGGGTGACTGGTCTACACCATTCCTGATAACTCTTTCTTGATCCCCTAAGTGAGAAATGTAACTCTTGTTAGGAAAGGTGATTGTTTTAGGGTTAGGGGTCCTTGTTTTTTGATAATTTCAGGATTTTCTACATATTGTGAAGTTGCGTATTATTTTACAACCTTATCATAGTGAAATTAACCTCATTGACGGAAAAGAATATAGAAATAAAGGACTGGCTTCAATGGTGTTGATTTTGTATGGACCTCATACTTGTTATTGACCTTAGGTACAAATATTTGGCCGAAAATTTAATTAAAAAAAGGTGCGATCATATATAGAACTTTTGACTTTTCTAAAGCTAGTTACACGAAATATTTCATGCTGTCAAGTTTTGACTGGATGATCATATGAGGGGAAAATTTCTGGTGGACTCAAGTATCATCTAAATTTAGTTTGGTTGGTGGTATTAATTTTGCAATAATGTTTTGTTGGCCTTAGATTACATTGACTGTCAGTTTAGATTATGCATTTAATAAAAGAATGCACTGAGCATGATTATGATTTTTCGAAGTTCTTCAACTTGTTCCTGAAAATTCGGTTATTACTAAATTATTGTAAAGTAAAATATGGGTAATCATAAAAGCAAATCATTTAATGAAGTGTTCAAGTTGCATTTTCAGGTTGAGGTTCAACTTTTTAGCACTAGAGCATAAAAATTCCTTTTGAAGTTGTTAGTTCTTGTCTTTATTTGTGCCTTTTGTATCAAGTCGATGATTTTATGTATCCTCTCTTGTGACACGAGTGGGAATTTTTTTTTCTATTTATATGGATTTGACAGCTAAACTTTTGAAATTTAAAACATTCTATTTGTACTTTCAGAATATTAAATTAAATATGCCTGCGTAATAGTAACTGCCAATTTTAATTGTGTTCCACCTATTGCGACGAAGAGATCCTTTTAGTGACTTCATGGGCAATCCAACAGCTTTTAAGTCGTACAAATGTTAACGCTGACGTTCATCGGTTTTCTTGAACCAGCTACCTTTCAACGAAAAGTTCTCCCCTTGTCGTCATTCTCCAATTTTTGCCTGTTCTTCATGTTATGCAACATATATTGTATTTGTTAACGACAACATGCCAAAAATAACTTTTAAGTTTTCAACCTTCCTGAATTAATATTTTACTTCGGGAGCAGGACACAAAATATCTGCTTTTATCAAATGAATTTAATATCTTATACATTCTTAGAAACTTTTTTTCTGCTTTTGCAGCCAGGCCCAAGAGAATCTCTTATCCAGTGTTTTGTAAAACGGAATCGTGCAACACAAATGCATTATCTTTACCTCAGCTTAAGTCAAGGTTTGCATTGTTGTCCCAACTACCTCTAGCTTAGCTAGATTTTACTTGTATGTATTGTGTACTACTCGTCACTCTTTGCCAGATATCTTTGTAATATTTCTTGACAAGAGGATTCACAGACGTTGCCTTGTTTAGTCTTGACATCCATTCTTCTCATCTGCGGCAGCGCTGGCTGATGATGGCAAGTTTCTTCTAGCTGCTCGTAGGTTTAGGCGCCCCACATTCACGGAGTACGTGATCTCTCTACGTCCTGATTATATTTTCAGGGCAGGCGGCTCTTATATAGGAAAATTAAGGTGTGTCTCAACTTTTAGCTTGTTCAGTGATACTTTGTATTTCCAAAAGAGGCTCGATAACAGCAGCTTTTTATGTCACTAGATCTAATTTTCTGGGAAATAAGTTTGTTGTATATGATGCTCTGCCTCCCCATGCTGGAGCCAAAATGCTCCAAAATCGCTCCACTCAGATGGTTGGCTCAAAACAAATATCTCCAAGAGTTCATACTGGCAACTATGCAGTAGCCCAGATCACATATGAGTTGAATGTGCTGGGAGCCAGGTAAGAAATTTTTTTATGCTGTCTGTGTAGTCTTATTTCAATCCACAGAGATGATCAAAAGTTTAAGCATAAAATGCTCGATCTTAGTCTGAAACAATATCCTTAAAAGCGTAAAATGAGTCATGAAGTTATTTGTCTAAGCAATACCCGTGGAATTTCCATGGGGGATAAAATCATAAAATGATTATGTTATTGAGTACCTAAAAGATTGGATGCTAATGTAACAATAAATTTATGTAACCTGCAGGAGTCCGAGAAGAATGCATTGTGTCATGGATGCAATTCCAGCTTCTGCCATTAAACCTGGAGGTGTGGCTCCTACACAGATCGATTTCCCTATCAGCAATGCCGATTCCTTTCCAACAATCCCATATTTTCGGTCGAAGTCAAGTGGATTTGATTTATCCCCGTTCGCAACTTTGGATAGCCAAAGAGGTGCATCACTTGTTTTGAGAAATGAGGCTCCAAGATGGAACGAGCAGCTCCATTGCTGGTGTTTGAACTTTCATGGACGGGTGACAGTTGCATCAGTGAAGAACTTTCAGTTGGTGGCTTCTCCCGAGAATGGTCTGGTTGGGGCAGAAAACGAGAAGATCTTCCTTCAGTTTGGGAAAGTCGGGAAAGATGTGTTCACAATGGACTACTGCTATCCACTATCAGCATTCCAGGCATTTGCCATCTCTCTTAGCAGCTTCGACACTAAAAGTACTCGTGAATGATACACATTGAGTGGGTATAAATCTAATTCCTTTGTCAATATACAGCCCCGTTCTCCTGCCCACAGTGGGCAAGAATTATCTTGCCCACTGTGGATGTGGAGTGCTGAGTGTCAAAAAAAAATCCACCTCATATTTGCCACGTCACATTAATTTATTCCCAAATCCTCAATCTTTCCCCTTCTCCACAAACACACCCCATCTCTCTATATAAATCTAATTCCTTTGTCAATATATGCTCATATAATGTCTTAGTCAAAAGCATGATACATTGTTCTGCCTTAATTACCTTGTGTTATGTGATCGTATGCCTAATTAGTCGAAAATATACAGTTTCATGTTTTATAAGTTGCCATCTCGCCTTCGTTGTTTTGCTACGTTTTCCGGGGGTTGCTGTGTCCATGTTCCTATCTCATCGTGTCGTGCCATCTCCCTGCAGCATTTTCTTCAAATTCATTTTCCTACATGCACGAGTTTACATTCTATCTTTCATATATCAAAATAATCATGCATTTCAGAATATGGAAAATTACATTATGTTTTATTGGTTTGATTGTCATGTGTTGTTTTAATCAAATATATTCGGCCTAATCGTGTCCTCTGCCACTAACTCCATGTTTCTTAATTTCCAGGGAAGTGATTGCATTGTGAATGCTGAACAAATAAGATGCGAAGAGGAGGCTAGTTCTCTCTCTTTTTCACTTTTCTATGTTGTTGTCTTCAACTTTTAGTTATGGGATATGGAAAATAATTAAAAGTGTATAAATTTGTCTACTTTTTCTGCCCCTCTTTTCCTTTATGTGCATACTTGTTTATTTGGGAAATAATCTTTTGTGGCTGCAGTGGATATTTCAACTTTTCTTGCTTCTTCCAGAGAAGGGTTTTCTGTCACTTATCCTCAACAAGTAACTAACTACTACATTCTAGAAATTTTTTAAGAGAAAATTGTATTATTAGTCCCCGACAAGCGGACCTTGTTGCGATTTAGTCGCCAACTTATTTTTCTTGGGACTTCCATTCTTAAACGACTTGCCTCTTTCACTTGTCGAGTTTTTGGCGCATTTTGCTCCGAATTCATGCGGTTTGGTACACGACCCTCCTTAGTAAAGAAAAAGCATGGATGATGCGTAAATTACACTACTTTGCCTCCTACCTTTGTGCACGCATTGTAGGGATACAACAACTTTTATGTTGCACACACGTTTGTCAAATTTGGGAATCATAAATCTTTCATAATATTGCTAGTTTACCCCTTTTTGCATGCATGCAGTTTAGTTATCCTAATTCAAGTCAAATACGCAGTATTGAATAAATAGGAAACTATGTCTATTACTTTTTAAAATCATCAAACGCATTCTGCTTTTACCCACCTGTACTCTTCTCCTCTCTTTCTTCACACTTTGGTTGCACAATTTGTTTCTCTTCAAATTTCAACTACCCATGAACACAATCCGATTCTAATGCCCACCGCGGGCATTAGAACAAAACCGCCCATGAATATACCCCACACCCTCCCTGTTCTCCTGTCAGATCTATTTCCCACAATATGTTTTTCTTGAATAGGGTTCCTAATAACAAAATATTATGGTGGTGGTGGTGGTGGTGGTGGTTTATTTGGTTTTGTGAGCTTGGTGGTGCATATGTGGTGGCGAGAAAATGTGGTGGTGATGGTGGTGATGGTGGTGGTGGTGATGAGATGGGGTGGTGACAATGTAAATTTTCATCGATAAGAGCGATGGTGGTGGTGGAAATGTGCATATAATAGTATGTTGTATTGCATGCTTACATACACAAGTATGACATGTATGTTACAAAAAATTGACAAAATTAAAACAATATTTTGGTTTTAAAAAAAATGTTGGACAATTTTTTAGGAAATGATAAATTATATTCACACTACACTTTTTATTTGTTGAACTACATTTTAATTGTATTTAATGTCTTCAATTTTGTTCATTATAGCAATCACGTCTCTAATTTTTATTCTCAATTTTTTTTTTAATTAACACGTCTTGTGTTTAGTTTTTGTATAAAAAACTCGTTGAGAGGGCAAAAAACGACTTATTTTTCTATCATATTTAAATAATAATAATAATAAATATAAAAGTGGAACGGAATATTTTTTTTTTAATTTCAAATCATGCAAATAAAATATTATGACACAAACAATCACTAAGGATAAGATGTGTTAGGTGACGAAAATTGAATATATGAATTCGATAAAAAAAAGTTCAAAATATAAGTGGTACAATGAACAAATGTTGAAGACTTTAAGTAAAATTAAAATGTAGTACACTTATAATAAATTATAATATCAATATATCCAATCTTTAAGAAAAGTTTAGCTTATTTACGTAACTATCCCTTGAATAAAACCGGGAATTGTCTTTTAAAAACCTTTTAGTTGTTGGGCCCTACAGAATGGGCCTGAGTTTTGAGTAACTTGCCAAACTAAAGTAGGAAAAATTACATATATGCCTAAGAATTTTTGGAAAATTACAATGTACTGTTTTTGAAAAAAACAATTAAAAATGCACGAAAATGAATTAAAATGCAGAATGTTATTGAATAATTATTATCTCCTAAATTCTCTCACTTACCATATCAAATGAGCGTAACTTTTGGTCAAATTGGAAGGGTCTTATCTCAAGCTACAATTGCAATTCGAATTTCAAAATTCAAAACATCCATCTTCATGAACAATTTTGGGTTGCAGAGTCTCAATTTTCTTGAATTTTTTGAAAATGCCTGACCAATCAAAAGGAAGAAAAAGATAATTGTAAATCGTTTTTTGTGAATTGAGTGCATATAGTGATAACAATTGTAGTGAACTTCTCAAGAATACAAAATTGCTGCTTTGAAAAGGTTTCCATAGATTTTGGTATTTTTCGATCTTGTTGTGGATCCTGTAGTTTTCGTTTCAAAAAAGATCCGGTGTTGCCTTGGAAATTCTATCCGATAACAATTGTATAAAAAAGTAACAATTGTAGGAGAACTTATCAGTAAATGACTATTGCTCACCATATTTTACAAAAGAATTATATCTAACTATGTACACCAGAACAATATCCGCCATCGGTAACAAATCATGTTGGAATGTGCTAAAAGAAGTAGAAAATATGTTGGTGCTGCCACCTACAACGAAGCAAAGTTCATGACAATCACATGAGAAAATGTTTTCGGTCGGTGAGTGAGGATAAAAAGGTAAACAAATTGTGGCATTGTTCGGAATACGGTCACAATAGAAGGAACTGCAGAAATCATACGCCATTGCATCCGGTTTCAAAACTGAAAAGGAAAGCATTGAACGGTGTGAATAGTAAGGTAAAAAATTAGCTATTATTTTTGAAGTACAATTTATAATATTGATATAATTCTAGCTCCATATACTAGGAGTATGTATATTTATGGACCTTCGATGGTTACTTGTTTGCAGGGAATAGATGAGAATATATTTTATATTGATTATACAAATTTGTAGTCTAATTGAAATTCAAAGCTGTAGTAACTTGTGGGATATTGTTTATTTGCTTCAGTTGGTGTATCATTTATGATTCATTTATAATTAAATAATATTGGAAATGTTTTGTAACATTTTGACTTGAATTGAATATGTTAAGAATTATATGGTATATATAGAGGACGTGTTTTCATTTTATGATGTTATCACTAATACAAGTTACACATAATGCCAACAATATGTTAGCAATTGTAAACATAAATTGTGAAAGTAAGTTAATATATACAGATCAAATCAAGAGAAAGAAAATGATGTTTTCTTAGTAGACAATGGAACCAAGGAACCAACAACAATTCTATCCACGCATCCTAGAAATGATATCCTTAGTAACAACGGAAGATAACAATGTTTAAATTAATGATATTCATGATGTTTCCTTAGCAGACAAGGGTAACAACGACAAATCTATTCATGCAACGTGGATGACACGACACATTGTTAACATATATTGTTACATCGACATATTAATTCATTAACGATTTCTTTGCAAACATAGGTAGTGAACATCATTTCTATCAACACGAGTGAGTATCATATCGCATAAATAAGTGTTAATAAAAAATTTTAAGTACCAAGGACCTGATTAATAGGTGTAGTCCACAAAGTGTACTAAACACAAGTATTGTGAACTGCATACAATTCAAGTACAAGGAAACTTGACTTCAATATAAGTTCTTCGCAATTCTCATGAAGATGTACATGTCAAGTTCATAATACTAAATAAGTACTGTCAATATGTCAAATGACGAACAATACAAAAGCATAAGTCTAAGATTCAATTCACAAAAGCTACAGTCTATGATAATGAAAATAAATCTATCCAAATGACATCTGCTCTATTTTCTTTTTCCCGACATAGTTACATCTAGTTTTTCCATAGCGTATTTGTATAAGTGAACGGTCATGTTCAATCGCGCAAGCTTCGTGTCAATTTTTTTTGGCACGTCCTTGATCTTTTTGTGAAAAATGTATTTAGCATACTTGACACAAAATATGCTGCAATCACCGCTGCAAAATACACAAGAGAACATGAGAAACTCATACATTTGTGAAAATGGTAAACAATGAACTGACATTGACTATTACATCGTTCCACAAGTCAAAGCAACTAATTAAATTGAGACAATAATAAGCAACCACTTAGCAAACTAATAAGTTAGTTTGCTATGGAATTTCTTTAACTATCCTATACCCCAATGGCTCGTCCAATAATTTAAATTTGAAGACATTTGATTTTCGCAAGAGGCGTAGATGAATTGTTAGCATTGGCTCAACTGCATCGAGAACAACAACGTCTCTAATTGATCGGTAGCAAGAATTTTAGACATCCAAACAACAGTTCGATATATCAAAATCTTCCAAGATCCAGTAACAACGTTTATCCATACATAAGGGACTCTTCCCAATTAGTGTTGAATTGTATCATGTGTCCAGTAAGGTACAATAAGAGTGAGCTCTGTTTGACAATGGCTTTGCAATCTGATGTGTACTTCCCAAATAAACTTTTACATTGAAGTTACAGTCTATAGATGTCGACCTCATTTCCTTGCCACCGGTATCAGTAAAGTGGTATAATAAGGTCCATTACAAACTTAAATGCACTGAAAAATAATGGCTAAGAGTATTACAACAACAAAAAATCTGTATTTGAAGTTAAAAAACTAAATATGTATTAACAACGGAATGTAAAAATTCCCACAATGAGGACTCATATAATTTGCTTGCAATTATCAATTTTTCTTTTTGGTGAGAATAAAAAAAAAAAAAAACCAAAAATTTGCTTGTATATATTCAGGGCCCGTTTGACAGAGATTATAAATTGGTTTATTTGACCAATATTAGTTTATTTGACCAATATTGATTTTTTTGAGTTGAAATTGTTGACTTTTCATGTTTGGGTTGCAAAGTCAAAAATTAAGGCTGAAAAAAACTAAAATGGGTTTTTAATCCCAATCAAACAAGCTCTCAATCCAAAAATGTATAATAATAGAAAGAAATTTACAGAACAACTGAACATTAAGATAAACATTGAGTCGGAGACAAAATTTGATGTTATTAACAGATATTCTAATGAAGATGAGATGCATGCACTAACATAAGGGACTGAAAAAAATGCCTAAATGCAGGAAAAATTTTGTGTCAAAAAATACCTTCGTTCCTTCAAGAATTGAGACCATGGTCTTCTTCTTCTTCTTCGTTCTGTTGGGATTTTTTCTGTGACGTTTATTCTTGGTTTCTTGTGAAATTTTTCCCTTGCTCTTCTGATTGTGACTATTCTTGCTATCGGAGGGTGGGGTAGCCATGACCAATAATCTGAAAAATGGAAATCTTAAGTAAAATGAAGAATGTATGTGCAAAAATTCTTCGTGTTCTCAAAAGCCACCAAAAAAAAAAAAAAAAAAAATCGAATAAAATCAGAAAATATAGATTATTCAACAAAACCCGTGCAGTCATGAACAAATAGTAAATCATATTTACCATAATGTAAGTAAATGACATGTAAATCGCTCTTGTTCTAAATAATTTGTGAAATCGGACCGGTATGAATCACGTTGAAATTTGTGGGTATTTTGTCTTATTGATTTGCTTTGAAGAAATAGATTGTAAGGATGGAAATCGTATTGAACTGAAAATCCATCAATGTAGTCTGCAGAGTTCAAGATGGTCATTTTCCAGATTTGCTCCAGAAAATCAGTAAGATTCGTTTTGGTCCCTAGAGATAAGCAACTTGATAAATATATTTAAAGTTATATAATAGATTATAAAAAAATAGTAAATTTGAATGAAAATATTTAAGACTAGTATATTTCAAAATATTGATGTAAAAATGATGGATGTCCTAATTTTCACACTAAAGTAGTCTTTGGTTGTGGAATTTGACTTGTGATTAGCCCAACACAGTAGACATTCATAAAAAGTGTAATTTGAATATTTTTTAGGGTAAATCACACATATAGGGCAAAAATAGGGGGCTGAATTTTTTCCTCGTGAATACAAAACAAAAAACCTACAGAAGTGAAATTTTCAATATAAAATAGAGATCAAATCTAGATGTAATTTTAGATCTCTATTTCTGATCGACCTCAATCGAGCTATACCACCATCCTCCAATGTTTTGACCTATATGAAATCAATATATATATTAAACACTAATGTATTTGGCTCCACGCCCTTCTTTCCAACAAATTAAAAGCTCACGAAGACCATGCATGATAGTCGAAAAGGTACACACATTTTTGCTTAGAAATTCATGAGCACATAAATGATATTCAATCTCCACTCGCATATAAACCTTGTGAACAACGTCAAATTGTTTGTTGACCAATTTGGAGATGGCAAAAAAGAGTCGCTCCTGACCCGTCCCGCCTTGTCCTTCTCCACTCTGGTCCCGATTACTAACGGGATGAGACGGGGATCATGGTCTCTGTCTCGAATTATTTTATTTTTATGTTTTAAAATTTAAATCGTATTTAGAAAAATGAAAATAATATTAAAAATTAATTAAACGTGGCAAAAAATAGAGATTTTTCAATCCCCGCTCCGTCCTTCCCCCTCCCGTTGCCAACCCTAGACCCAGCCAAGTGCCCATAAATCTTGATCACATTACAAAAAACTCTCAGAAAGTCTGCATTTTCTCACACAGAGAACAAAGAACTCAGCCGCAGAATGCAAAATTTCACTTGGATGTTGGATTGTGGAAAGAATTAGAAATCGCCTAGATATGGAATTGGAAGGAGACAATGGCGGGTTGGGGAGGAGAAGAATTGAATGCTGTATTCTTCAAATATTTTTATTTAAGACGATTTTTTCTTTAACAAGGGCCTAATTAACCCAAAAAAAATTCATTGTGTATGTACTAAGTTCTAAACTAGCTATTTAATAGGTTAGTCAGTCTGCAATTGTCTCACATTATGGGTTCGTTGATAGAAAATTAGATTTTTACGATTTATCGACCATCAATTGAAGACTTGATTATTGGTATATCGGCCGGTCCAACATGAATTAATGCATTGTCTTCTTTCAATTTTTTTCCGAAATGCATAATCTTATTTTGTGTACCTATTTCAACCATATGAACGATCAGGATTTACGATTTTTTTTTTTTTTAATGGATAGTTTTCTTAATCAAAGGATAATAGGTAATATTAAATTTTCCACAACAGCAAACAAATTATTAACTGTTGATGTGACGAAGGGCTAAAATTCATCACCACTAATTAAGGAATCATCGACTTTTATCACTGCGTAAACCACACATAAAGGTAAATATCGATAATGGAAATGATAAAACGTTATCATCGATACATTCTTCTATGTTTAATATGTAATAGAATAAAATACAGAGAAGAAAGAAAAAACAATCACTTTATTAAGCAAACAGCATTATAAAAATACAATTACAAGAGAGTTTATATAGTAATGAAAACCCTAATCTATACTAGGTAAGCAATCATAAATATATTCTATAATCTAACATCCCGCCTCAAACTCACGATGCTACATTAATAAGCAGCGAGAATTTGTTAAGCAAGAAACAAAAAACGATAGACCGGATGTAACTTTGTGAAAAAATCGGCAAGCCATTTCGACAAGTAACCAAGGTAACCACACAATCTCAATAGTAATAGAGTCATAGCACGATACTCTGTTTTAGTAGAAGAACGAGAAACAAAAGTCTGCTTCTTATTGTTTTCAAGAGATAAGAGAATCACCCAAAAGTGGACAAAAAACCAGTATTATAGAATGGAAAAGGAAAAAAAAGAAAAAGAGAACGGAAAGAAGAAAAGAAAAAGGGAAAGACAGTTTGTCCAAATTAACCGGAAACAAAACCAACTAAATTTCAGGTTACTAGAACAGATTCCAAATCCAAATTAATTGATGCAAATACCGAAAGAGGGGAAGGGGGAGACACATTGTCCAGATTAACCAGAAACAAAACCAACCAAATTTCAGGTTACTGGACCAGATTTCAAATCCAAATTAATGGATGCAAATACCAGAAGAGATAAAGGAGTTGACAGATTGTCCAAATTAACCGAAAACAAAATCAACCAAATTACAGATTATTGGACCAGATTCCAAATCCAAATTAATGGATGTAAATACCAAATTGCACAAAAGAGAAGAAGGGAATAGGAGGAAGGAGACAGATCGTCCAGATTGACCGAAAACAAAACCAACCAAATTCTAGGTTACTGGACCAGATTCCAAATCCAAATTAATGGATGTAAATACCAAATTGTAGAGAAGAAAAGAATGGGATAGGAAGGGGGAAACAGATTGTCCAGATTAACCGGAAACAAAAACAACCAAATTCCAGGTCACTGACCAGATTTCAAATCTCAAACTTAGCCAAATGACAGTATCTAAAAGAAACGAAAAAAAAAACTTGGCCGGACGAGTGGCACAAGGCCACTTGCTGGAGAACATAAGCGATTTCAAGTTTAAACCAAGTCGAATCAAACCTGCTCTGATACCATGTGAAAGAATAAAGAACAGAGAAGAAAGAAAGAACAACCACTTTATTAAGCAGACGGCATTATAAAAATACAACTACAAGAGAGTTTATATAGTAATGAAAACCTTAATCTATATTGGGTAAGCAATCATAACATATTTTAATATATTCTACATTCTAACATAGAATATATTTTAATATATATTCTATAATCTAACATAATATACAACAGTAGCTACGAGTAGTGCAGACGGAGTAAAAAGCTGACTACAACTTTGTTTGGTAGAGTAAACTATACAATACTAGATAATATTAAAAAAGAAAAAATATCAATCGTGTCGAGTACTGTATACGGAACATGCAGTCTGTGAATTACTAGGATTGCATTTCTGGTGAAACAAATATACTGTATTCACATCATGTAATTCTTAAGCTTAAGCAACTTGCCTGTGGAGATTCATATCAGGGAGAGAGTCAGCAGTCTCTTCATCTTTCAGTGGAAGATCATCTGAGCGCAGATTTGGCTGTTTTAGGCTCTGGACAAATTGAGTAAACGAAGGGAAATGCTCGGGAGAAAAGAAATAAGCTCCCATTCTTTGATATGTAAACAAGTCGATTGCATTTTCATTCAACAAGTTCTTTTTGATTTGTTCGAAAACTTTTGGACCGCCTGAAACCAACAAGTTTTGGCCCGAGACTCCTACTCCATGCTTTCTGCAAGACGACATTATGTGTGCTAGCAATAATTCTGGGCTCGGCCTGGATTCATTTGGCTGGTGATCATCTGATAGGTCCATTCCAGGAAGTATAATATTACATGAATTTCTCGAGAAGATTTCAGCAATGGCCTCATAACCGTCTCTATTGACCGTGTTATAGATTCCAGCAGTTAACTCTGAAGGGTGGGATCGGGTTCTATACCACAAGTGCATCAGAGGGACTCTACCGGACACAGAAATGGAGACATCCTTAAACGTTTTGGCTGCATGTGACAAAACACGATCACCATGAGATACTAGCTGGCTTGAGTACCAAGAAAGGAAGAAATCTCCATATGGGGTCTCCCAAGATCCTCCATGCTCTGTAAAGAAGCCATTCGAGATTGGTGACTGGTCATACCCGGGGGTGTCGTGTGGGCCGCCTAATCCCCATAGAGGATTCCCAAGTGTTTCTGCATGCTGCTTAAGATATCTTAGCATGTTCTTGTCGTAGCACTGAAATTCTCCAGCTCCACATTGACTACTGTATTTGGCCGACTGCCGGTGGGATGGATATCGAAGCTCCCCGTCCGGTCCAAGACCAATTGATATGCCCTGTAACAACATATAGACAGAATGGTCACTAGTATGATGAGACCTTGGTTTCATAAGAGTTTGCTTGTTCAGTTGATTTTAGTAGATCTTGGTCATTGAAGTTGTCTTTGTTAAGTTTTAATGGAGCTCACTAAGTCCCCTCCCTAAGTTTCTATTGTATTTCCGTATTAATAAAAACTCCACCCTTGAGGTCATACCCATTAGGGAAAATAAATCGTGATCAGAATAACACATTTTAAACGAATTGTGGTCATGTCCTGGTCTACAAATCCGAATCACATACCGTGATTGTGGAACCCATGAAAGCCGAGAACGATGACTTGAAGCTCTTACAGAACTCATTGTACACTTCAATTGGTGTCTTTCCGTCTAGAACAGGAAGATCATCCACACCAATTGATAGACAGTCTTTATAAGGCTGTCCTGATAGATCAGTAAAGTAAATATCTGGTCGGGATTCGCCAATCCGAGAAACCCATTCTGGAAGTCGAATTTTGGGTTCTTTGGACGCGTGGAAACACAGTGATACGTGAAGCTTAAGACCCATTTTTCGGACCATTTCTACAAGAGCTACGTAGCCTGTCCAGTCATATTTCCCCATTCCTTGCTTCTCAGCTATTCCCCACCACACAGGGAGCTCCACACCGTCTACCCCCAATAACTTCAAAGCCTTAAGTCCAACAGAAATTGCTTGTGAATGGTTTATTGTACCAGAGTCCGAGACAGTATCAAGTGGCAGCCCAACATATAATTTTACACCATCAATCTGCAAGCACATTAATAGAAGCAAGACATTAATCTCATCCGCAAATTAATGAACACTGTAAAATTTACGAAATAAGCACCTAAAATTCGCATTCAGTCGAAAACAATGAAATGTAATCATATTGGTCACTTGGATTTCTAGAAAAGATAAAAGCAGTCCCATTCAGAAACAAAGCAAAGACCTATTTCAATTGTACGTCATAAAGGCATTTTTGGAATAGACTACAACTAGCAAGATTTCAACTTTTTTCATCCTTATTCTAGTACCTGTCCAATCCAACCTACCAAGCACGCCATAAGAAGTTGCGAGGGCCGTGCTACTTCTGAAACATTTTCTTTGCAGTTAACAACATAATTGACTCTGGTTATTCACCCCCCACCCCATGAAAGTCAAACAGTACATATTCTTAAGAAGATGCTAAAACTTTAGCAAAAACTTCAATATCCATGACGAAGATCTAAAAACTTCCTTCTTTTATTTGTAGATTTTTTGAATTTTTAGGTCCTCTGTTTTCTCAAGGAAAAAATGGAAGAAAAGTGAAATACGCAATGGTTTAGCTTAAAATCACTAAGCCGGAAAAAGCTTGCTTTTGAGCCAGGCAAACATGATCCTAGTTCTTATATGACATCAAACAAAAGAAGAAGAAAAAATATATATATCACAGACAATAATCGAATTAGTCCTAAATTACAAATGTTGAAGAATACAAAAAAAAAAAAAAAGATTAATCAATAATGAACAAAACCCAAACGGAACATAAATAATGAAGAAAAAGAAAACTTACAGGCCTTGTTCTTGTAATTTTTGAAGCTTTCTCAGAAATTACAGCAGCTTCAGCTCGAATATTGGAGGCTTTAAGGGTGACACCAAAGGAAGATTTCGTATGCCACACCATGTTTTGACCTCGGCAAAAATTGCATGTTTTTGGATTATTTTTTGAATTATAGACCTTATAATTCAGGTTCTTGCTAAAACTACAGAACCCTACATTAATTTTTCCGAAATTCACCTGCGAGTTTCCAATCACTGAAATCTCCATTTATTATGTATGAATTTGAAAACCCAGTTGAAAAAAATTGTTTACGAGCAAGGAGTGATAATCAACAACCAAAAAGACGGATCTATATCCGAATTTGAGCCCCAATTTTTTCAAGAAAAATGAATAAAATTGGGGAAAGAGCAAGAGGGTGTTTGATTTCTGAAAAGTGAGTGAAAATTGAGATAATTTGCGATTTAATTCGTAGACTTATAGAGAATATTGGGATAATTTGTGGTGTAACGAGAAGGGATTGAAATAATTGGAGGGCTACAAGAGACGGAAAAAAGAGAAAGTTCTCAATTGGCCACGTGTCATGCACACAGAGAGAGAGAGAGAGTTCTCAATTGGCCACGTGTCATGCACAGAGAGAGAGAGAGAGAGAGAGAGAGAGAGAGAGAGAGAGAGAGAGAGAGAGAGAGATTCACAATTTTTTCTTTTTCTTCTAATTAGTTCTTTTATTTATTTGTTTTCATAAGAAATCTAGATATATTCTTTTAAATTTGATTTTCTCTTTAAGGAAAATGTATATTGTTCCTAATTATCCATTCACAAAATAGAAAACCATAAAAAAGGTTGGTGTTCAGTGTTATTCAATTCACTTTATTAAATATATAAAATTCAAATAATTCGAAATATAGAATTTGTAATGCATCAACAAATTCTAAAAAATGGGACAATATCGACCCCATTTTACAAAAAGAGGGGCCAACCCTTTTTGTTCGTTTTGTAGATTTCAATAAACTGATAAAAAAAAATTTAGAATCAAAATAACATATTTTTTTTCTTAATATTGTGTATTTCATTTACAATCCTATTATTCAAAGTCATTGTCATAAAAAATTCATTGTTTCTATCCCATTTACTTATATACCAATATTTTAGGGAAGAAAACAAAATTTCTTTGCATTTTTGAGATAATTTTGTATTAAAAATCAATTATTTTAAAAATATTTTTAAATTTTGACAAATATAAACTACTCCCTCCGTCCCAAATATATAGGCTGATTGGGTTTTTCACACGGATTAAGAATGTTATTGAAAAAGTAAATTTTACTAATAGTTTTCCTAATTTACCCTTATTTAATGAGTATTATTTAATGTACAATTTCAAAATTAAGTTGGGAAAAATGATTATAAATAAGCAAATTAAATAAGGGTATTTTAGTAAAAGAATAAAAAAAACACCTCAAAAATAGAAACAATCCTATATATTTGGGACGAGAGAAAAAGGAAATGTGGCATATATATTTGGGACGGATGGAGTAAAAAATATCCCCAAAAAAAAATATCACACTCCCAAAAGTGTGAGGACCATTTTATTTAGAAATTGTATGGTATTAATTCACCTTGAAAATAGGATTTATTTATTTATTTATATATTTTTGGGATAAGAAAAGCACTGCTGACATGTAAAGTAATTAAAGTGGGGCATTTCATACCAATCAAAATAAGAGGGCTCATCAACTCAAATTTTAAAAGATTTCTTAATATTTATAAATTTAAATAGAATTCTACGTAATTTCAACAGATTTCAATTTCAAGATTCTTATTGATTTCTATAAATTTTATATTGTATTTATTCTAAATAATTCCAATGATTGTCCTACATAAACAAATTTTGAGTAAAATTTTGGTAAAGATAAAAATTCTTCAAATATAAAAGAAGGAAAATCTTCCTTACTTTTGAATAAAATTGACCAAAGAATAAAACTATTTGCAAAAATAAATAAAAAATCAAAATAAAGTTTTATTTTCACTTTCTTTCTACCCATCTTTTTTTTTTTTTTTTTAAATTTCCTCTTTCATATTTTATACTAGATGATGGTTATTTATAATTCTTTCTCTTCCAAAACCAGTTATTTAACTCTGTTGTATAAAAAGTTATTTTATGATTTAAAAAAATAATCTGCAAGTGTCGCAATTGACCAATAAATCTTTTCAAGTTTTTTAAAAAAAAAATTGGTACTATATTAATTTTACAGTCCAATTATTTAATAAATATTTACAAATAAATTATTTATATTCTTCAACCCAATTATTTGGTTCAATGAATGGTCATGAAGCATAAAAAATGAAATTTCAAAGACGGTGTTTGACAATTATATATATATATATATATATATACACGTATGGCACAAATAGAGGTGGATACCAGAGACAAGAATTAGATTGAAATTTTGAAGGATGACGCTAGAATTCTTAAAAAATTTGGTATTTATATTTATGATCTCGAAATCTATGCAAATCTGTTTAAATCTTTTAATTAATAAAATATTTAGAAATCTACTAGTTATTGAGTACACTAAGATTTCTAAAAAATTTATTTAAATTCATATTATGAATATCTAATTTTTAATTGAATATATTAAAATATAAGTTGAGAACACTTATATTTATATGAATTTTTATAATTTATTCAAATCTAAGTTGACAAGAGGTTCCTAACCTTTGAACGTTGTAATGATCGGGTCCCTAACTTTTGTTCACTAGCAGCCGGAGTCCCTAACCTTTCAAACATACGTACCAGATGTCCTTTTTTGACGAAAAACGTCAAAAATTCTGTTAACTCACCACGCGCTCAAATTTTGAAGGGCAAAAATGGGAAAAATAGCACTAGGGGTCCCTAATCTTTGAACGTTGTAACGATCGGGTCTCTAATCTTTGTTAACTAGCAGTCGGAGTCCCTAACCTTTCACTAGTAGCCGTACGTACCAAAGGTCATTTTTTAACCAAAAACGTCAAAAATTCTGTTAACTCACCACGCGCTCAATTTTTGAAGGACAAAAATGTCTTAACACTATTCAAATATTATTATTTTTTTCACGGCCTATCTCTTTCAAGAGCTCCGACAGATTCTTCACTAGCAGCAGCAGCCAGAGCGACACTATCATCGCTGTCGAGGATCTGGAGGCGAAAATTAGTAAGCTCTTTTCGGTGACTTTCTGGAGTTCAATTTGTAAATTCCTAACTGAGACAGTGCCGCTCCGGCAGCGGCGGCTGCTAGTGAGTGGTGTTGGACAAAAATTGCACTCAAACAATCGCTTTTCAGGAATCACTTATCTAATCTTGACATTATCAGTTTTAAAAAATCGCGTTTGCGAAAAAGAATAACAATAAGAAAATTTATGGTATGTACGGCTGCTAGTGAAAGGTTAGGGACTCCGGCTGCTAGTGAACAAAGATTAGGGACCTGATCGTTACAACGTTCAAAGGTTAGGGACCTCTAGTACTATTTACCCCATTTTTGCCCTTCAAAAATTGAGCGCATGGTGAGTTAACAGAATTTTTGATGTTTTCCGTCAAAAAAGGACCTCTGGTACGTATGTTTGAAAAGTTAAGGACTCCGGCTGGTAGTGAACAAAGGTTAGGGACCCGATCGTTACAACGTTAAAAGGTTAGGGACCCCAGTGCTATTTACCCAACTATCAGGATCATTAGCCCATTGATGCTTGACACGTGGCGAAGCCCAGTTGGTAGACGCATCCAATTATTGTGTAGCATTCATGAGATTCTGTGACCAATGACCATTGAGTGGATTAATTATAACCTTAAAATCTTCGAGCCAATCAGAATTTCACATGCATATGAATGTGGACAACGTCATTTTTGTCATTTCATATATAATCTATGAGACTATGATGATTAATTATCATGAATAGGCATGTTGTTCTTTTTTTTTTTTTTTTTTTTTTTTTTTTTTTTTTTTGATACCCAGGTATCCTAGCTTCGCTAGACTATATCCTGGACCCCCAAGACCCTTACCCCTAGAACCTTATCTATATATGTTGGTGGTAGAGCTTATTTGAGGAAAGTTTAACTGCGTCACTAAAAAAGTTTTACTTATTATTAGACAATCACTTATTTATACATTTTGTGTGGGACTAAAACTTATCATTTCTCGTCTCATAGAAAATTATTTTCGCCCCACTTAACTTTATCTTTTAAAGAAAGTTCAGTGACATACTCTTATGCCCTATCTTTGCGTGCTTCAATCAATCGTATTTCTTTTATGAAAATAGAAAAGTACTTTTATTGCGACCGGCGAACGTAATCTACCGAATGAATGAGAGGTTGTCGTATTTATAGAAATCTAAAGTAACAAGTTATAATCTGAAAATTTTAAAAATATTGAATACGAAGTATTATTTAGTATTTGTTGACCAGACTTTTATAAATTTAAGAAACTAAATATATTCTTACATCTCATCACTTTTCGGATCTAATTCTTTGTAATCAAACCATTACACAATATTCATGATTCAATGATTACTCTTCCATCTTTCCCCTTCAAAGTTACATGTTATATCTTTATTTTTGTGTTTCAATTTTACATTATCAGTTGGTGATTAAAACTTGTATATTTTTATATTGTAACTAGGTTCTTTCGACTTTCTTTTTATTTATGTCAATTTTTACTTAAAAGAGTTTCTATTTAACTCCCATGATTACATGAGCTACAAAGAGCTATAATTAAAGATTTAGCTTCTTGTCCAATTCAAAAGGATTATTTTCCAAGCAAGTTATATGCTTCGAGTGCATGATTCTTTCAATTAGTTAGCAACAATTTTTTTTTTTTTTTTTTTAATGTTTTATCATCTTTATATTTATAAAGGAGTTAATTTCATTCAATGAATTTTGTGCAAAATTTCACATTGGCCGTTCAACTATATTTCTTATCTCATCAGTCACTAAAGTTATTCATAATTTCATAAATGGTCACTCAGATTATTTTTTAAATTTTAAGAAAAATTGCAACTCACGTCTCAATATTAACCTACTTTAGCACTATTGTCCTAAACATTTATTTCTTATCAATCTTATGTTCAATCTTTAATTTGTTAGTGTCACAGTCTTTATTGACTATTACGTCAAAAAATTGTATAAAGTGAATGTTTAAAAGACGAATATACGCTTAAGTTCATATAATGAAGAAATATATTAATAAAAAAAGAACAACTAAAAAATATAAGAAAAAGAATATTAATTCTCTTTAAATTGGTAGCGTTGCCGCTGCATTAGAGGCTAAGACATTTTGTTTTTAATATTGTTCTAATTACCACTTATCATATTCACAGTTTCTTCTTAAAATTGGTTTTGTATCTTATTTTGCATGATATTTTTCTTTACTAATTCCTAATTGGAATTTTGTACTAACATAAATTGGCGATTGCCACACTAGTATACAATAAAATAGTGATTGTTTGTTGTAGTGTGAGAGAATTTGTGGTGGTGCACATAGATTGTAGCTGATTGCTAACAAGGGGATGTGGTGGTTTATTTTTAGGTGGGGATGGAATTTTGTTGGATGAGGAAGAATGATCAACTTTTTTTTAATTTTTTTTTTCTTTTTTATTTAAAAGTGGGACCAAACTGAGAGTTAATAGCATAAACAAAGATGGATTTGTGAATAAGAAATACAAGTTTCCTATTTTCATAGGAATCAATGGGAGAATGACAAATTGCTCAAGTAGCCAGAATGTTGGGCGTAATCGTAATATTTTTACTTTATTTAAACTTAAAAGCAAATTCTCATTTATCACTCCATAAATTATTATTAGGAATTAAATGTGTCAAAAAATGAAATGTTGAGAATAAAATTGTTAAGAAATAAAGGGTGGGGACAGAAGTGCGAAAGATGATAAATGTTGGAGATTCTCCAAAACTATAAATTTTTCTTAGATTTTACTACATAAATGACCAATTGTGAAACTATTAATAACTTCAATGATTAATAAAATAAAAAAAATATTTTAATAACCAATTTAAAATTTAACAAAACCTTCAACGACCATGAAAGAAACTAATCCAATTATAGTCTTATTGTACATCTATAGAGCTACTAGTAAAGAAATATATCTCATATAGAATTCTAAAAAATGCATTTTTTGCATGTCAAGAAACAACGAAAGTAATCATTAATATTCACTTTGGTAACAAAAAAAATTAAAAAATCAACAGTTCTCAAATATTAAATAAATCATGTCCACATTTAAAGAAGGTGGGTAGGCTATTGATTTGCCATTTCTAATTGTGATTGATTGAATAAGATTCATATCAGCATTAGACACCTCATTAGTTCAATTATGGCTGGTTTAGGGCATTGACAATATGCGACTACGACATCTAACATACGTGTTATTGTTCATAACGAAGTACTAAAATTAATAATAACACGCGTATTGAGATCTTGACTAGACCTGAATTGAGTCATTGACAACTATGAGAAAAGTCATATATTTCATCAAGTTGAATGAATATTAATCAAATGATTCATTCTCTTCCATTATGCATCTCACCAATTAATTATTTATAACGTACTTTTTTCATGAATAAGCTACTTCTTAACATTATTTTGAAAATTTTCACAAATTTCCAACACGAATAATCTGAATTAGGGTGTTCTTAAAGGAGAAACAAACCCGGGTCAAGTGTCATGGTCTTTCCATTAATGCATACTCACAGTCTATTATACTTTGCATAAATGCAGAGTCCAATGCGAACAAACATGATTTTTCTTAAAATAGTAGCTCGTTTGAAAATATCAACCTTGAAATCATCTCATCTAAGGACTTAAATACGATTTCCAGATCTTGGCAGAAACCAAAATAGGGAAAAGTGGAAAGCATCAACTTTAAGACACTGAATTCAACGTAAAACATTCAAACAGAATCATAGTGGAACTATCAATAAAGGAAAGGTTTATATGATTTAGGAAACATAAAGGTAAGATAGAGAGTTAATTGTGTCAAAATATGCTTAAAAACCACACAGAAGCGTTAGGAAGTTCTTCTCATGAATATAGGGCAGGGCGACTTCAATTACCAGTTCCGGTTCACAAGTAAAGTATTGTTCAAACTCGCAAGAGCACAGGTAATATGCAGAGCCATAAAAATGGGAAATAGGATCGCATGAAAAAGTGGGTTTTGTATCTATGGATGCCACAAAATTAAGAATAAAACAATGAAAAACAAAGAAAGATTTCGAATTCTTATTATAATTCTTCACTAATCAAGACACAGTAAGTCAATGCAAAGAGGAAAAATATTTGACATTTATAATACCTTCGATATTCTCATGATCCCAAAAATTATAGAAACAAATGTGGAACCAAAGATATTCTACCTCTCAAATAGTCGGATATAAGACACGAATATGCAGTGTTTGCACCTCAAAGTGTTGATTTTGCAGAAGTATAGAACAGTCATATATTACATATTACCTTTCTCCTTGTTCCGATTGGAGTTCTTATCCTTCTTTGATGGTTTTGACTTTCTTCGCAGAGCACCAACAGCAGCGGGGTCCACCAATGGGCCCGACCAAGTTTGAATGGGTTCCTTGGAATATGAGAAATTCATGGAACTGAATGGGACATCTGGAGGATCAAAGGCTGGATCCATGTGATGTGAAGTGCCCAAAGGATAACCAAGTCCTCCATCCTGGTGTGGCGGAGGAAATTTTTCACTTTTGCTCTTTGCATTCGCATGTGTAATTAATCGCCGTCTCTGTTTCAAGTGGGTTGGGGGGGGGGGGGGGGGGGACAAAAACAAGTTATACCAAAACTGATAAATACCAAAAGCACGTATTTTAATTATGACGCTGATCCATCCAACACTTCAAAAAAGCATTTCTACTCCAAAAGCCACGAGGAATCAAATGGATACAAGTTTTTTGAATCACCACAAATGGTAAGGACTTAATAGAAAAACAATAATCCAACAAATTAAAAAAAAAAATGTTGGCAGACTGACATTATTGACATGAGAAGAACTGCTATGGATGGTGCTTCTAAACAGTAAAGAAAGATTTAGAAGAGGGAGGGGGAGAGAGAGCAGAGATTCCACAAAACTCTCAAGTTAATATTTTAGATAATAATAAAATCTCAAGTTTACAAAATAAACAACCAACAGATAAATATAATTCTGAAGGATGCATCTTATATGACATACATCAATATTGGCTTGCAGCTCAGCATTGGCATCAGGAGCAGGGATTGCCCGCATTGGTCGTTCCCTCGTACGTGTTTTCTTCACACCCTCAGCATTGGCTCTACCAGTAGCTCTTAGCCTATAACCATGAAACTCATGTCAGGTGTTTAGGGGAAATGTGACAAACCACGTGTCAGTGTTACTGCAACTTCTTGACAATACAAAAGATGTAGTAACCATATGGATGTGAAGTCAAACAGCCACATCTTCACTCTAAATTGCTAAAACCTGGAATTATATCGTGAATTTGCTCTACTACGTTTCATGTACTTTAGCAAGTAATGGAATTTGAAGTTCAGATTCAATCTAATAAAGATCAATAGTAGAAGTAAATAAGACTACAAGACTACTATATATATTTTCCAGACCTTCTAGCTTCTTCATCACGGCGCTTAGCATCAATCTCCTTACTGGGCGGATATTTCGGAAGACTGGAAGGATCACATGCATAAGGTTTTGTTCTGAAGAACTGCAAGAATGAAAACATCAAATAACTATTTTTTGTGTCTGACATACAATGAGAATTCTTGACCGCTCAGATCAATAATATTGGACAAATGTCATGGAATGCTGCAAATCCTCCATAAATGTCTACAACAAGCTAGGCCACACAGCTTCGTGCAGGAAAAAAAAGGGTGGGAGAGAGATGAGGAAAAACAAAATCATGGAGCATTCCAAAAGTTACTACATTAAACATAAGATAAAGATGACAGTTTCCCTGATTTTCTTGAGAAAGGAAGGTTTCTTTTTCCTTCCTTTTTTTGTTTCTGTATGTGCATTCGTGTTTAGAGAAACGGGACGAGGGAGCTCACTTCACTGTTTAATGCATCTGTTGCAGTTTGACGCTCAGCTGGATCAATTGCAAGTAAAGTCTCAATTAATGGCAGAGACGATGGTGGGAAATCTTTAAATGTCTCTGCTATGCATCTTTTATATGACTGTTGAGGCTTGAATATGGTTGCATGCGGTAGTTTTGATTTTTTCCAATATTCTTCTGACGGAGAACCACATAGCTTGAAAATCCTGTGCAGCTGTTCCACCTAAGCACAATAATAGTATTCACCTAGTTATTGCTACAAGTCCAGTGTTTATGCAGATAAGATAATAGTAACTTTAAAAACTTGGTACTGGAGTAAAGAAACCTGCAAAAATTAGTAAAAATAAGCCAACAGACAAGCATACATATTGAGCTAAATTGTTGCACAACACTATTATCAGCAGTGGCAACGAAAATTGATGAGACAACACACGTCGAGCACCAGATCGAAATACCTCTTTCATAATTGCTTTACACTGAGAATCAAACCGCTGGCACCCACCACAGTTAATGCCAGTCACACCTAATCCCAAAGCCTTCATGCCTAGTATTATCTAACGGCATATGAATCACTGGTAAAATAACTGATAAAATGCCACAGGCATACGGACTCTTGAGAATTTAGTGCTTCTGGCCTCATTGCAAGCATGTTGGACTTCATTTACCTACATCTACTCTTCTGTGAGGCCAACACAAGGGGAATTTCAAGTAAGGATAACACATAGCAAAACATATCACGATCATTTCTTAAGACATTTTTTAATTCATAATTACTAGTAGATTGAGCAATATATTTTCGTCAAATTTTATTTATCAAGCAATTTATAGCTAAAATATCTTCAGCTTTGGATACAATGAGACGTCTTTTATTTCTAGGTCAAATATAGAATGCCAAACCATCATTTCCAGTAATAGCAGTTCATTAAATACAGAGGGTCACGTGAATGAGTACAAAAAGTATTGCAATGAGTAACAACTAGCAACTGACTGTGTGACATTGTAACTTGCACATCTGACTACCAAAGAATGGTCATGAAGGGTTGAATCCGACAACAAAAAACATCTACCTCTGTCCGCCCAGTCATGATGGGCCTCCCAGCAAATAACTCCGCTAAAATGCACCCAGCACTCCACAAGTCCACGCCTACGCCATAATCGGTGGCACCAAGAAGCAGCTCTGGAGGCCTGTACCAAAGAGTAACCACTCGACTGGTCATTGGTTGCTTGTTGTTAGGGTCAAATGTGGAAGCCAATCCGAAATCAGCAATCTTAAGAACTCCTCCATCATCAATGAGGAGATTTGACCCCTTAATATCACGATGCAACACGTGGCGGTTATGGCAGTGCTCAAGGCCTGACAATAGCTGATGCATGTAGCATTTGACCTACAATATCAATCAGACGATGCCAGCATAAGAACACTCCAAAATCTACAAGAATAAGATTCAGCAACTTAAATAATAAAAGGGGTAAAAATAAATAAGTAGAATCCAACCTGAGGCTCCGTAAATTTGATTCCGGGGCTTGAAGCCAGGCCAGCCAAATCATGCACCATATAATCGAACACTAGGTACAAACTACATGACATCCTTGACGTCACCAATCCTTGCAATTTCACAACATTTGGATGATCCAATCGACGCAAAATCAAAATCTCCCGAGCCATAAATCTCACGCTCTCGGGCTCCAAATTATCAAATCTGACTTTCTTTAATGCAACAATGTTCCCAGTTATGGTATCTTTAGCTTTATATACATTACTGTAAGTACCTTGTCCAATCTAATCTCAATCACGAAAGGAAAACATACAACAAATGAGATTTTAACCCAATAAAACATAAAAAAACTGGAAACAAAACTAAAAATCACTTGCCTTATCAAGTTTCTCAAATGTGTCTGCCCGACGAGGGGTCCACCCATTAATCGCCTCCCCTGCAACCGCTGAGAGCCAAGCCGGCCATCCAGCAGCCACTTGCTCGCCATGGATGTGCTTGGGGGGATTACTTAGCCTTGGATTTGGCCTAGACCTCCTCCTCTCACCTCTTGGCTGCCTCACATTCCCATCCTTCAGCTCCTCCTTCTGATCTCCACCATTCTGAACTTCACCACTCCCACCACCTTTGCATCCACGGCCGTCCTCCGCCTTACTTACTGAACCAACTACTACTTTCTCTCTCCTCCCCGATGGTGCGGTCGAATCTCTCTCTCCCTCATTCCCTCTCCCATTCCCAGCTACAACCGCGCCAGTATGCGGCCCAGATGATGAAATCTCTTTCCCAAAAACACACCCCATCTCTCAAAAACACCAAACTTCATTTCTCACCACATCGCACTCTATTGCCCCTCATTCAAAACCTCCCAAATTATCATCAATCAGAAGAAATAAAACAACAAATTCGCATGCAAAGCGTACGGACAAATCACACTTTAAAGGAACATCCACCTAACGGGTTACCCAATTCAATAAATATCCACAAATAGACCAAGAAATTCAACAGTAACACACAAATAAAGTCAAATTTCAGGGGAAAAATTAAATGGAATATGATCTATTTAGCAAAGAACAACAAATCGAGAACTGGTAAAAAAAACTGCAAATAAACCAAATAAGGGGTTAGATTAATACAGCAAAAATAATGTAGTATGAGTGAAGAACCCTAGCTTTAGTGCCCAAAAAAGCAGAAGCAGCAATGATTTAGTGAAAGCCCACAATTTATGGCGGTCAAAAATGAGCTAATAACTATAAAAAAGCAAAGGCAAATATACAGTATAATACCGATTAGCTTTTTTTATGACTTTTATTATTTAGCGGAATTGAACATCAGAGAATAAGAATGTAGCAAAGTTGAATTTCCACTTGTCACTTTGTAAAATGGAAATTCTAAGTTACTGGGATTTTATTTTACAACTGTCTATTTTTTCTCTCTAATATTGTGAAAATTGCACTAGTCGTATTCAACCTACTATTATAGTGGTCAGTTACTCTCCAATCTTTAAAATGTAACAGATTAGTTCTAAGTCTTTCATTATATGTGCACTATCAATTCTGAATGACAAAATTTGTGTTAAATTGTTGTCAAAATGGATTGGACCGGCCGGTTTGACTGGGGAGATTGAGAATTGATTCAGTTACGTGAAGAAAACTAAAAAATTGTAACTCGTTAAAATAAATAAAGAACTCATCAGTTCACCTCAAAATTTTGATTTTTAACTTTTTATTCAATTTAGATTCGATGTTTTGACCATTGACCATTTTTCTTTTTTAGAGCCGATGTTTAAAACATTGTAACTCGTCATGAGATCCTAGTATTTTTAATTTTAT